>BSBK01002829.1:0-347778 GCA_027943335.1 Chamaecyparis obtusa | reverse complement strand
AGACCTTTAAATTATACCTAATTTTATACTATTTAATTTACCTTTAAATACATGTGAGTAATACATACCTAATATAAGTAATAGGAACTAATATTGAATAGTAATAATGCCTACTTAGGGACATATTTATGAACTTAATAGGACCCCTTAGACCAAATTAGTCATAATTTAGCTTTCCCTAATTATCTATGTAATATGAGTAATAGGACCCCTTCTAACCTTGTAATTAGATCGAATTTAAAGACTAATTAACACCTGATATGTACTTGTACAACATGACCCTTTAAGACCTAACTAGACTCAATATGCTTAATATGAGCTCTTAAGACCAGAGTAGACCTATTGGAACCTAATTAGACTTGCTTAGATGCAATTAGACCTATTAGGACATCATAATTCCTAGTTATCTAGGTCTATTTTAAGAGGTCTATGATAGGTTATATGACCCCTCAAAACCTTTTAGGACCTAATTAGACCCAATTAGATGTATTACGACCTAATTAGACCTATAAGACCTATTACAATGGAATTAGACCTAATTAGCACCTAAATAGACCCAATTAGACCTACTAGGACGTAATCCAACCAAATTAGACCTATTAGGACCTAATTTAATACCCAATTAAACCAATTATGTCCTAATTAAACCTATTAGGACCTATGACAGGTTATATGACCCCATAAGACCCCATTAGACCCACTATGAGTAACATGACCCCTTAAGACCTATATTAAAGCACCTAATTAGACCTATTAGTACCTAGTTAGACCCAATTAGTTGTTATGACCTAATTAGATCTATTAGGACCTATAATACATGTTATATGACCCCTTTAATACTGAATTAGACCCACTATGAGTAAGATGACCCCTTAAGACTTATTAACACCTAATTAGCCCCAATTAGATCAATTTTGTCATAATTAGACACAATTAGACCACTTAGGACCTAATCACACCCAATTAGACCTAATTATACCTAATTTAACCTATTATGACCTAATTGTACCTATTAGGACCTATGATAGGTTATATGACCCTTTAAGACCCCATTAGACCTATTAAAATGTAATTTACATTTAAACATGTAATTTATGTAATTGATTTTACTTTCAAATAATGTTAGTGAAATGTGCATAGTATTTAATTTTATTTTTATTTAAATTAGGAAAATGTACATGTATATGTATACTTTATTTGATAGTAAATAAAATCTTTTAGGTACTTACATATTCTAGATCTATCAGACATATTATTGCACATCATACATGGCAGATGCACCGATTCCCCCTGCAGAACTATTTTCATGCACTAATAGAGAGATTCAATGGTTGCAAGAATCTATAAATAATCCGTCTAGCTCTACTACCTAAAGGAGCACATGTCATTCCATCCTTAATAGCTTGATTAGCATTAGGGATGACATTCATGGTACCACTCCTTATGCCCCAGATATTATAGAGGCCATACTTGAGAGGAAGAGACAAGAGGTTGGCTTTGGCCTTTCTCTTAAGGAGGTACAGGCTTTAGTGCCTAAAGAGACCTTGAAAGGGGAAGTTTTCCCATCTTATGTAGATAAAACTTATGTGAAGGGGTATCAGGTTACCAGGTGTGAGGATCCTACTATATCAGCATTGATATACCCTAGATTTCTAGCTACCCATGGTCGTTATCCAAATAACGACTAGATTCCACTGTACTTTGCATAGAAGATTTTTGTTGAGGTTTGTTTAGGTCATGTTGTTAATTACACTGATTTTCCAGCACATCTAGGACAAGGTCGTGGCAGGCTTGCTGATAGAGATGCTTATCATCAAGCTGATTGATAGAGACCAGTACACAGGGTCATTGTTGGTCAGAGGGCACCTGCTATAGCTCCTTCATTGGGCCCTGTTACAGATGATGTTATTCATAGAACCCAGCTTCGAGCTATGATTGATAGTGTGGGGGACATTGCAGCATCTGGCACATCCATATCTAGTGATCAGGTTGGTCAGTACCTGATGTCTCGACAAGACTCTAGATCGTCAGGTGGAGCATCCGCTAGTAGGATTGCAAATGACATGTACACTGTAACAGGAATCCCTTCACTTTCTAGGTTGGAGGGACACACATGAGAGATGACACATGTGACACTGACTAGCTTGGCTGAGGATCTATTGGATGCATATGCATTTATAACTGCAGAGCATGATATCCCCATATCAGAGGTTAGATCTCATGTGGGTGCTGTCAGATACACTTAGACACATCCTTCTCACCTAGACCGTGTCCATAGTGGTAGTGCTTGTGAGGATCCACCTACTGACCACTCTATTGCTGCATAGGGAGAGGCACAACGTATAGACCCTTCAGTCAGTGTAGGGCATCAGTTCTCTAATGTTGGCATTGATGATGTTGAGTCCATCATGACCACTACAGGTTATCTAGATTTGTTGACACATGATGATACAACTTCCATGCCATCTCAACTGGTTAGTCCATTGCATTCATCATTAGAGAGGCGTGTGTAGTCTACTCATGTTGCAGATGCAGATTTGAGCTTGGACCAAACACAACAAAATCTTCATACCTTGGTTGATAGGAATTGAGGCTAAGGACTCACTCAATGATAACATTAGTAGTGGACATGTGAGTTTTTAATTTATTATCTATACAATATTTTAAATCAAACTTAAGAGATCTTTATACAATGCTTATATATTTTAATTTATATCTCTTTCTTTGTAGGGATCTGCACATCCTTCATAGCATGATAGTCACTCTGGGTGTGACCGCTTAATGAGGAGTCGACATGATGAGTCCTAGGCACTTTCATATTTGATTAGAGACATATTTCATATATATATATATATATATATATATATATATATATATATATATATATATATATATATATATATATATATATATATATATATATATATTATATATATATATATATATATATATATATATATATATATATATATATATATATATATTCACGTGTGTTTGATGAACTATATTTCATTTCTAGACTCTACATGATTGATGTGTTTGATGTTATATTTCACTTCTAGACGGGCTTTTGATAGAATGTTTGACACATGATTGATTCATATGTTTCATATTTAAAGTACTTGATCTACACACATGATTCATGTTTCATGCATGTTATATATATACTTTCACTCTAGATACGTGTGCATGTGTGATGAGCTTGTAAATTTTCAATACTTTCAATAGATTACATACACATACATACATGTTTAATTTAAATTTGATGAACTTCATTTCAATAGATTACATGTACATGAATGATGTTTGAATTAAATAGATTACATACATGAATGACGTTTGATTGTACACATATTTAATTAATGACAATTATGAATGATGTAAATTTGACACATGTGAGCTATATAATTGAGGTCCCTAGATGTTTCATTGAATCTTACTTATATTTAAATGTACATTCGATAATAGTTGTGCATGTACTTTTAATTTAATGTTGTTGTACTTCATGTAGATTTTATATTTAAAACATGCACCTCCTAATAACACATGCAAATTCAATACATACACACATTCATTTTCCAAAGTTAGAGTACTTCATATTCAGGTAGATAATTAATATATCATATCCACTTGTAAGACATAAATTTGAGATCTATATATTCTTAATTTTTAATTTAATTCAAGCTCCATTCACTATGGGCACTAGTAGGAAAGAATGGAGCTAAGAAAACCTCTGGTCTCACCTATGAAAAATTTAGTTCAAATCATATTTCATGTGTGATTTAGTCCACATCAAGTGGTTCATCTCTCTCTTGAATAACATTTAATATTCTCTCATGGTCGTCAGTATCAAGTCTCCACTTATGAATGCCACGTCCCGTCATAGGAACAAGATATAGGACGGTGGCAATTACAAGATGACTATACTAATAAACCTTATTGTTAGGTTGATAATCAATAAAATGAATCCCATGTTTAAGTATTTTGGTTTGCTTCAAATATGTTCCTTGTATGACAATTGAACTTGTATAATGTGTTCCTCAGTGTTAAATATATAGATGTGATAAATACTAACCATATAAACAAACTTAAATACAGTACTAGAACCTGTGGGAAACATAATTCCATCTCTTGTTTCATTCTGTGTTAGCTTCATCCTCTCCTTGTAGCAACGTAATAAATAGTAACTAACACCTTTCACATTTCCAGGCTCTGCTACTACTGCAAAAATATGTCTTGCATTTAAAGTGAACTTTTAATTTTAGGAACTTGTAAATATAAATTAAACAAACTTTATTTAAATGAATTGAGTTTATGAATCCTTTTTTAAAACATGTACATAAACACACACGTACCAATTTTGATCAAACCTGAAATATGGTCATAATTTGTAGAAATCAATGGAATGTCATCAAAGTTTTCATCCTGAATGTCATTTGTGTTTGTAACATCTAGTGGAACCAAATTCCATTCACTAACATATCCACATTTTTGGTTGATACATTCGTCGTAGTTTTTAGAAATGCAGTCATAACAAAAGCATGAATGATCTCTAGTGTACAATGACCACACATTACTATCCGTACTCATAACTGAATGTAGGGATCTTGTTTTGTCTACTCTCTTGCATCCATGGATTGATCTTCTATCAACACCTGAACAATAGAGAGGTCACATGTAAAAATTAAAGACATATATTATAAGTTAACTCGTACAATGATCAATAAATTTAAAATTAGTACCTATTATCCCCTAGAATACTTGGAAGGGTATGACTCCATCTGATCGTGATGATGTGTTATCATGATTTGGCACCATAAAATGCATCTTGCACCACTCAACTATACAATGAGCATTATTTATACGATATCCCTGATAGTCCAGTTGATACTTTCTTAAAGAACGTTTGATACAAGCTCCCGCACCATCATTCTCTCCCTTTCCATGTCCACTCTCAAAGAAACTCCAAATATGTGGTATCTTTTGGTATTGATGATATCTACATAGTGCGTAAAATGGCCTTGCTAATTTAAATTGTGTTCCACATCCATTCGACCAAACAAAATGCTTTTCAATTTTGATGCCTTTGTTTTCCAAATATCCAAAAAATGTCTTAAAGCAATGCTTGACAAAATTTATGTCATGCTCTTTATCATCACTAATGTAAAAGTGATTTTGTTTCTTTATGACTCATGCTTCATATCTACTTTCAACACCATCGAAATCTAATTGTGCATGTTGATAAGACACATGTACCATGATAGTCACCAGCTTTGTATAGTAGAATTATGCTTGAAGTTGTTTTTGAGATACAAAGGAGTAGTTCTCTACAAAATCAACAACCAATAAAATCGATCCAACTGGAAAAGATTATTTTTGCATTTGGAATTGTTCTACCTGTCATTTAGCAAAAAAAACATGTCGTATGTATGGTTGAATCAATTTACAAAAATTCTCCATAAATGTTGCAACGGGTATCTCATCTTCTACATATTCCAACCTTGTTGATTCTTTCCTGACTTTTGTTTCAGACTTTATGTACTTATATCTCTTACATTTTATCATCCTCACCAAGTCAGTATCTTCAAGTCTCGAAGGAAATTTAGCCAAATCCCCGCATGTTTGACAAGTTCCTCTTATGCAATCTATTTCAGGTATTTCATGATCAATTGATTTGTTACATAAGATTGATGTTATGAATTGACTTGGACGTTTAGGAAAATCATTTTGAGAACCACCACTTTCTTCTATCATCTTTCTAAACCCTTGGTAGTAGAGATCGAATTCAATATGATATCGACAACAACAAGTTTCAAAAGATTTATTTATCTTTACAAAAAATGGCTTTAATCTTTCAAACATTGTTTGTCCAATCTTAATGTTAGGATTTGAGTTACAAAATGAGAGATACAATTCATGCTATGTGGTGTCCAACCAATGTTTTGTGTGCTGGAAATATTCCTTAGGCCTAGTCCTCTTCTTGATAATGTCTCTTGTATTTGGTGAAGGATGAGTATGATCAGTCCAAAATGACGTAACTAAGTTCCTAACTGTTTCACTAATTCTATCAGACCGAGGAGCTCTACACATTAGTGCCGAATTACCTTCCAATGTAGTATCATCCAAATTGATTCTTCTTTTCAAATAGTGTCATTGTCTTCCTACTGTACCCGATCTGAGATGAAAGTGAAGAAATTTGTCTTCTTTGGGACATGTTTTTATTTAAAATAGATGTCAGTATCACTCTTCTTGAAATGGACCTATCTATAGATCTAGTTGTTTTCCAAATGGAATGCAAACCTTCCTTAAAACTGTCAACAATATTTTTTTGTACGTTACTTGATTTTAACTTTTTCAAACTTGCATCTACACCCAATAATTTTAATGGCTCTTTTCACTCATCTTTAAGAAGTGTAATTGATAACAGTTAAGTTTTTTTAAGTGTACCAAGATTCTCAAATTGTTTCATTATTTGCTTAGACTATTTATTCAATGCCCTCTTCATAATATTTATGGGTTGTTTAGCATAATTTCTCAATTTTTCCACATCCATTTCAATTAAATGATCTATGCTTTTACGATTAATTTTTCTCTTCAACTATTGGAGTAGACTATCATTCACATATGTTTCTTGCACTTCCACTACAAATAAAATAAAATAAAAAATCTTAATATCTCATCTTAAGGGGACCTTCATGAAATACGTATTTACAAGCTCTTGAACATGTTCTACGTATAATAATTATAAATTAATGAGAGAAACACATACTTGTTTGACCTTGGGTTGATTCAACTTGGGATGCCCCTTGTCCAACATTTTCATCATCAAAGGTTGCATGTACACAACAAAAACAATAACTTCTTCTTAGGGGAAAGACCCAAAATGTATATTCACCAATAAGAGACTAAATTGAGATAGTGACTAAATCAAGAGAGTCAGTGAGAGAAAGAGAGAGATGTGTACTTATTTGATATTTTGATACTTGTGCTTGTTGAGCTTGTGATAACCCTTCTCCAACTTCCGAAGGTTGGGCTTGTTTAACTTGTGATGACCCTTCTCCAACTTCTGAAGGTTAGGCTTGTTGAGCTTGTGATGACCCTTCTCCAACTTCTGAAGGTTGGGCTTGTTGAGCTTGTGATGACCCTTCTCCAACTTCTGAAGGTTGGGCTTGTTGAGCTTGTGATGAGCCTTCCCCAACTTCTGAAGGTTGGGCAGCTTGTTGAGCTTGTGATTCTTGAGAATTTCCTACACATGTATGAAGTATAAATTTGTCCTAATTGAGTCTAATTGGTCCTAATTGATTATAATAGGTCATATTGGGTCCTAATTGGTCCATATTAGGTCCTAATTGAGTCTAATTGGTCCTAATTGAGTCTAATAGGTCATATTAGGTCCTAATTAGTCTATATTAGGTCCTAATTGGTCCTAATTGAGTATATAATTGGATCTAATAGGTCATAATTGAATCTAATGATGGAGTTGATGAAAAACAACCCATAGCTCCCAAGAACACCTACACGCAAACACGTGTCACAGAAAGAGAGAGAAGCAAACAGCTATGGATGCCTGAACGCATTGATCCACAAGAGAGGAGAAATCCTTGATGTGCAAAAACAAAAGTTGCAATCAATAATGAAATGTCAAAAAAGGTTACATGTGTTATGAAAGAAATCCTTATAAAAGGAGATCAGAAAACCTAAAAAGGTAAAACCCTAGGTTGCATAATAATAATTAATAAAATAATTAATTATTATATGCCTAAAGTTTAGCTTAAGTAGAAAGAGGTAATAAGTGATTGAATAATTAAATCAATATGATTCAATTAATCAGTAAACACTTTATTACTCTAACATCTAATACATCCTAATTAGGTCCTAATTGTTTGTAATTGGTCATAATTGAGTATAGTTGACCTCCTAATTGAGTCTAGTTGGTCCATATTAGGTCCTAATTGGTCCTAATTGGTATTAATTGAGTCTAATTAGTCCTAATTGAGTCTAATAGGTCATGTTAGGTCCTAATTGGTCCCAATTGAGTCTAATTGGTCCTAATTGAGTCTAATAGGTCATATTAGGTCCTAATTGGTCCTAATTAAGTATAATTAGATCTAATAGGTCATAATTGAATTTAATAGGTCCTAATTAGGTCCTAATTGGTCCTAATTGAGTCTAGTTGGTCTTAATTGAGTCTAGTGGGTCCATATTAGGTCCTAATTGGTCCTAATTGAGTCTAATTTGTCCTAATTGAGTCTAATAGGTCATGTTGGGTCCTAATTGGTCCATATTATGTCCTAATTGGTCCTAATTGAGTCTAATTGGTCCTAATTAAGTCTAATAGGTCATATTATGTCCTCATTGGTCCTAATTGAGTATAATTAGATCTAACAGGTCATAATTGAATCTAATAGGTCCTAATTAGGTGCTAATTGGTCATAATTGAGTTTAGTTGGTCCTAATTGAGTCTAGTGGGTCCATAATTGGTCCTAATTGGTTGTAATTGGGTCTAATTAGTCCTAATTGAGTCTAATAGGTCATGTTATGTCCTAATTGGTCCATATTAGGTCCTAATTGGTCCTAATTGAGTCTAATAGGTCATATTAGGTCCTAATTGGTCCATATTAGGTCCTAATTAGTCCTAATTGAGTATATAATTGGTTCTAATAGGTTATAATTGAATCTAATAAGTCCTAACTAGGTCCTAATTGTTCCTAATTGGTCATAATTTAGTCTAGTTGACCTCCCAATTGAGTCTAGTTTGTCCATATTAGGTCCTAATTGGTCCTAATTGAGTCTAATTAGTCCTAATTGAGTCTAATAATTCATGTTAGGTCCTAATTGGTCCCAATTGAGTCTAATTGGTCCTAATTGAGTCTAATAGGTCATATTAGGTCCTAATTGGTCCTAATTGAGTATAATTAGATCTAATAGGTCATAATTGAATCTAATAGGACCTAATTGGTCCTAATATGTCCTATTTGGTCCTAATTAGTCCTAATTGAGTCTAATAGGTCATGTTAGGTCCTAAGTGGTCCATATTAGGTCCTAATTGGTCCTAATTGAGTCTAATTGGTCCTAATTGAGTCTAATAGGTCATATTAGATTATAATTGGTCCATATTAGGTCCTAATTAGGTCCTAATTGGTCATAATTGAGTCTAGTTGGTCCCAATTGAGTCTAGTGGGTCCATAGTAGGTCCTGATTGGTCCTAATTGAGTCTAATTAGTCGTAATTGAGTCTAAAAGGTCATGTTAGGTCCTAATTGGTCCATATTAGGTCCTAATTGAGTCTAATTGGTCCTAATTGAGTCTAATAGGTCATATTAGGTCCTAATTGGTCCGTAGTAGGTCCTAATTGGTCCTAATTGAGTATATAATTGGATCTAATAGGTCATAATTAAGTCCAATAGGTCCTAATTAGGTCCTAATTGGTCATAATTGAGTCTAGTTGGTCCTAATTGAGTCTAATTGGTCCATATTAGGTCCTAATTGGTCCTTATTGAGTCTAATTAGTGCTAATTGAGTCTAATAGGTCATCTTAGGTCCTAAATGGTCCATATTAGGTCCTAAATGGTCCTAATTGAGTCTAATTGGTCCTAATTGAGTCTAATAGGTTATATTAGGTCCTAATTGGTCCTAATTGAGTATAATTGGATCTAATAGGTCATCATTGAATCTAATAGGTCCTAATTTGGTCCTAATTGTTCCTAATTGGTCATAATTGACTCTAGTTGACCTCCTAATTGAGTCTAGTTGGTCCATATTAGGTCCTAATTGGTCCTAATTAAGTCTAATTAGTCCTAATTGACTCTAATAGGTCATGTTAGGTCCTAATTGATCCATATTAGGTCCTAATTGGTTCCAATTGAGTCTAATTGGTCCTAATTGAGTCTAATAGGTCATATTAGGTCCTAATTGGTCCTAATTGAGTCTAATTAGTCATAATTGAATTTAGTAGGCCATGTTAGATCCTAATTGCTCCTAATTTAGTCTAATTAGTTCTAATTAGTCCTAATTAGTCCTAATTAGGTTCTAATAGGTCCTAATAGGTCATAATAGGTCCTAATTAGTCCTAATTAGGTTCTAATAGGTCCTAATAGGTCGTAATTAGTCCTAATAGGTCCTAATAGGTCCTATTAGGTCTTAATTAGTCCTAATAGGTCCCATTAGGTCCTAATTAGTCCAAATAGGTTCTATTAGGTCCTAATTAGTCCAAATAGGTCCTATTAGGTACTATTTGGTTCTAATTAGTTCTAAATGGTCCTAATTGGGTATAATTGGTCCTAATTGAGTCTAATTAGGTGATAATTTATTATAATTAAGTCTAATTGGGTTTTAATAGTTCATAATTGGTTCTAATTGAGTCTAATTAGGTGTTAATTGGTTCTCATTGATTCCAATTGGGTCCTAATAGTCCTAGAATAGGTCCTAATTAGTCCTAATTAGTCCTAATAAGTCCTATTAGTCCAAATAGGTCTACAATTAGGTCTAGTTAAGTCTAATAGACCTGTTTAATATCACATTTACATGAACATTAAGACAAGTCTTGACCATCAACTTAAAATATCTATCTAGAGACATCTTCGACAATGATATCTTTCTCGTGATTCTTCACATAGTTTTTGTTCAGTCTCTCCTGAATAATGTCGTGTACTTTTGTTTATCCTTTTTTTATTTTTTATTTTTTCTATCACAACTTAGAAAATTATTTCATGCCAAAATGTCTTCCTTCTCCTAAATTCAAATTATTTTACAACTTTCAGATTTATGAAATGAAAAAAATATACATTTATTTACACCTAATTCTTATTAACCGGAAATGCCAGCAAAAAGGCCAACATAGGTTTCTATCGAAAGTAAAACTTGACTTTCTATCGAAACTAAATGACTTTTGATCGAAACTATCTTAGTAATGACTAAATTTTGCATTTTTTGGTAGAGTACTTTCGATCAAAATTCAAAACTTTCAATCGAAATTACTTTCTATCGAAAGTGCCTGGTTTGGGCCATGGTTTCAAGTTTTGAAGAAATTTTGAGAATTTCATGGCTTCGAGCCTCAAGCACACTGATCAAATGGATGAATAAGAAGATGTCTTTTTTCATACAACAAGTACTCAGAACTAGCTTTCTAACAATTATATAATTGACTATTTTTAAATTTATTATGTGTATGGTTTTTGACGTTAAATGAATGTAGGTTTTTTATCAAATATAAACCTCTGAGTTTGATGTTCAATGAAAAATACTAAAATAAGAAATTTTTTTTTTGAAAAATAATAGTGCCCTTAGTATTTGAGTCTACTTTCTATTAAAAAAAAAATTTGAAATTTGATATATACACAATAAGTTATAAGCTATGTAGTCAAGGTACGTCAAAATTTTGGTTTAGTCAACTTCAAACGTTAATAAAATATGAAATAATAGTGATAATGTCATAAAACCAATTGCATGCCCTCTGTATGGATGTTACAAAACTAAATTTGAAAGAATCGCATTCATATCTATTTTGTAAAAAAAGTTATGCTCTATGAAAATAGTGTTACTATTTGAAAATGACGTTTTCAGCACCATACAAGTTTTCGTGGGAGAAAGAAAAAAGTATTCAAAAAAATTCAAAAAAAATATATTCAGAATCTAGACAGAAAATCCTAAAAGACTCTAATTTACTTCATCCTCCGATTTTGAGTGGTTCAACAGCAATATGCATTTGAATCTGAAAGTTTTTCTCAAAATGTAGAGTTCTGTGTCCATTCAGGCTAAAAAGTGTAACCCACTATTGTGGGTTCACCCCAATCCCATTCTGCTAAGGGTTTCTAGGTGCACTCAACTATCTCTTTATGCCATGTTCTTTGCATTACTCATAGAATCTGTTAGAGGTTAATTCTCCGCCTCTATCCAATCTTAGACACTTTATCTTTAGTCCAGATTCATTCTCAACCTTATCTTTGAATATTTTAAACTTCTTAAATGCTTTTGACTTATCTTTTAAGAATGCAACCCACATCATTCTAGAATAATCATCAACAAGCAAAATGAAATACCTTTCACCATAGTATGATCTTATTAGAGTTGGGCCACATAGGTCTGTATGAGTCAGATCCAACTTGTTCTTTGCCGAATTATGCTTGCTCTTGAATGAATTCCTCACATGATTTCCCTTGACACATTCCCTGCATATAGTATCAACTATCTTTGCTATGCTAGGTAGATATCTTATTGCCTTTACATTACTTATCTCCACTATGTTATAAAAATTGATATGAGATAGTCTTTTATGCCATAACCAACTATCATCTACTTTAGCAACAAAACAACTTGCTTCTGAATTAAGCTAAAAAATATTACCTTTAGTCTTTTAACCTAATGCAATCATAACACCATCCTTGTTTATAATGATGCACTTGTTGTCTTTGAACTCCAACTGATAACCTTTGTCAAGAAACTGTCCAACACTAAGAAGGTTATGCTGCAAACCATCTACATAAAGAACATCATCAATATTGTTCTTTCCATTGAGTGTAATGGCTCCTCTACCAATGATAGGTTTAGGAGTGTTATCTCCAAATCTAACCATTCCACCTTTGTATTTGTCTAGATGAACAAATCCATCATTATCACCTGTCATGTGACGTGAACAACCGATGTCTATGATCCAATCTGTCCTTATGTCTGCTTGTCAAATCAATGCTAGTTCTTGCTCATTCTCCTCATCTTCAGGAAATGTTTTCTCCAAGTCTTCAATAATAATGAATCCAATTTCATCTTCAACTAAATCATCATTAGAAACTCCATCACCAGCATAGTAACATACTTTTGTATACTTACGCTTGTAGTTATTTCTGAACTTCTTAACTCTTGTAGGACACTTAGATGCAAAATGACCAATCTTATTACATGAGAAACATTTGAATGGTAACTGACCTTCATACTTTCCTTTTCATTTTATTTCTTTCTTAGCAATCATAGCAATAATATCATCTATCTCTTTATCTTCATCTTGATCATCAAAATTACCAGAAGTGTTTAAAGATTTCTTACCATGGACTGATGGGTTGAAGGTTGTCTCACTTTTAGGCTCTGTCTTCAATCTTGAAATCTCAAAAGCTAAAATTTTGCTGATCAAAGTCTCTCTCTTGAAATTTGTAGTAAGTTGCATGGTCTCATCAAGGATGCTGATCTTTTGTTGATACTTTGTTGTAAGAGTAGTCTTCAGCTTGTCCATAATGTCTTCCTCCGAGATCTCTCCACCAGTTTTCCTGGTTCCAGAAACTGCTTCATTAATCCTTTAGTTGTAAGCTCTGATGTCTTCTTCAGGTAGCATCTCCAATGCATTGTATCTTTTCTTCCATGTCTTTCTACTTGCATTCTTTGCTTGTGTATCTCCTTTACAAGATCTTCAAGAGTGGGAACCTTAACTTCTTTGATAGCCACTTCAAAAACTTCAAAAGAAATGGACTGCAAATGTGCCACCATTTTGTTCTTCCAATCATGATAGTTCTCTCCATCAAACTTAGGACTATCTTTTCTAAAGAATTCCATCTGATCAATCTTAAGTTGTTAAACTTTCTCTCCGAGGCACTTGGCTTTGATACCAATTGTTAGGAATAGTCCTAAGAGATAACTGAGAGGGGGGGGGGGGGGGGGGGGCAGAATTAATTATCTACAAGTTTCAACTCTTTATCCAATTAAGTATACTTAAAATTTAAAGCATAAACACAATGAAAGAAGAATTGAACACAACACCAATCTTATGGTTATGGGGAAACCCAAATAGGTAAAAATCCCGGTGGGAATTAACACCCACTAATAAACTGCACTAGTGTATAATGATCCTTGTTAGAAGATCTTACAACCCTGTTAGGAGTTGATCTTTAGAATGTAATAAGTACAGTGACCTGATCAAAGGTCGGACCCTCTTAAGAGTCTTTTATGATTAACCCTGTTAGGGGTGAGGAAGCACTGTCTGAGAGCTCATTGCTCAAAGGGGTGAAGACTACAACCTTCTAAATAATAGATACACACTATATCTGGATCTTGGTGAATTGTGAGGTAGACCTACTATCTTGATCAGTTAGAATGAATAGCACACTATATCTTCTTTGTCACATAGACCTCTTCTTGAGGTCACAACACTTCACACTCTCTGCTCTGCTCTAATATTTCATCTCCATGCCATACTGCTAGCGATCACAAATGACCGACTATAAGTATCTTTCATCTAAATAATATAATCAAGTCATCCTATTAGAACCACCTTGAAATCATAATAGAGAAACATTAACACATTCCAATAACATCTTTGTCAGCTCTACTAAGCACGGAACACAAACTGGGACATTTTCAATTCAATAATAGTAAATGCAAGCTACACACTGTCGGCTCTACCAAATTAACTGGAACTTTCTCCTCAAGCTGAATTACTTCATGCACTCTTAACCAAACATCCTTAACTCTTCTTCAAGAATAAATCCAAGCGCACATACCAAAATGATAGGTGAAACTCCTCTACCAATATAATCTTTGTCGGCTCTTCTAGATAAACATAGGAAACTGCAACTGGTGAATAGAGACTGCATAACTTTACTTCTACTGCATATCAGACTTTGCACCAATGAATGTTACAATACTAACATGTCTCCATCACATATCCAAAAGTGCAAGACTGCATGATAACTGTACGGACAATTACACACATAACATTGCCTATAACTTTGTCAGGAACAATGCTGACACAAGATACTACATAACTATCTATACTTAACAATTAACCTCTATGTCCATGGTATCATACTAATAACATGTCCATGCTACATATACTCTAATCTTACTACATAAGTCTTCCATTCATGCTACTTACCATATGTTGTCATCAATGACAAACATATAGTCAGCACAAGCTTGCTAGAAAATCTCCAATAGACGCTTCCAAATTGACCTTCGCAGTAATAAAAAATAGCCTTTGTGCAAGAAGAGACATGAAAGTAGGCTCCTGAATCAAGTACCCATGAATTTGAGGTAGAATCACTTGTAGTCAATATAAGGATTTTGGTATCATTGTGATAAAAAATGTTCGCTTCTCCATCCTATACTCTCTCTTGTTCCCTTTAGTAGTTTTTACAATCCTTCTTAACATAGCCGATTTTTCCACAAAACTTGCATTCTCCATTCCTCCCTTTTGATTTTGACCTCCTTGCTGATTTAGGCCTTCCATGGTGATTATTTATGCCTTTATATTGGCTCCCTCCTCTAATTTTAGTGCTTACCACCATTAAGGCTTCACCAAATGAGGATTCTTGATGTCTTCTCCTCATGCCTTCACTAAGTAGAGTAGCTACCACATCGTCATAAACTAGCTTATTCTTGCCAGAAATCGAAGTGCTTACCAATGTCACCACACCATCCCAATTACTTGGTAGAGAACACATTAAAATAACAGTCTTGCTCTCATCATCTTGAGGCATGCCAATTGATTGCTCTTGGCATAGTAGTGTGATCAATACATTGATGTGATTTGACATAGCAGTTCCTTCCTTCATCTTTAGCTTGTAAAGCTTCTTCACAATGAAAAATTTATTTGCAACTGAAGCCATTTCATACATAGCTTTTAGCTTGCCCCAAACATCTTTTGTGGTGACTTCATTCAAGATATTAAAAAGGACATTCTGCGACAATGAGAGAACAATTGTTGCTTTTTCCTTTCCATTAAGAATCTCCCAATCTTCGTCTTTCATTATCACAGGTTTCTTTGTCTTTCCCCCAAGTGCAAGTGCCAAATCTTGCTTAACCAGTGACGCATGCATTTGTACTCTCCACAAATCATAGTTTTGTCCTGAAAATTTTTGTACCTTTAAATCTTCCATGATTTCAGAATTTTAACTACTGAAAAACACAACTAGCAATCTGCCTTGCTCTAATACCAATTGTGAAGAAAAAGAAGAGAAAAGATGCGAACAACAGAGAGTAAAATGAACACAAAGTTTTAACGTGGTTCAACAAACTTGCCTACATCCACACTGAGTAGAGGATTGTATTTAATAACCAAACAATAGCTCTACAAAGACAGAACAACAATATATAAAGCCACCAATTGCAATATATGAAGGGTCACATAATATCAAAGGTCACAATTGGAGGGACAAATAAGAGTCCGTTGGGCTTCACTTCAACAAAAGGAACATGCTTCCATATTATGTAGCCAATCTGGGAGTTGAGGCAGAAGAAATAGACACTTCTGAAATGGAGGTAAATTGGTCAACTTACCGACAATTCAATTCAATTCTAAAGAGAGAAAAGACTATTGGTCCAACATAAATTAATTCCCTCCAATATGGGAATGGTTCCCTTAATATTTGGAAACTAATTTAATAAGGGAGACTTTGCTCTTCATATATCTGTCTAAAGGTGGTTACAAGGATCAGATTTCGGGACTTGGCTCTCTTTTCATTTATGAAGCAACATTATAATGGTCATCTAAAGTTGAAAATTCAATCAAAGTTTGTGCTTACTTGGCATGCTAGATCAAATAGTTGATTTTTTACGATTGCATTTCAAATGTGTGGTCATCAAGTTGTCTGAATTTTTCTCATGCATTAGTAGTTTTATCTCGTCTTAATGGCATTAATTGAGTAATGATGGGAAAAATTTTAAAATCTCAAATCGAATGATGTCAGTTGGATCAAATTTGTAAAGATTTTCATCCGCACATGCCAGTTTTGTTGAAAAGTACATCCCCAATGTTTTGCGAATGAAGAATTTTTATTTCTTCGTGAATTTTTATCAATTTTTCTCGCATCAGTAATTGCTATTATATTTTTGTGCGTGGAAGCGTACATTTGACAAGATAGCTTGTATAGACGTCATTAGTGCTTGGCTTTCCTCGATAATTTTGGCCACGGCTAAATAGCTGAATATTTGCACCCTTGGAATACCGTGCCCCTCATGCCATAAGGTACAAGTCACACCCGTACGAACTGCTCTGCAGTTTTGATTGGTGGCTAATTGGACAATTGCCAAGGTGGATTGATAATGGTGTGTCAATAAATAAAAGTACCTTCCAATTTACATTGGAAGAAATGAAATGTTGGGAATACCGGTCTGACTCGTACCTTATGGCATGCAAGGGCCTGTCTTTAACGGACCGAATTACTGATGATGATTTGGGAATAACATTCAATACCTAGTGTGACATTTGCAAGAGATACGTGAGGTGTATCATTGGAGAAGAAGTATTATCTCCAATTGGTCGACGAATTTTTTTTCCATATCAAGTTCTTTCTGTTTTAATGTCAAGTTCCTTAGACTTGGTTCAGTCATTATGTTCTGTAGAGAGTTTGTTTGAGAAATGTGTGAAATAGGGTGTTTTATCCCATCACTCTCTGCTTGGGGTAGCTCAAAAATATGGGCTTTGGAATGGCGAGGGTTTGGTGGGTGGTCTTTTCCCTAGAAGTTCTCTGCAAAATGACCCGATTTATGTTTCCATTTATGATAATATTAAATTGTCTCTTGAGACACATGACTTCAAGTTTATTAGAAATGTCCTCCACAGGCATAGAGGGGTTTTGGGAATTTCGTTGGTCAACCAAGTAAGGGCACACGTTTATGCTATTTTCATGTTACTTTTTCAGCATGAACATGTTCAACAAGCTCTAGTCATGCATGCACCAAAGGTTCTGGTTTTAAATGTAGTTGCTTTGGTGGGTTTTGAAACAGAAAATGAGAATGTGGTGCCTCAAGATTCCGCTGCTGGAGATAGTGCTAATCAGTCAAAAATCACGAGAATGGAAGAAGAAAACTTGTTCGTGGTTTCCTTGGTTCTGGGTTTGGCATCCGTGACATGGGCAGATATGTGAGCAGAGGAGATTTTACTCTATGACATCTTCAAATTTTTTATTGTCTACTAATTTTCAAAGGAGTTCGTTGGTTTCCATAGGAAGATTTTCAGAATTATTGGGATGCCTACTAGTTTTGATGGTGTTAAACTTTGCGGTCTTTAGTAGTATTATCCTAGGATGTAATAGCACTTCGTAATTTTTTTATAATTTTTTGGGTAATTTTGGGCTTTAGATTAGTTTTGGGTAAATTTTTATGAAGAATACATGCTGGTATCTGGGTCTTTCAAAGTTTTTCATATTTAAAAAAAATTATGTATCTTTAATTTTTATATTAATATATTAAAGGCTTATAGTCTTTTGAAGTATAATTATTTGATGAAGAAGTATAACTATTTGATGAAGAACAATATTTTTTCTAAAAGAGACCATACACTGTATATACATATACATCGTAGACTATTTAGATGATTTATGCTTGAGCATGGTCATCTTTGACAGGATCCTAAATATAGTGTCTAATAGCATGTATTTAATTCTTAGTAGCTTCTCTAGATATGAATCACTAGACAATAGTGCATGCTAGTACTTATATGACACTTACTCTCTATTTTCGTAGCAATATCAAATGTTAGAAAAAAAAATACCATTTTCTTTGGGAAATGTTCTTCTCATACAAGCACGAACATAACTACTGATTATAGTCATGTGATATAGGATTATGTTATTGAATATAATTTTATTGCAATTTTCACTTTTATAACATATTTAATTTGAACATCTTATTTTAGAAAAAGAAAATCTTCATTAAAATGTTCTATTGTATATCTTTGTTTCTTTGTTATGGTATTTTTTTTATGTTTTAAAAAATTAATTTGTACAACTTTAATTTGTATAAGAAAGTTAATGTTTATAATTAAAATACATTATAATCTAGAAATTACAAATTTTTTCTTATTGTCATTTTTATATAGAATACTTTATGATTCATTCTACCCATTTTTAAGTAATTGTTCATTATAGTACCATATATTAGTTTAGATAATTTTAATTCTATATTTCTTCAAATAAAATATGATTCTGTCAACATTCTCTTTTTCTCTAAATTTATTGGAACAATTTTTAAACTCCAATTCTTACATTCTTAAGTTCCCTTCAAGCTCTCTACAACACTCTAACATCCCATAATAGTTATTTTTATTGGAACATTTTTCATTTGATATGACATTAGAGTTTACTTGTGTAGAGATATTGTGTTGTGCTTTGATATTTTTTTTAATATTTAATATTTTTTTGTGGCTTTTCAAATCATTGGATACAACAACCCCTAACTCTACTTCACCAATACGGTAATAATACTACTCATAACCTTATTTCTAATATTATCGTTTGCATTTCACTTGTTAATTTTAGGTGTATATAATATTTAGGAGCAAACAATTTATTTAAAATCAAATTTGTTTTCCCATGTTTTAGCTACATGTATCATTTATACCTTATTTTGTTGTTACTCTTTCTTGTTGTTGTTTAGGTTCATGTTATTCTTACTTGAAATATTTTTCATTTTATTATATATTGTACATTTTTGTTCAATTCAATATGGATCACAGTGTTGTTAGGCATTACTACAATAATATAATCATTTAACAAGTGAGCCATAATATATAATAGGGTCTATTGAAGTTTCTTATCCTTTCAAAAGGGGTTGAACTTAATTCATTGAAGTATTAAAATTTTATTAGGGAAAGTCATTTTGAAATCTCAAATGAATATCTAATGTAGAATCTAATTTGTGCCTAATTTGAATCAAATGAATAACTAATTTCTAAGATGTAACTCTTAACTTTTATAAATGAGTTTTCAATTACACCATCATGCCACTGCTTCTCATAATTATAAAAACAATATATATATATATATATATATATATATATATATATATATATATATATATATATATATATATATATATATATATATATATATATATATATATATATATATATCACAGAATAAACAATGACGTAAACCTAAAAGAATGCAACAAAATGATGGGATTTGAAATTTTTTATTCTTGCAAAAGGGGTTGAAATTAATTGATTGAAGTATTGAAATTTTATTATGGAAAGTCATATTGAAATCTTAGATGAATATCTAATGTAGAATCCAATTTGTGACTTTTGGTCTTCTTTAATTGACTGTTAATGTAAAAATAATTTAAAAATAAACTGATTTCTAAGATGTAACTCTTGATTTTTATAAATGAGTTTTCAGTTACACCATCATAACACTACTTCTCATAATTATAAGAACACAATAACTATATATATAGATAATCACATAATAAACAATGACGTAAACCTGAAAGAATGCAACAAAATGATAGTACAGATATAGAAAATTGGATAATAAACTCTTCCAAATATAACAATAATTAATTAACGTGCTCAAATCGAGAAATAAAAGACATTGAGGCCCCTGAAATACAAAATGAAATCAAATGAAAAACATGGATTTTTCTCCCCGAAGTTGTGTATCCAGTCTAGCGTTAGTATAATTCCTCGTTAAAGAATGGCTTCTATGTGCTTCCACGTACAGTCGGCCTCTGTAGGCTGCCAGATCAGCATAATAAACGGGAGGTACTAGCGACACAGGCTTTGTGCAGGTGGCAAACGTGAAACATAGATGGTAAATGAGTCTCTGTAGCTCGTGTCGACTGAACCCGATCTCGTTCTCCAGAACGTAATAATGTGTTGCCTTGCTTGTTCCCAGCTCGTTATGGTGACTGCACAGATAGAAGTTAACCGCCGATGGCTGAACTATTAAATTAGAGTCCACAACTGTCCCCGATGGCACGTTTTCATCTCCCGATTTCAGGAACAGCCTCGTGCGATGCCGCTTCTGCGCTAGTATGAAAGTCAGTTTTGGATTATAACCTTCTTCCATCTCTTTCAATGAGTCCTTCAACGCGGCCAACTCTCGCCTGCGGACCTCATCAAACTGCCAGTCACCTACTCCGTCTCTGAAAAAAATAATACTTTTGGGCAATTCATATTCGCTGGTCTTCCCATACTCCTTTAACAATTTCTTACACGTCTCCCAGGTTTGAAATAATTTCTTCACGGTGTCCCTGCGCTTGAATTCTGGCGGCATAGCGGTTGGAATAGGGCCGGTTTGTGCTCATAACAACAGCGGCTATTGACGGGCATTCTGTATCATGATTGGTCGGATGATTCACGTCCGCTCCAAAATACACAACATCAGATTCTCCAATGCCTGGTATCTGATCCCTGAGAACCACATTGCTCCCTCCTAACTTGGCATTCACTTTAAGAGCAATATTTGCCAATATTTGCGAATTGTAATATTTCACATTTTTAAACAGGCAGCATTGCGTTGCTAAGCCTATTTCGGTCTCGCAGATATGCTTGAGGTTTTTGTATCCAGTGTGCTTTCTTCTCATAATACAGAATAAAATATCCAGATTCGTGTGCTTTTCCAGTTCCCTCCTCAGCTCTTCCCAATAGTTTAACATGCTCTCTGCTACATATTCGACGGTGCGATCTTGTTCGATTTTAATGCCTAACTGTTTAAACCTATTCACCATTTCGGATATAAAACTACTCAGCGCTTTCTTTTCGTCGTCGCTGATTCTGAAAAAGTGTATAATTCTCCAATTATTAATTTCTTTCCCCTCGAAAAGAGCGTTTCCGCTCTGATTAGTCATGTTCCATTGCCTTTTATGGTTGCTTAGAGTCTGGTCTTTGTGGCATAACCTTAGCACAGGTGCGTCTAGTATTTGTGCTGTCACTTCTGTCATTTGGGGTTAAACTTCCATTCCAAAGCTTGTCAGGTACAGACCGCTGCATTGACCGCGAGAACAAGACTTGGTTAGTGCATGGAAACCTATCAAGGGCAGTTCTGGGAAAGAATTTACTCGTTAAGCTATCACCCATTAATCACGTGGCAGTTTGTGATATTTTGGTTCATTGAATATTTTTTTAAGTTTTGATTTGTTTAAATAAAATCCACTTAAAATATAATGTCAGGTGGGTTCTAATTGTTTAATTTTAGGTCAGTCGTCTAACCAAGACAATCTTTAGTGCAAAATCTAGTTTAAAACTCACACCTTACTAAAGTGGGCTGAACGAATTAGCGGAAACTTACCCTGCAGGTCCTTCTGAGCTATTCATGATTTTAGCGATTTCATTTCGCCTCTTCGACGGCTTGACTGCCTGCGGCCATGCTTTTTCCTGTTTAGGATTCAAATTATCCTTGAAAACCCTCTGACCTTCACAAATTAAACAGAACTCCATAGGAACATAATTTTGTCTACCGGGCCTCGCGTTGAGCATCAAACAACGACGGTGTACGTTCTCGATTGGCATAATGTAATACGTGCGAAAGTAATCCACAAGACTTATCTCCTGCTCTCCTCCATCAGGTATGAACTTGATGTCTTTAAAAGCCTCTCTAGTGAGTCCCACCACAGTGAACTTTTTTGCCGTGTTCCTATGCTTAACGGTCACCTTCAAACCTCTGACAGCTCTTTCCATTTCACTTGGCTTAGAAATAAAATTCATTTCCAAATACTTGTCAACTGAAATGTTTTCGTAGAAGGCCGCGACAGAAAAATCCACGTTCAGGTTTAGTCCCTGGTCTGTAGGCCTAAGACTCATTGAAAACCCATCCACATTAACGATGCCGTGAACAAGCCTAGGATTTTTCTCACTTAGTTTATAGAAACCTTGTCCCATACATGAGCTTCTGGGATGTTCCTTTACAACCATATCCCACTTCTGCAACAAATTCTGGTTCACGGTCTCATCCCTGTCTTCACTACCATGAAACTTCAGAATACTTGGTGATTCTCCATGAAACGTCACAGCATATTCTTTATCACTGTCTTCGATTTTAGGGACCTCCCATGAAAAATCTTTCCCTTCCAATTTGATTGGGCTATAAAGGTGGTCGGTGCCGTCGTAGACGCACATTGAATGACGGAAATTGCCTTCAATGAATTTCTTCATAATGTATCTCCTAGTTGGCATAGACATATTAGACGTTCCATCTGTAATGTCCACTTTGTAAGAGAATATGTCCTGATTGCGTAGGAAGTCCACCCGGAAATGATTTACCAGGACTTCAATCCGATCATCACCCATTTTTTCTTTTCCTCTATCGCGTGTGTGAACAGGCTTCGGATTTTGGCTGCGGCCGATGTATGTGCCGGTGCTGGTGCCCTCATCTTCGATTTTTCCTTTCCCCTTTTCCTTCGAGATATCCCTCATCGCCAAATCTGGATTCATGGCCAGTTCATTATACTTCATTCAAGAAATTATTTGATAAAAGATAATAAAAGCTATTGAAATTTGAATTCATGTAAACTTGGTTTAAAAAGTCGACTCGAATTTTTTTGATATATTCCGGTGCGTTATCTGAAATCACTTTAAATAAATAGATTTTAATAAAAAAATTAATCGAATTCCATATCTAAAACTTAAACAAATTAAAGTTTAAAATATATTAATCAAATTTGCTTAAACAGCATCCTTAACCACAGATAAAATTCTATCACTCACAAAATTCAAGTAAACAGCAAAATATATTAATCAAATTTGCTTAAACAGCATCCTTAACCACTGATAAAATTCTATCACTCACAAAATTCAAGTAAACAGCATCCTTAACCACTGATAAAATTCTGTCACTCACAAAATTCAATTCAAGTGAAAAATATAAAAAGGTGTTTATATTTGAAATTCAAAATTGTGTTCTAGATGATTTTGGCAGAATCACATTCTTCAATCCTTAGCTCTTAATCAAACAGATTCTCAAAACCTTAAACGAAAAAACCGATCTCAGAGACTGGGCTACCGCCCCTCAATTACTGCTGAGGACATCCAACAGTTCTTGCCTTTACATATCAGTGATTACTGAGGATAAGCTATTAATTTGACGTGTTAATAAAATTGATTTTGGATTCGCTTAATGTTTTCTTCCTTGATGTATTTATAAATCTGATGATCGAGGTCCTCCTCTTCTCCCTATTATTACTGCTCCTATTTCTAAAATTGTAATATTTAGATTCATTAAAAAAAATCTGAATTACCACCCACATTTTTCATAAGAATATGTGGAATATTATATTTCAAAATTGTAATATAAACAGAACTATCCATTATAAAAAATCTGATTTATTTTAGTCTATTATATATAGTTCCTCAATTTATGTTTCCTCTTCGTATAACTAATCTTCAAGTATGATTTGAAATACACAACAAATTAAGAAACAACCTTAATAATGGTATATAATTAATTCTTATAAGAATCTTGAAATGAAATTGTGTTTTGACAAAAAAAATAAAAAAATTTAGACAATTTTGTTATCAGAACTATCATAGTTTTAGGGACGTACTCTGTTGGCTTCCTTGTCCGCTTGACTGGAGAGGGTTTCGACCTTGTTCTTGTGTCGATGCAGCAAGTGGGCTTGGAAATCCTTGGAGCAAGTTGGCTTCAATAGAACCAAACTGAATCGGAATGGACTGAGCATAACTTTCATGCTCTGAAGGATTTTGATCCGCTTCCTGACTGGGCGGAGTAAGTTGGCTCGGAGCCACTCCTTCAACACTCTGCTCACGCTCGCTTCGTTGTTTACTTCCGCTTCTTCCTTCCATGTCTTGCCAGCTATTTCCTCCACCGTCCATGAATATTAATGCGCTTGAATTTTTTTTTCCCTCCGTCCCTCCGTTAACTGCAATAAAACTTATAGTTAATGGCCTTGCAAAACTTCACGCAGAGCGGGACAGAAGACGGAGGGGATTTCGTCGCTCACTACAGAAGAAAAGAGGGAATTATATAGACGATACAAATTCATTCGTTTCGTTTCAAATTCCGAGGAGTCTGCTGGAATTATTGTATCCTTCTTTTTTAAAAGGGACGTGCAGAAACTATTAGTATTCAGCACCGAACCGTCATCATTGCATATTTTGATAGGTTCCTAAATATTACAGTTTGATGAATAGTTTTTTGGATTCAGAAAAGATATTTATCTTTAGCAAAATGAAGATGTAACGGTCTCATGGCCGTCTTCATTACCAAGAAACTTCAGAATACTTGGTGATTCTCCATGAAGCGTTACCGTATATTCTTTATCATTGTCTTTGACTTTAGGGACATTCCATGAATATTTTTTCCCTTCCAATTTGATTGGGCTGTAAAGGTGGTCGTTGCCGTCGTAAACACAGCTCGCATCAGGGAAATTGCCTTCAATGAATTTCTTCATATTGTATCTGCTAGTTGGCAAAGACATATTAGAAGTTCCATTTTCAATGTCCACTATGTAAGAGAATATGTCCTGATTCCGTAGGCATTTCACCTGGAAATGATTTACCAAGAGTTCAATCCGATCACCCATTTTTTCTTCTTTGATAATAGATAATAAAAAGTATTAAAATTTTCAATTCATCGACTAATTTTGGTGTAAACAGACCACTCATAAATTATGATTTATTCATGTGCGTTAACTGAAATCACATTAATAAATTGATTGTCATAAAAAATTAATACAATTTCATATAAATAATTTTGAACAAATTAAACTTTAAAATATATTATTCAAGCTTGCTTAAACTGCACCCTTAACTACTAATAAAATCCTATTAGTCGCAATATTCAAAAAGTGTTTATGTTTGTAATTCGGAATTCAGCCTTAAGGACAAGGGTAACAGGCCCTCAATTAGTCGTCAGGACATTCAACAATTTACGCTTCACATATGAGTGAATAGTGGGGAATTGGATTTCCGTGTTAGAATAACTAGGACAGGTTACTAATTTAATCTGCAGTGGCTGAAATTCTTGTCTATTTGTTGAATTCAGAGCTCTATATAAATATCGTTGCCCTTCTCTGGCTGGTCCTCTAGTTCCATGGTTAGTAAGTGACGTTGCGTTATTAAGATTGTTTGTGGATTCACTGAATCTTTTCTTCCTTAAATTGGACGATTGAGGTCCTCCTCTTCTGAAAAGGCTATACAGCCGACAAATTAAATCAAAAACGAAAAACAACTGCAAGTGCAACAAGAATTTGAATTTAATTAATAAATACTATCACATTGTCAAATCAAGATGAATTTATCGGCTGCATAGCCGTTTCCCTCCTCTTCGCCCTATTATTATTGCTCCTATTTCTATAATTGTCATAGTTAGATTCATAAAAAAATCTGAATTACCACTCGCATTTTTTAATAAGAATATGCTGAATATTAGTTTAAAATTTTTAATACAAAAAGTTATTCATTAAAAAACCATTCTAAATTACTTGAATCTATTACATATTTGTTTCTGCCACAGCAGGAAAGTATAGCAGAGGCTAGAACAATTAAACAGTGATTAATCCCCTCATGTTCAGCCATTCAAACTGCTAGAATTTGTTGTCATAAATTTGACTTTCAATATGTACAAAATAAATTAAATATTTTTTATCCATATTTTGAATTAAAAATATTTAAGCTATGTTATTGGTCACACTTTGGGGTTGTAGAAGGGCAGGATTATTTTTGAGATTTCTGATGCTAGAAAACGCATGTTCTTATCATCAATAATTTTGACAATCTCGCAAGAGTTTTAAAAAATTTACATCTCCATACGGAGATGATATGGAAATATTGTAAAGAAAGGAATGGTGCGGAACACTTTCCGAATGCCAAAAAATGTCAGGGAAATAAGCAACTATAAATTTAAACCACAAAGTTATGCAAGTAAATTAAAACATGCAAAATGCAATACACATGATACACAAGATTTAACATGAGAAACCCTTCTGGGAAAAAACCCACCACCCAAAAAACCCGAGCAACTCTTGTATTACAGTAAATGAAATTTAAAAACAACAATCAATTTTTTCACAGCCTTAGATTTCCTTACAATCAACTTGATTTTCATCACACCATCCTTTACAAATCTTGTAGCCATTTGTGCACATTGCAATTCATTGCAGAATTTGGTATAGAAACTATTACATTATAGAATGGTCCACTTGCCTAACCATATGGCGATCTAACTTCACCCTACCCCCAGCATGTCTATACCATGTTACTCGATACGGTGGCAATTCAAAATCACCGTAGGGTGTGAATGCAGAATCACCATACAGTGCCAATGAAACTCACCTTCACCGTATAGTGGAATCATAGTACGGTGAGGCCTCACCTCTATCATGCCAATCCATCTCACCTTCACCATACAATGAGGCCTCACCTCCCCCGTATGGTGGTCTCACCATACGGTGAGACTTCCTGTATTTATTTAATCCAACAATCTCCCACTTAACCAAGTATGAAGTTACTCAATGAGGCTAACATGTGTCTGGGGCACTAAGCCCAATAGAATTTGGGCACCATTTAAACTTAGTGGTGTCTATTAGCTTTGTCAATGCATCTGCAACATTCTTCAGAGTACCAAATTTTTCTAGATTCACCTTTCCATCTTCAACCATGTCATGCACAAAATGATATTCTACATCAATGTGTTTTGTCCTGGCATGGAATGTACAATTCCTTGTCACACATATAACACTCCAACTATCACCAAAAAAATTAATTTTTCATGCATCGTAGCTGACATCAGAACAAAAGCACATAAGCCAAACTGCTTCTTGAAACACACAAGTAGATGCCATATACTCCGCCTCAGCCATCGACAATGCAACCATACTTTGTTGCTTGCTCATCCAACTAATAGCACCACCATTCACAATGAATACATATCCACTGGTGGATCTTCTTTTGTCAATATCCCTAGCCCAATCGACATCCACATAACCTTGAATACTAACTGATCTATTTGATCCAATTGAGTCACCTTGATAACACAATGTGTATTGTGATGTACCCTTAAAATATCTTAGAATTCTTTTCACAGCATCCCAATGTGACTTGCCTAGATTTGCCATAAACTGAATCAGTACTCCCATTGCTTGGCAATGTTTGGTCTTGTACTGACTATTGCGTACATGAGACTACCAATAACACTTGCATTTAAGGTTTCTTCTTCATGTCTTCAATCTCATCAAGATATTTTGGACTATGATTGACAGATAGCTTCATTCTATGTAACATTGGAACTAATTTTTTCTTTCAATCATTCATATTAAATCTCTCAAGAACATTGGTAATATACTTTCCCTAGCTGAGCCAAAGCTTTTGGCCAACCCTATCCATTCTGATTTTCATCCCCAAAATAAATTTTGCCAGCCCTAAATTTTTCATTTCAAATTTCAAGGAAAGATGAGATTTTAATTCTAACACCATTTCCTTACTATTGCCTATGAACAACATATGATCTACATATAGAGCAATTATAAGTATTTGATCACCTTCAACTTTATAATACACATAGTGATCAGATTTTGGTCTCGTAAAACCTAAAGACAAAACATATGTATCATACTTTTGGTACCACATTCTAGGTGGTTGTTTCAAACCATACAAAGACTTCTTTAGCTTACATACCAGATGCTCTTTACCTTTTTCCACAAAGTGCTCTGGTTGGGACATGCATATTTCTTCTTCAAGATCACCATGAAGAAATGTTATCGTCACATCCATCTACTCAATTTCAAAATCATGTGTTGCTGCAAGTGATAACATAAATCTGATATATGTTAGCTTAGCTACAAGAGAAAATATTTCTCTGTAGTCAATCCCTTCTTTCTGAGAATACCCCTTTGTAACCAATCTCGCCTTGTACTTGTGAATGTTTCAATCTAGACCATAGTTCTTCTTAAATACCCAATTACTTACCATGGGCTTTCTACCTTTAGGAGAGGGTACGAGATCCCAGGTTCCATTCTTCTCTAAGGATTTCATTTAATCCTTCATGGCATCCAACCAAGAGTCTAAATCTGGCATATTTAATTGCTTTCTTAATAGTCCTAGGCTCATCAACATCCATAAGAAAAGCATAGGCACAATTAACATTCAACAGAGAATAATTAAACAATTCTGGTGAATAGCCATACCTATCAGGCTACCACCTCTCCCAAGTAGATCTCCTCACCTTCTATGGTGAAGCTTCACGAGGTTCAACATGTGGTTGGCAATCATGTTCTTCTGAACTAGTACTCGAACTCTCCCCATCCTCATTCTTGGGCAATTCTATATTTTCATTCTCAAGTTCATTTGGAGTTTGTAATACCTCCCTTTTGAAAGCTAAAGGAAATTTGACTGCTTCCTTTGTCTTTTCAATCTTCTTTGGCTGAGATAGTGGGACAAGTTTCATCTCACAAAAAATAACACTCTTGTTGTACATCATTTTTTCAGTGAGATGGTTACATAACTTGTATCCCTTCACACCAATGTCGTATCTGATGAAGATATACTTCACTACTTTTTTATCTAATATTGAACTAGTCACATCATGTACATGAGCGTACACCTCACAGTCAAAGACACACAAATGTCTTAACAAGGGTTTCTTACCAGACCATGCTTCCATAGATTTTTTATCCACCAACTCTGTCATACAAGAATGATTCAATAAGTAACACGCTATAGCCAATACTTCAGCCCAAAACTTCTTCTCCAAACCAGCACTACCCAACATGCTCCTTTCTCTCTCCATCAAAGACCAATTCATCCTTTCTACTACTCCATTCTGTTATGTAGTATGAGGAGTCATCTTATGCCTCTTAATGCCATGATCTACACATAATTTTTCAAAATCTGTATTACAAAACTTGCCATCATTATCCATCCTTAAGAATTTAATCTTTCTCCTAGTATGATTTTCAACAAGACTTTTAAATTCCTTAAACCGACTAAACACTTCTGATTTACTCTTCAAAAAATAAATGAATGTTCTTCTTGAATAATCATCAATAAACAATGCATAATATCTTGACTTAGACAAAGAAGGAACATCCACATGAACAAATACATCAGAGTGAATATAATTCAACAAACTAGAAGATTTTTGAGAATTGGAATAAAACTCAACATGGTTTTTCTTTCCAAAGATGTAATGTTCGCAGAAATCAAATTCAAGGTTACAATCAACCAAACCCTCAACCAAGTTTTTATTCTTCAAGGTTTTTAAACCTTTCTCACCAATATGGAAAATCCTATGATGCCAAAGAATTTTTTTCTCTATAGGAAGTTTAACTTCCATCACATTTACACCATGTGTTGCCATATTAATTTTATCAGACTTTACAGAGATACTATTGCAGCATACAAGTTTGGCATCTAACTTATATGGTGTTCCAATGCGTTCAAATTTAGTTAAAATAATAGAACCCATAGTCATTTTGCAACCATCATGGGAAAATATTACCTAGACTCCGACATCATTCAGCTTACTGACAGAAAGTAGGTTTCGAGCCAGACTAGGTCTATGGAGTACTCCATCAATTCCCTTTACTTTACTGTTGAGGAAATGGATTCTGACTTTTCCTCTTCCAATGATCTCCAGTGTGGAATCACTCACCAAGAACACTTCCCTCTATTGTATGGTTCATATTTTGAGAACCGCTCTTTATGAGACATCATGTGGAATGATGCTCCTAAGTCCACTAACCATACTTCATTCGACGTAGGTACATCCAAGGCTGCTACAAAGGCATTGGAATCACTTTGAGAAGATTCTACATCGGAAGTGTAATTCTTCTTCTTCTTCTTTTCTTCTTTACAATCCATTTAGATATGACCTTTCTGCCCATAGTTCCAACACTTCACCGTGGACTTCTTTCCAGGAGTGGTGGATTGCTCCTGAGACTTTGGCTTTTTTTTCCTTTTTCTTACCTTTATCCTTAGATCTACCTCATACAATGGGAGCTTCTTTGGCCACATCAGAATGAATTCCCTCGCATCTCCTCTGACATAAGTGAAGCAACTACCTCCTCCATTTTAAGCTTGGTATTTGTACTTTTGATGGCCATTACAAGTGATCCCACGAATTAGGCAGCGAACACATCAGTAACATGCAATGCTCTTCTTCAATAACAGACACACCAACAAAAGTCAACTATGTCATCACCATATTGAATGAATTTAGATGATCAGCCACAGTTATTTCTCCATGATCCATCTTCAAAGAGTATAATTTATATTTGAGGAAAATCTTGTTTACCAAGGACTTTCCTTGATAAATGTCTCCCAACTTCTTCCACAATGAATGTGAATATTTCTCTTCATGGGCATTCAATAAAACTGAATCTGGAAGACTCAGCCTTATTAGTCCTCTTTCCTTTTGATCTTCTAGATCCCAATCTTCCTGCTTCATACCCGTAGGTTTGGTACTAGACACATCATTCCAAAGGTGTCGATCTACTAGCAAATCTTCAACTATAAGTTTCCATAACTCAAAGCTTGTTCCATTAAAATTTTCAATGTCTAGTCTTCTTGATGTACCAACCATCTATTCTTACAAACAAAAAAAATTTGCAAACTCCCACTCAAACCAAAATTGGCATTAAAAACCAAACCCTAATCGAAAAGGAAAACACAACTGGCCATGCTCTAATACCACTTGTAGAGAAAGAAACGGTGCAAAAATGCTTTCTAAATGCCAAAAAATGTTTGAGAAATAAGCAATTGTATATTTAAACCACAAAGATATGGAAGTTAATAAAAATATGCAAAATACCATACACAGGATACACAAGATTTAACGTGGGAAACCCTTCTGGGAAAAAATGCACCACCCAAAAAACCCGAGAAACTCTTATATTATATTAAATGAAATTTACAAACAACACTTAATTTTTTCACAGGCTCAAATTGCCTTACAATCAACCTGATTTTCATCACACTATCCTTTACGAATCTTGTAGACATTTATGTAGACTACAATTTGTTGTAGAATTCAGTATAGAAACTATTACATTACAGAACGGTCTACTAGCCTAATCGTATGGTGATCTAACTTCACCCTACTCTCAGCATGTTTGTACCATATTACTCCATGCGGTGCCAATGTAGAATCGTAATAAGGTGGCAATGCAAAATCACTATATAGTGCTAGTGTATCTCTCCTTCACCATATGGTGGAATCATCATACAATGAGGCCTCATCTCCACCATGACAATGCATCTTAGCTTCACCATATGGTGGAATTACCATATTGTGAGGTATCACCTCCACCATACGATGGTCTCACTATACGGTGAGAATTCCCATACTTTTTTAATCCAACAAATATATGGATAGGTGTTGCTAGATATGTGAGGTGTTTCAAAAGCTCAAATCCAAGGTGATTTATAAAATGTACTTCAAAGACTCGCTTCTCTTCTTGTTGGAAAGAAAAAAAAGGAATGGAGAAGAAGAGTGGATCAACACCTACAAAAGGGTGTTACAAACTATGGAAAGGGAGGGTACTGGTGCATAGATTTCCCTTTCTCTCCTTCAAAAAATGTAAAGAAAGGAAAATAGGTTATTGTAGTAGAGAAGCCAACATAAGCTTTCATGGTGAACAAAAAGATTTGATAGATGACCACTCTAGATCTCCTCCTCTTGTTTGATACCAATTGTTAGAAAGAAAAGTCCACCAATACAACTAAGAGGGGGGGGATTGATTCATTTATGATCTTAATTAACTTAAATTCAACTCTTTCAAATCTTAAGATTTTAATCAGTAACAACAATAACACAAGATAGTAAACATACATAATAACACTAGATTTGTTAACTAGAGAAACCCTTGATCAGAGTGAAAACCCCAGTGGGAATGATGCCCATAAGATGATATACTAATATTAAAGTTCCTTGTGAAAGGATAGACATTTGTAGAAGTTTTTTATAATACAATCAGTACATATGAGTCCTTCTTTTTGATAGAAAAAAGTAGCAAGAGGGTGTTGGTTCGAACAAGACTAAAAGCACATTAACAACATGTTAATGGAGATAGCCAAACAAAACAGTAAAGCAAAAAAACCAATCACACTTGCCTCTATCAAAAAAAAAGTTAATGAAGCTAACTAACTAAAAAATGAAAACAAGCCTAAAGCTATTAATGTTCAAAGTATTACCAATCTAAAGCCACACAGGGCTAGTATCAGAACAATAAAAGTTAACAAAATCCCCACACACAACACAGGGGAAACTCGAACAGTAATTAACCAGAATAAAAACCATAACAAAAACTAATTTTTTCCCCCCAACTTCCTGGATAGCAGAGTGTTGGACCATTCCTCCTGGAGAAACTGGAAGAGATCTTTGTTATCTTCATCCTCTGCCAGAGCACCACCAGCCAGTTTTTCCTGCACAAGACATAGAGTTTTAGCCAAATTCCTCATAATTTTTAGGGAAAATTTATTGGTCAATCTCAAGTGATTCTCCAGCCTCTGGATGTTCTTCTTAAGGTCCTCAATGTCCCTATGTATCTCTAAAAATCTCCTTTTGAGGGTGCCTCTAAAGCAATTCACCTCAAGGGGAGCTGTGTTGTCTTTGGGCATAGACTCTTTGTTCAGGGTCCCAAGGGTGGGGCTTACGGGGGGGGTGGGGGTATTCAAATTCTGGGGGGGGGGGGGGGTGGGTGTCAACCCTTGGGGGGCTGGTTAGATGGTTAGAAGAATCATTCAGGGATTCAGTAGAGGGAGAATCTTTCCCGAAGACCTCACGGGAAGCAATTTTCCTGAGCCTGGACTTACATTGCTCTTTAGCAATTTTGCTTGAGCATCTACGACTGGTACCACTATGGTCCACCTCAATGTTGACCTAGCTATCCATGCCTTTTTTCATTTTATGTTTATGGTCAGTGTTGGGGGTGTTTTCAAACTCAATTTTGAGGTCCACGGAGTTAGAGACGTAGGAATCCTCCTGACCAGTCTATTCCTTATGGGGTCTTTTGTGTTTCTTTCCTCCATCTGCAATAGGTTTGGTCTCCTAGACAATTTGGAGGGATTGAGAAGAGGACTAGGTAGGTTTGGCAGCTTCAACCTGAGAAACATCCTAGGTATCTTCCTGAATTATAGGAGGGGGTTGGGGGGCCGGGCATATGGCTTTGTGAAACTAATAGAGATGGAGGAGGAGGCCCTGATGGAGAATGGGAATGGGTGTGTCCGGATTATCCTTGATATCCAAAATGTTGCTCTCAATAGAATGCAAAAGATAAAAAGGAATAGACATCAAATCCTTATTCCTAATATGGTTTAGGAAAGGTAGGTGGTAATAGTAGTAGATGGTGAACTTACCCTCTAGCACGAAGTACTTCATGATGATGAGGTAGATTTTAGGCCAAAAGTTGGGAAGCACCTCTCTGTTAAAGCCCCCCTGCTTCTTCACAGGTTGTTCACCCTCTCGGAAGAACTGGTTGAGGCTCGTGGGGTCCGACATCTGGCTAGATTTTTTGTATTTTCTCCCTATCATAGGAAGCCTCGTAGCTTTAGCGATAACTTCTTCATTAAGTTGAAAGTGAATGCCTCCCACTAAGACGTTCCTGTTATTCCAGGTGGAGACGAATTGCTTCAAAATCCACTCATCATGTCCTCCTCTCATATGTTCCATGAAACCCCAAATCCCACACTCCTTGCAGTAATGAGTGACCAGAGCATCACTGGAAAAGGTCTCATCAATCTTATCAGGTTCTATGCAAAGAGTATTTCCCCCCATCTCAAAATCTTGGTCCACCAGTGCTAAGGAAGCCAAAAAACTAGAGAGCTGAGTAGAGTTGCAGACTTTGGAAAACCCCTTGTTTTGACGAAACTTTCCCAAAACTAGGTTATACATTGAGTGCTAGCTTTGAGGAAATATTTGGAAAAAGCACCTCATACCACCAGATCTAATGGATCTGTAGGTGCCTTTATTGGCAATAAAATCGAGGATACGCTTTCTTTCTAGAAACACCAAGTAGGCATCCTGAAATGGACATCCTTTACATCACACGTTTGGAAGGTTATTATTAACATGCATGGGGTAATGGGAGCCCATTATAATAATTTCAAAAAACTTATGAACACACCAGCACATGATCTAGCAGGATTGCAAATTAATCATGACAACGGAGCACATTAATCAAATTCTTTTCCTCCTCAATGATTTGCTGAGTCATCAAGGGCAAGTCATTCACCCCACTCCAGCTGGTGATTTTTTACTGATGTAAGCCAATCGTAGCCAAAGATTTGGCAACTTGATTTCCTTCTCTGTACATGTGTTCAATAGTGCAGTGTTGGAAGTTGTTCATAAGCGCTTTGATTTCTAGCAGGATGGGTTTGGTCCACCAACCCACATTGGTACCGCTTTTGATAGCCTAAATCACCACTTTGGAGTCCCCTTCAATAGCCAGGTGGCTCACATTAAAATTAATAGTGGTTTGAATTCCCCATAAAAGGGTCATTCCTTCAGCTTGGGTAACAGTGCCATTTTTAATAGGACAAGCAAAAGCAATTAGGCAATTGCCCTTGTAGTCACGAAGGATCCCACCACCCCCTTGACCCTTAGTGTTAACAACACCATCAAAATTTAATTTGATCCATCCTCTAGTGGGGCCTATGAGTCCTTGTTAGGATACTTTGGATCCCTGCTAAAATATCCCAACCCTGTGAGGAGTTTATTGAGAAACACAATGAAGACAACTAGACCAGATATCCAAATTGCTTCAAGACTATCTTCACTAAAAAATCTTTAGAATAACACATCCATGAGTGAGCTGACTAAAACAACAACTCTCTTTTCCTTTACATTTCCTTTGAAGTCCTCAACAAACCAACAACATCATCTTGTTCTCTGATCCTAAAGATTTTGCATTCAAAGCCTACACAATATTTCATGACCACATGATATCCCTATGATACCCTCATGATACCATTCCTTTATACCATGTCCTAATGATTATTGAGTCAACCAAAAGAATTTCTCAATTTATAATTATAATGTTGGACATCAATAAGAATTTAAAATATAAGTTACAATACATTGAAACACTTCCATATAATTATTAATCTATAGTTGGCTCACAAAGAAGTAACATGCTTTACATTGTCCACAAGTCTTCATGGAATGTAAAGTAGATTATGTCATGTTTATCCAAGCATCATGAATATGTCATTGACAGCATACCAACCTCAGTGAACTAGATTCAACCTTGTCAAAAATAATAAATTTTGAATATCTGTCACTAGTTCCTGATAAATCTCACTGTGAACAGGATTTAGTAAACTTCGTATAACTTGAACATATCTACATGAATTTTTCTATGCTTACAACTACATCATTAGAATACAAATATATCTTCAAAAAACTCAATTCATTAGAATAAAACCTCACGAAAAAATTCTATGTTTTTAACTCTATTCAAAGAACATATATGTTGACATCAATGACAAACCAAGACATGAATGTAACATATAAGAGCTCAATCATCTTTAATAAACATCCAATCTTTTCTAGTAATGACATTCATAAACATTCATGCTAACAGTCCATGTACCTAATCAATAACTTGACAAAATTTAGACACTAAAAGTGAAACATGCATTTTGTACACAAAATATAGACTGTATAATCCTCCCATAACAAGATTATTGTGTCAAGAGATGTGATTTTTGATGAAAGAGAAGTGTGTCATCATCAAAACGGATAAGTTGAGAAACTAAATTTTGTTTTGAGTGAAGATGTCAAGCCCACTAATGAATCTATTTTAAGTGATACAAATACTTAAAGTATTCTTATATGTACTTCTTCAAGTCCAAATACAATTATAGATTCAACTACAAGGCCTACAAGGAAGATGATAAGGATGTGTGATATTTATCAAAGATGTGAAAATATTTCACATTAAGAATATTCAAGAAGTGAGACAATTAATTTTGTCTTATTCACCAAGGCTGATATTGAACCATCATATTTTGAAGAGACGTGTAATAATGAGGTTTGAATGCATGAAATTCAAGAAGAGATGGATTATATTCATAAGAATGATACATGGGAGCTTACAAATATTATATATGACAAGAATAAGATTGGCACCAAATGGGTGTATAATACAAAGATTAATAGTGGTAGATGTGTTGAAAGACATAAGGTAAGGCTGGTTGCCAAAGGCTTCATAGAGAAATATGACATTGATTATGAAGATAAATTTACTCCAGTAGCAAGATAAGGGAAAATTAGAATGCTTATTATATTAGTATCTCAAAATAATTGGCACATACATCATATGAATGCAAAAGGTTCCTTCTTGAATGGGTACTTAGAAGAAGAAGTATATCTGGAACAACGACAAGGTTTTGAAGTAGAAGGAAAAAGTGATAATGTCTACAGGTTAAAGAAGGTTTTATATGGCCTCCAACAAGCACTAAGAGCATGCTATGCAAGAATTAATGTCTATTTTTAGGAGAATGGCTTCAAGAGAAGTAAGAGTGAACCTACCCTTTACTACAAGAAAGAAGATAATGATATTCTCATCATAAATTTGTATTTTGATGATCTATTTTGTATGGGTAGCAGTTCTAAAATGAAAGATGAATTCATAGATGTTATGATGAATGAATTTGAGATGAAATATCTAGGTCTCATGAAATATTTTATTGGAATGAAGATTTATTGAAAAGTAAGAATGAAATTTTCATGTGTCAAACAAAGTATACAAAGGATATGTTGAATAAATTTTATATGGATGATTGAAATCTATGGGCCACTCCAAGTGCTCATGGAGTTATATTGTGTAGAGGTGATGGTGCTGAAATTGTTGACAAAATAACTTATAGAAGAATTTCTCAGAGATTATTGTTGAAGTAACCCACATGAGGCATGATATTACATATTCAATTTTATTGGTTTCAAGGTATATGGAACATCCATTAGAGATACACATGAGGGAAGCCAAGAGAATATTAAGGTATGTGAAAGGAACTATAAATTTTGATATTTATTACTATCCTTCTAATAAATTCATTCTTGTTGGCTTTAGTGATTCAGAATGGGGAGGTAGTTTACATGACCGTAAGTCAACATCAGGAAATTGCTTTTCTTTTTGTTCTTGTTTAGTTACATGGAGTTTTAAAAAATAGTATTTTTTCCCTCTCATCCACTGAAGAAGAATATGTGGAAATCACTACAATAGGTACACAAACTCTTTTTCTTTGAAAGGTTCTTGAAAAAATTGGAGAGAAATAGGTTCAACCTATTATGATTTTTTATGACAATTTAAGTGCCATCAAGTTAACAAAATATCTGTTACATTATAGTAGAACACAATATTTTTATTTGAAGTACCATTTTTTTGAGATCTAGTGAAAAAGAAGGAGGTTGAATTAAAGAGCATATGCACCTGAGATTGGCTACTAGATATCTCCACAAAGATAGTTCCAAATGGTCAAAATTTGACACTTTGAGATAAGATTGTTAGTCATCTTTGAATTGACGCAGAGTATGTATAAAGTTGATGCTAAAATATAGTTTCAATGTCATTATTTTATGCACCTTCAATCAACATTTTAAAATAATTGGTTATGTCTAGTTTGTATTAGTTTAAAATAATGTATGATCAACGAGCCCATAATCAACAACAGCTTTGTAGTTAAACGCCAGTTTTAATTTAGTGTTTTAGTTTGCATAACAATTTGCATTATTGAAGTTTTGGAATGGCATAGTCTTCCTCATTTAGTGGCTTTTTTTATTGAAATAATAAAACTCCATTTCTTGCAATTAACTTGAATTTTTTATTCTAGGAAAGGTTCAATGCTATACGCATGGTCCAATCAAGTCTCTCCAGTTTGTTATTTTTACATTGCATGTACCCATAGAATTTGGAACAGTGTATTTTTATTTTAAAAGGCACTATCTGAATTAGAATTAATAAAACAAAGCTCTTTGCTAAAAAATAGGGGATTAAAAATTCAGATTTCTTTTTGCATCTATTTTTCAGTTTATGCAGTTTTATGTTATGGCTATTTACTTTATTGATGTTAAATAGTGCAGGGATCTATTTTAGATTTAAAGGGATTCTTCAAAAACTATAGAAAATATTAGAGAAAAAATAACAACAAGAAATATTAATATAACCATTTTACTTTAAGAAATAGAATAATAATTTTTAAATAATTTTTTTAAAAATTGAACATTAAATTTTTCAAATTCTTTGATCTCATAGATATTTTTCAAATTCATTTTATTTTATAAATTGTTTCATCTTGTGAACATTATTATATTCCACGTTAAGTTGTACCATTTTATCTTATTCATAATGACATGCAGGGAGTAAAATTTTAAGCATGTTGCTTACATATCTTAATCCATATACTTCTATGATGGAAATGGATTTCCACACAAGTGAGTGACAACATACTGCAACTGCAAAATAGTGATTATAATTTCTCTAAATTTCTAGAGATCCTTCTAGAAAAATACATGTTGTAGACTATTAATGATACATTATATTTTGAAGCATGGAAATTGATGGGCTTTGGCTTATTTTAGTTATTTTTCATGCTTTGTCATTTGAATTATTGCAGATTTTTATTAGTGACAATACAATATTAATTTAGGGGTTGTAAGACAAGAGATTGAAAACTAAATTGTAATAGTGTTTAATATTTTAATAAAAATTATTCTCATCCCGATTCGAATGCATTGATGAAAAATGGAAACGTCTAAATAACAAACTAAAGCATAAGTGTTACCAAAGGGATACTTATTTTTTTTCATAATGGTCTCTATAAAACTTATGTTTTAGTTTACTGTTTAGCCAATACCTGAAAAAAAAACTAATTTGAAAATGATGCATTAATCACTGTACATTTGAAAACTTGATCTAACAATGAGGGCTCGATAGTGTGATAAATTATTATTCTTTGGTTCTAGAATATTTGTTTGTTATTCATGCCATTATCATCATGCTCAGTACACAACTTGTTGCCTTCAATTTTCTATGACCACCACACATTAAATGTAAGTGTTGTCATTATCATATCTTAGTGTTTCAAAGATACCTACCGTTATTATAGTATATATAGACTCACACCTGACATACTTACAATTTTACACATGATGATTATGAATCTAAATCCATGTAGAATTAAATAATTTTGAAATGGAATTCCACACAAATTTAGTGACAACATACTAAAGCTGCAAATAGTGAGTATAATCTACTACAAATTTTTAGTAATGCTTTTAGTAAGACACATTACAGACTATAAGATAAACTATAGGTTGATGCAACATCATATCACCTTAGTGACTATTAGATAGGGGATGGACTCCTAGTCTACTTCTCAAGTATTCAAATATTTCCTTCTGTAATAGTTTGAATATATCAACAAGTTGGTCTTGTGACTTCACATATTCCAATCTTACTTTCTATTCTTGAACTTGTTCCCTCAAATAATGATACTTAATGGATATGTAATTTGTCTTTGCATGCATCACTGGATTCTTTAAAATATTAATTGCACTTGTGTTATCACAATAGATTATCACTAGATCAGTCATCTCCTCATTCATACCTTCCAATAGTTACTTTATCCATGCAATATTTGAACAATTAGCAGCAGCAACAACATATTTTTCTTCTACAACAGATTGAGAAATGCATACTTATTTCTTACTTATCCAAGTTATCAATATTTCTCCTAAAAATAATGCTCCACCAGTAGTTCTTTTTCTACCATCAATGTTTCCAACCAAATCAACATCAGTGTAAACTTTTAGTTAAAAATTGTCTTCTTTCTTATACCATAATCCATAATTTTCAGTATTCTTGAAGTATCTCAAAATTCATTTCATAATAATCATGTATGATTCTTTAGGATTAGCAGAGAATCAAACTATAATTCCAACCACATGTGCAATATCTAGTCTACTATGTATGTAACATACATTAATTTTCTAATTATTGATCTATATAAGGTTTGATTAATCTCAGTTGACTTGTCATCCTTTGTCAGCTTGCATCTAGTGACCATAGGTGTACCACTAGTTTTGAATATTTCATACAAAATGTCTTCAATACTTTTATGATGTATTTACATTGTGTGATGTATATACCTTCCTTCTGTTGTAGTATTTGCAATCCAATAAAAACTTTGATCTCACCAAACATTGACATTTTAAATTGTTTCCTCATTTAATCTGCAAAAGATTTGCATAAGTTATCACAACCTCCAAATATGATACAATCAAGAAATATTTCAACTATAAGAATCTTGTCATTAATTTCACATTTCAAATACAAATTACTATTGTCACTTATTTTAACAAAACCAATTCTTATGGGATAAGAATGAAGTCTTTCATACCATGATCTTAGTGTTTGTTTGAGTCCATATAATGCCTTGTGCATCTTACATACCATATTACTCTGATTATGATCAACAAAAACTTTAGGTTATTCAATGTATACCTCTTCCTCAAGTATCCCATTCAGAAATGTAGATCTAACATCCATCTTATATACCTAAAATCCTTTGTAAGAAGCACATGTTCTAGTAGTATTATTACTCCCTCAAGTCTAGCAACGGGTGCAAAAGTTTCTCCATAGTCAATTCATTCTTCTTGTGCATGTAACCTTTTCAAACTAGTCTTGCTTTGCTCCTTGTTATATCTCCATCCTCATTCAAATTTTCTCATAATATCCATTTGGTTCCAATCACCTTTTTGTCTTTAGGTCTCGGTACTAATGTCCATGTCTTTTTTTTCTATATTTTCTCAATCTCTTCATTCATTACCTTAATCCATTTACCATTTTCCAATGCATCTATAACTATCTTAGGCTCCTATTCAAAAACTAAACATGTGTTGTTTCTTAACTTACTTTGAGTCATCATTCTTGCTTTTTTATCTCCAATTATCTTATCTTGTGGATGGTATCTTCTCACATACTTTGCAAGTATAGGTTCAGATCTATGATCTTCAATGTGTTCTCCACTCGGTGCAAGATCACCATTCTCATCAGTAACTAATTGTTTAAGCTCAGTCTATAAAGACTATTTCTTGATAGGATTATTTTGTTGCTTGGTAATGCCATATTGTTGCTTTGGTAGAGTTTCAAGTTCTTCAATAATTTTTTTTTAGCATAGTCTTCTAGTTCCTTTTTTCTTTGTTCATCATTCTTTTTTCAAAACTCATCAACTCTCAAATTTTCACTTTCAATCACCTTGTTAGTAGCATTGTTCAAATATTTATAAGCCTTTATTTTAGTATAATATCCCAGAAATATCCCTTGATAACCTTTTGAGTAAAATTTTACATTTCTATCATCTTTTAGAATGTAACATCATCTTTCAAATATTCTGATATAGCTCACACTAGGTGTGTAACCATACCATAATACATAAGGTATCTTGTTTGATTATTTTTTCAGTTGAACTCAGTTCAGTGTGTAAACAACATTACTAACAAGGCCAAGAAAATGGAGATGAATCTCCTAAACAATGCTAAGAACAACATGTTGGACTAGTTTAGGTCTTTTAAATGGCTCTTCCACAAACTTGAAGATCTCAAGGAAAAAATCCAAAGTATTGCAAACAATAAGGAACATAAAGCCCCAGAGCATATGTGATGCATGGACTCTAGGATTGATATTTTGAAAGATAAAATGAAAAGCCTTGAAGAAACCCTAAAAGGCATAGAAGAGAAAAATTTCAACATACTCAAAGCCTCCAGCGAGCATATAAAACTACTCATAGACAAAATGGAAGAGAAGATGGACAACAAGGATGACTAGAAGACCACAAAGGAAAAAAAGGAGAAGCCCAATGAAGGTTTGGGTAAGAGAACCAAAGCTAGATGAAAGAGAAACATGGACAATGAAGGCTCCAAGGACATTTAAAAGATCAAAGAGGCAGTAGAGAAGATGGAGATTCTCGAAAGCAATGTTGTTGTAATGCTCAGGAACCTTGCCTAATCTTTCTCCCTGGTGCCTTTATTTCTTGTCCCTTTTTTGTTATGTTTTGAATGTTCCTTCTGTGTGGTAGTTTGACTCTCGGCCTGCCAATGGCCTGTTTCTTTATTTGCTTAGTTTTTGTTATGTTCTGAACTCTTAATCGCTACATTTTAAGCTATTGTGGGTTTCAGGAACCTTGTAAAACCTATTTTACTTAATCAAAAACAAATTCTCTCCCGTACATTTGTGCAACATCCTTTTCAATCATCAGTGTTGTACAACACAATAAATAATTGATCTATTCTTCCTTTCAACAATCCCATTATGTCGAGGTATCCTTGGTGAAGATACCTATCTCTTAATTCCATATTCATTACAAAAATTAGTGAACTCATCTAAAATAAATTGACCACCTCTATCTGACTTTAAGCATTTTATTTCCTTACCACTTTCTTCTTCCAATTTTTCTTTCTACCATTTAAACATTTTGAAATCTTCTAATTTTTTGTTTAAGAACATGAGAGTCATCATCCTAGATAAATCATCAAAAAATAAGATAAAATATCTATCTCCATAATAAATTTGACTTCTCATTGGACCACATAAGTAAGTATGAACTAACTCCAAAATAGAATTAGATGATTAATTTATTTTCTCTTGAAACTAAACTTTTACATCTTACCCATTTGACATTGTTTGCACATTACATGGTCAGGTTTAGATGAGCTCAGTAAACCTCTAAATTTTATTTTCTTACTGATCTTAACCATTTTTTCAAAGTTCACATTATATAACCTCTTGTGCCATAACCATACATCTTTATTTTTTGCCAATAAATAAGAAGTTTCAACATTGTCACTTGATAGAATAAGTTACCTTTAGATTGTTCACCAGTACTGATCAAATTTCCATCTTCATCATAGATTTTTACCTTTCTATTCTCAAATACAACTTGGTGACCAGTGTTATTTAGTTTTTCTACACTCAACAGATTATAGTTAAGTCATTTCATTCAATATGAATTCTCAGATCTGATCTCATTATTCAACAATATCGATCATTTTCCTTTTACTTGAAAATGTGTATCATTTCCCATTTTCACAGATCCAACGTTATAATGTTCAAGATATTCAAATTTTTCTTCATCACAAGTCATATGATGTGTGCAACCACTATCAATAATCCAAGTATCATTCTTTCTAATCTTAGAAATAAGTGTTGTTTCAACATACATTTCTTCTTCTTCTTTACAATATTCGTTCAATGTCATAAATACCACTTCTATGTCTTCATCAATTTCAGTCTCAGTATCATCATCTTCATCTTCAACTAGGTAACATACCTTCTTGCCTTTATCTCTGTAGTCTTGGTTGTCTCTATTTCCATACTATCTATTTCCTCTATGATCTCGGTAATTCATTTTGTCATTCTTCCTTTCATTTGATCTTTCATTGGTTTTCTCATCTTCTTTCCTGTTAGGACATCTTGTAGTAATATGAATAATCTGTTTTCATTTAAAACATATGAAGGGTAGTTTACCTCTTTATCTTCCTTTGACTTATTGTAGTCTTCTAGCCATTAGTTCTTCAAGTTCATTAAGTTCATCTTCTTCACTTTCACTTTAACTTTCATATCTTATCTTATGTCTTCTACTTGATCTTGCAATTTTTAGAGATAACATAAATGCAGATTCTACCTTTGGTAACATACTATTGTTATATTTATTAATATCAAATGCAGTCAATCCACCGATTAGACTATCAAGTGAAATATTATTACTGGGAGCTTCTCTCATTTCATTAATTGTAGAGACTCTAATAGCATAGGAAGGTAACAATGTTATGACAATTTTACTTACCATAGTGTCTTCATCAATAGTTCCAACTACTCCTTGGATAGAATTCACAATTTTGTTGACTCGATTGTTTTATTGAGTGATGTTCTCACCTTCTTTCATCTTCATTTAATCAAACTTACCTCTAAGACTTTCAAATTTTTCCCTTACCACATTCACATCTCCTCCATGAACTAGTGTAAGCTTGTCTCACATCTGTTTTACAGTTGTACATGTCTTAATGTCTTCAAATTCAACATCTGAGAATGAAGAAACAATCTCAATCATCCTAGCATTGTGTTCTTGTCTCTCTTTCATCTAGTTCACAATCAAAGGACCAGTCACAGTAATAAATTCATTTTCCAAGTAGTATGTTATAGAATCTCCAATCCCTAATAGATATAACTTCATCCTTCTTTTCCATGTTGAGAAGCTATCTTTGTTTAGCTTTGACACCTCTATCTTATACATCTTGTGATATTTTATTTAAGTCCTTCAAACTTCTTCCTTCACGTACTCTTTCTTTGATACCAATTGTTAGATAGCTAAGATGAGGGGGCGTGCAGTGAATCAGTTAAGTCCAGTTATCCTACAGTCCCACATACTCCCATATGTATAAAATAAATTCTTCAATTCAATTAATCAACAAGGTAAAAATTTCTTTGTGCCTTTCTATTCATTAACTGAATACCACTAAATTAACTAGTGTATATACCGATCAAACCAATAATTTGTAATGTATAAAGAAAAATAACAAATCATCACATCCATATACATATAAGACTTGATTTTTAATGTGGAACACCTGTTAGGGGACGAACCACCTAGAAATGGTACCCAAAATAATTTCACTCTTTTGGAGTGAGCTTGGTTGAGAGCCAACAATGTTAAAGGTTACAAAACATACTGTAAGGTGTGACCTTGTTAGAGGATTTATCGTGCTAAGAGTTCTCTATGAGAAAAAATTCACTATGGGGTCAACATGAAAACAACCATCATTCATTCAATGTCACATTGAAATAATAAAGGTTGTAAAGTCCCACTCGGTTAAGAGATTTATCTATAGTAATGGTTAGAATGCAACATTAAATTATCTAGGCTACATTAAATTATCTGGGCTAGTGCTAATTGAAATGCTCTGGGCTAGTGTCATTAATATGTTGTTAATGCGCCTCTAGTCCCCTTGTTACTCAGGCCAACACCCTCTTGCTTATTTTATATATCAAAAACATTAAATTATCTGATTCAAATATAACTTTCTTTCCATATTTTTTGATCTATACTAAGTATCCTCATATCCTCCAACTCTATTCTACTTGGTTAATTCCTTTCTCTAATGCTCGGTGTAGTCTGTAGATTTCATCGATTCTATCTTTAACATGTCTGCCTAGCTTCACATGAATGCATTATTCTCATGCACATCTATTCATAATGAATTTCTCATCTCCTTTTATAGACATGATAACATTTTCTTCTCATCCATAGATTTTTCCTTTTAATCTTCACTATTAATTTTTCTACTTCAACCTTCCTCATAAATTGTGCCTGAAACAAGTTTTATTCTTTGTCATCCGATCATCCTTGAATTTTGTCAGTCATTTGTTCTTCATAATAAAATTTATTTTAACCTCAGAATCATCCATAATCATCTTTAGTTGGTAGTCTTATGTTCTATTTATTTCTTTCACTCGGTCAATACTGTGATGTCTTGGTGACTTCTTACTCGATTAATATTGTATTTGGTATACACTACACTTGATTAGTGTACACTATATCAACTCAGTATATATGAAGTTATTCATTTACTGACCACATAAACTTGTTCATTCTTGATCTTCAATTCATAGCAGAATTATGCAATATAATTAAATCACTGGCCTAATGTCATAGAGTCATCAATAGGTTACCCATTGAATAACATATTCATATCTTTTTCATACATCTCATCTTCATGTTAATATCTCATTCCTTCACCAATATTTTATTCTTCATATGTTTGTAACTATCATGATAAGTAAATAGCAGATAAAAAGGTAACTATTAGAGAGAAGAACATTGCTAACCCTGCTTTGCATGAGGGCTTGTTACTATTAATTTATGATTTCTTCAAAGCCCAAATTTTGGGTAAGGAAATAGCAGATAAAAAAGGTAACAGTAAAGATTCAGGGTCAGACTACATCCCGTCAGGTAACAGTGAAGGTATGCATTCTGAGGATTGTGAGGAAGAAGAGTTGAAAAACTTGAATATGGGGTCCTCATCAAACAAGAGACTTTCTAGCTTGGTTAAAATAAAAAAATCTTTGAAAAATTAGGACAGAAAGGAGATACCATCAGATGATGAGTACAACAACAATGAGGAAGACATGGATACAGATGATGAGGTGGAAAACTCAAAAAAGGAAGCCACAAAAATGCCGGTATAGGCCAAAGGGGATAACCTCAACACTAAGGAGGATGGATTGGGCTATCTCTTTGTTGATCTCACGATCAGTGATGACAACTCCCCCCTCCTCAGCCCCCACCAGGAACCAACAAAGAAGCTCAAGATCCAATTTTTGAAAACCCCAAAGATGAGTAGGGTAATCCCTCTACCTAGTCTCCCATCATGCTTGAGACCTTAGAAGAAAAGTCCAGAGGGGAATACCAGAGTCAAGATTCTAGAAAAGGGAAAAAGGTTTGGAGGAACTTCAATGTCAACATAGTGCACATGGGGATCATAAGGGAGGCCATAAAACCTAAAATTTTGGAGGACACTAAGGGAAAAATCCACAAGGAAGAGCTGATTGACCCTGGTTTGGTGGTTCTCAGCGATAAGGCCAGGGAAACAGAGATGAATCTCCTTAACAATGCTAAGAATAGCATGCTAGACCAATTTAGGTCCTTCAAATGGCTTTTCCATGAAATTGAAGATCTCAAAGAAAAAATTCAAAGCACTGATGAAAAGGATCACAAAGCTATAGAGAGAAAGCATAGCTTGGAGACCAGGGTAGATCACTTGGAATCTAAAATTAACAATCTTGAGGACACCCTAAAGGGTATTGCTGAACAAAACTATAACATCCTCAAAGCATCAAATGAGCACATTAAGCTACTAATTAACAACATGGAAGACAATATGGACTATAGGGAAGTTCAGAGGACTACGAAGGAAGACAAGAAGAAGCCCAGTGAAGGTCTAGGAAAGAGAACTAGAGCCAAAACAAAGAAAAATAGGGAGGATGACAATTCCCATGGACCCCATGACATTCAGAAAGTCAAAGAGGTAGTAGAGAAGATGGAGGTCCTTGAATGCAATGCTACTGCTATGCTGAGGAGCCTAGCTTAATTCTAGCATCTACCTCTTTTTGCTCTATTTTTTCCACTCTTTAATTATGGTAGCTTTGATGTTGGGGAATCCAAGGTTAAGGTAGGGCATTTTGTGTCCTCGGTGAAATTGCATCGAGTGTTTGTATTTTTGGCTGATTTTACGCGGTTGCAACCTTGACCGACGGTCTCAATCATTGAAGGAAGCTTGGTCACTGAAGGAACTCGGTAGTCTTTGGCACTTGGTGACATTGTTACTCAGTCATGCCTATGGTGCTCAGTTGACACTGGTGCTTGGTGATACCTGGCGTGCTCGGTGATTTTGCTGTGGCTCGATAGTTTTGACTTACCAACTAGAGTTCTGTGTGATTTGTTGAGCTGACTTGGTGAATTTATTGGTGGTAGCCATTGTCATGGGCTGACATGCTGAATTAAATGTTTGTATACATTTGTAAGTTGACTTGTATGACATTTAATTATTTGTTTCAGGGAGTTAATGGTTTCATCTAGCCGGCTTGTGGCTGATGATTAGTATTTATAGGATGTTTGGGTAGATGTTTAGGGATAGATCATTAGGAGATCAGAGAAGTTCATGACTGAGAAGGCTTGGTGAGTCAGATCTAAGGTTCTAAAAGCTGAAGTTGGCAAAGTTATGGAAAATTTCTTAGATGATCTTGTAGATCAGATTGTAATCTGATAGTTATTTGTAGCAAAGCTAGGGGTTGTATACTTGGAGACAAGGAGATTGTTTGAAGGCTTGCAAGCTCAAGTTTAGATCTACCTTAGGGTTTCCATCAGCTTCTAATTATCTTTGGAGCTGAACCAGTTGATATTGCATTGGATCTGGTTGTGGATTTTTCATAATTATTTCATTTTGTAATTGGCCCTAACCTGAAAGGCCTTATAGTCAAGCATGTTAATGCAAATTATTTGAAACATTTATGGTGTTGTGTATTGTGTTGAGTATTTCACTATGTATTTCTATTGGTTGCAAGGTTTGGACTGTCCTTAATTGGATCCACCATCCTTGGCTGTATCAGGTGGTATCAGAGCCAGGTTGATCTTGTTGAAGTAGAAGGTTGACCTAGCAAGGCTGATCTTGCGAAGTTGATCTTGTTGGTGAAAATATTGTGCACAATCTAGATTGCAGATCCAAAGCACTGAAGTTGTGAAATTGTGCCCTAGTTGTTTGCAAGATTGCAGGTTAAGATCTGACTTGTTGCAACTTGGAAATTGTCACAAGGTGGTTAGTGAGGGTTTTTTGCAGAGGGTTTATTTTCATATCTTTAAGGATGCCTCCGAAAAGATTGGACCCTAGAGTTATTCAGATCTTTGTGATAGTGTTAAATCCTAGATCACCAAGAAGGTGAAATCAAATTTTAGATTTGAGATGGAATTGATGAAGAATGATATGGTCACTGAGATCATGAGAACTATTGCTGGTATACCTCATAATGTTGTTACTAAGGATGGCTATGAAGAAGCTACTAAAAATTTTGAAACTGTTGGATCTAGTGGTGATGACCATAGAAACAAATCTGGTGAGGATAGAACTTCTCAGTTGCCTAGACCTACTGCTCAGTTTAGTAATTACCAAATGGAAGTTTCTACTTTCTTTGGTACTTTGAAACTCGAAAATCTTATTGATTGGATTGGTCAACTTGAAGATTTCTTTGAGCTGGAAGAAATTTAAGATCCTCTTCGGGTGAGATTAGCACAGACAAAGTTGAAAGGACATGTTGCTCTTTAGTGGAGAGAACTACAGAGAGACCGAGAATATGAAGGTGAAACAAAGATCAATCGATGGAGATTGAAGGTGACTAAGTTGAAAGCTAAGTTCATACCAGGTGACTATGAGCTTGACTTGTTTAAGAAGTTGCAGAATCTGAAATAGAAGGATTTGTCTATTGAAGATTATACCAAGGAGTTCTAAAAACTTACTATTTGGTCTAGACACCAAGATCTTGGTAAGGAAAAGGTAGCTTGATATGTGAATGGTCTAAGATTCAATATTCAGGATGAGCTTGGTATGTTGAAGATTGATTCTATTGAAGATGCTTATCAGTATGCTCTAAAGGCAGAAGATAAGTTGATGAGGAAACAACCTAGTAAATCCCAAGGGAAAGAAAAGATTGATCACTCAGTAAAGGAGAAACCGACTGATGTAGAAGATGAATAGAAACCTATGGAACCAAAGAAGAAGACAGGTAGATTTATCTTTAAGGGTAATTGCTATAACTATAGAGAGGAAGGAAATTATTCTTTTGAGTGCACATAGAAGAAGGTTGACTAACGAAATGCTGCGATGAATGAGAACATTCAGAATGAACCTGAATCAGAGAACTTACTACTTCTACAAACATTTCTTGGTACAAAGGATGAACCTTTCCAGAGGAGTAACTTGTTTAGGACCTGATGCAAGACTAAAGGTAAACTCTATGATGTTATTGTTGATAGTGGTAGTACTGATAACCTAGTTGCTGAGGACCTGGTTCAAAAAATTTGTTTGAATGGAATGAAGCATCCTTGTCCTTATACGATTGGCTGGTTATAAGATGTTCATGCTTTGGAAGTTAGAGAACAATGCTTCATTGATGTTCAGATTGTCCAGTACAAAGATCTTGTGCTTTGTGACATTGTGAAGATGAATACTTGTGATATATTACTCGGTAGACCTTGGCAATATGATTGCAGAGCTATTTATGAGTATTTAAGGAATGTGTTTACTGTTGAGAAGAAAGATAATAAATTTTCACTGATGTCTTTTATGGATACAATACTCGGTAGGAGAAACCTGAGTATTGGTAGTTGAGTTGAGATTGTGGATCTAAAGAAAATGAGTGATTAGTATGGAGAACTAACCTGTACATTGTCAAGTAAAGACTTGAAGAGATAAAAGAAATTGAAGTGGAAGAATTTTCAAGCAGAAAAGGTGGAGGACTTGTATGTGAAGAACCAGTTCAAGATTTATTTGCTGAATCCTGAAAGATGTTCTTCTCACATATGAACATCTTTTGGAACCTAGGGTGTCTGATGCAGGGGCATCCAAGGTTAAGGTAGGACATTGTGCATCCTCGGTGAAACTACATGTAGTGTTTGTATTTTTCACTGGTTTTACTCGATTGCAGCCTTGCCCAACAGTCTCTATCATTGAAGGAAGCTCGATCACTAAAAGAACTCAGTAGTCTCTGGCACTCAGTGACATTGTTACTTGGTCATGCCTATGATGCTCAATCGACAATGGTGCTCGGTGATGCCTGGCGTGCTCGGTGATTTTACTATCACTCGGTAGTTATGACTTATCGAATAGAGTTTTGTGTGATTTGTTGAGCCAACTTGGTGAATTTATTGTTGGTAGCCATTTTCATGGGCCGACATGCTCAATTAAATGTTTGTATACATTTGTAAGCTGACTTGCATGGCATTTAATTATTTGTTTTGGGGAGTTAATGGTTTCATCCAGTCAACTTGTGGCTGATGATTAGTATTTATAGGATGTTTTGGTATATTTTTAGGGACAGATCATTAGGAGATCAGAGAAGTTCATGACTAAGAAGGCTTGGTGAGTCAGATCTAAGGTTCTGAAAGCTGAAGTTAGCAAAGTTGTGGAAAAGTTCTTAGATGAACTTGCAGATCAGATTGTAATCTGATAGTTGTTTGTAGCAGAGCTAGGGGTTGTATACCTAGAGACAAGGAGATTTATTGGAGGCTTGGGAGATCAAGTTTAGATCTTCCTTAGGGTTTCCATCAACTTCTGATTATCTTTAGAGCTAAACTAGCTAAGATTATATTTGATCTGGTTGTGGATCTTGTAGAATTGTTTATGTTATACACTAAGTTTGCACCTTTGTTTCAAGCTCTCTTGGTCTTGATAACCTAGTATAACATGGGAATCATCTCCAGGTTGTGGGACCTATGCTAACTGAGATGAGAGCTCTAGGTTCTAGGCTAGTTCCTCTTGGATCATCACCTTAATTTGCTTCTTAACAGGAAAGTAAAACTTGAGGGGAAAAGGGATAGAAGGAATGCTTGAAAGGGAAATGACTTGAAAACAAACTACCTACTAGGTGATACACTGAAATAAAGGTATGAATTGCAGTATAGAGGATGAATTTAATGAATAATCTTAGGTCTAGGAGATCACAGCTCACTGAATAGGCTTGCATAAGTATTTCATAGAAGGGTCTGTAAATAAAAGATGGTATTCAGGGAAAGAGAGAGATTCTTTCACAAACAATAACACTCTTAGGATTAGACAACAATCTATGACCTGCAAACAAACATTCACCTCTGCAACTAGGTATAGGAATGAGACAAGATTGTTAAAGGGTTATAGTATACCCACAAAAGCATTCACATCAAATCATCCACAAGAATGCACATAATCTATAGAAAGAAAGAGGGATTAAGAATCCTAAAATATCACTAAAAAGCATATAAATATCAAATTCATTAAGAGACAATCCAGACAAGAAACAAAGGGACATGAAGAATGTCACAAAAATACTTCACAATATCTGAATCATCAATGGGAATTTTACAACTGTAGAAACCAGAGAGCAGAAAGAATGCCATGGATAATTTCTCAAGAAAGGTGAATTTATTTTACAATTGTCCAACTCTTGAGCCCTAAAGCTCTCAAAAAACATTATATACATCTCCTATTTGCACGCAGGAAGGAGAAAAAATATCTAATTAGGGTTACACAAATTTTCATACAATAATAAAACCCAAATTCTGTCAATTTCAACCATAAATGCCCATGAAAAATATCTCAGCTGATCAGATATCTGTGTTTGCATGTCCATCTTATGTTTACATCTACAAATTTTCCAGCCACCATGATCCATCTACTTACCTACAACTCGGGCTCTCCATAACTATTCAAATATGATATTCTAAGATATTTGAATTTAAAAAATGATAAAACGGTCACATGTAGCGCTAAATTTCTCTATCAATGGCCAACATTTGAATCTGAGCTTTACTTTAAAACACCACCGTCAGATCTTTCCCTTTTACCTTGGCATGGCTTGACTACAAATTTAACCTTAAGTTTTACCTCGGGTCTCTTTCCCCTTTGTTTGCTAAATCATTTAATGTTTTAGCTGACCCTGGTTAAGTCTGGTGAACAAAAGACAAGCCTTTAGTCAATGATTCATGGAATACCTACTATCCCTAGGCCCAAAGCTACCACATGTCAATCTTTCATTTGCTCCAACTGCCTTATCAGCAACACCTTGGCACTTTCTGACAATGGTCCCACTGAAGCCAAGATTTCAATCTAACGGTGGGTGCATGATCTCATAGCTGCCAAATATTGCTTCAGAACATGCGCCAGCTATAGATCCTTTTAGAACTAGGACAACTCTGACACATGGCTCCACCTGTAAGTCCTTGTCATCATTCAATAGCCAACCAGAAGCAAGCAAATCAACAATACGTGGCACTGGACCCATTGACATTCATCATTATTTTGGCCAATCACAAACCAGCATGTCACCCTGACCTGACATCGGACCCACCTAATAGAGGCCAAACACTTGCCAAAATGGAAGGTCAGCGCATGATCACATGCCCTCAAAAGATACCTTCAGAACATATGCTAGTCGTCGATCTTCAACCTTCTGACATCCCTGCAGACACCCTGACACAACCCCATTGAAGCATCCCAGTCATCGCTATGTGGACCCATAGAAGATGAGCATGTTAGAATATGAGGACCCACCCACAAGGCTCTAGCAAGAAGGTGAAATCGATGGTTGGCACATAGTCTCATGTGTTAGAAAAACCCCATGAGAATATGTGCCAGCCATTGGATTAAAATCTTCACAGTTCATTGGGCCCATTGACAAAGTTCCACATCATTACCTCTGGCCAATCAGAAGCCTCCACATAGGACAATGTAGCAATGGACCCACTTAGCATTTGGAGCACTGCGTAAAAGGGAAGATCAATGGCTATCGCAAGATTGCATGTGTCAGAAAAACCAAATGCAAACTCACAATGACCGTTGATCTTGCTTATCTGGCACCCCACATAAAGAGACCATCGGACAACTTAGTGATTACGTGACCAAAGGAAATTCCCCAAGTCGTTTAATGAAATACTTAACCTTAGTTAAGTTTGGAGAATATGTGAATAAGGCATTCGCTGAATCACCAAACCAAAGGTCTAACCTAGGGTTTGATTGAGAGATTGCCTGACTGAAGCCTCAGTCACCGAATCGCTGAATAGGAAAAACATCTACCGAAAGACTTAGATAACTGGTGACCGAAGGAAATAAAAAGCACACGTGGGTATTGAGGAAACTTAAGTGGCTGATAAAGTAATGATCAAAATAGAATGAAGGATAGGGTTTTTAGAATTTTATGCCTCCAACGACTACTTTTTCAAAATTTAGACTTGGAGACCATGGGACAAAAGGAATTGCATCGGCCAGAAGACAAGTCATAAAGATGTGAAATTTTCAAGGGTGCTTGGCAGGATTAAAATGTAGACCCTAGGATAGAAATAGCCAAATTTGCAGGCATAGGAAAATTTGGGTAACATTTTGGTGATTTCTGCTGGATGTCAGCCTGGTAGACATTGAAACCAGTGGCCTTGGAGCATTCCGTTGGCCATGGGGTCATCTTAGGAACAAAAAACTTTGACAGAGAGACAAAACTGGAACCAAAAAGACAAACTTGTGCATAGGCACTTCTTGAAAAGTAGGAAACTAACCTAGAAAATAGGGAAAGAAAGTAGAAAAACATATTTACAAGAATTTATAGAGAGGGATTAACCTCAAAATAGGGCTTCAAGTGGAATACATTGACTGATATAGGCACGACATCTCCTTCAAGAGTTGATATTTGAAAAGCATTAGGCCCCTTGCACTCTGTTATAACAAATGGTCCACCCCAGAATGAATCAAATTTTGTATGTCTGCTAGGCCTAGCTCTGAATTCATCCCACTTGAGGACTACATCTCCAACCTTGAAGTTTCTAACCCTAGCTCTTTTATCAAAGCTTTTCTTTATCTGAATCTGATGGAACTCCATATCTTTCATGGATTTCTCTTTGAGTTCTTCTAACTCCATGAGTTGAGCATACCTAATCTGTAAAGGATCTCCTTGTTCAAACATTACATATTGAGTGGCTAAGTCCAGATCTAGTAATTCAGTTGAAATGGACAATTTAGCCTCTCTTCCATAAACTAACACATAAGGAGAGTTTCCAATGATCTTCTTTGGGGTAAGCCTTTGTAATGACAAGGCAGACTTCAATTTAGTATGCGAATCTCTCTGATTATCCTCCAGGGTTTTCTTGATTATCCTAATCAGGTTCTTGTTTGTTGATTTTGCTAAGCCATTTCCTTAAAGGTAATAATTTGAACTCGTATTCAGATAAATGCCATTTCTGATTGCCCATTCTGAGACTTTGAGGTCTGTGAATGCCAATGCATTATCTGATATTATGGAGTCTGGAGTGCCAAATCTATGAATTATATCATCATTAAAAGTCAATAGAGCACTCTCATTTAATTCTTTTAAGGAAACTACCTCTGTCCATCTAGTGAAATAATCTGTTTCAATGATTATCCACTTGTGTCCTACACTAGATGGAGGATTGATCATACCAATAAAGTCTATGCCCCATTTCATGAAAGGTTGCTCTGTTCTGATTGGCTTTAGGGGCAATGTTGCAAACCTTTCTTTTCCTACAAACATAGCACACTTGATGCATTTTCTTACATACTCATGACTATCCTTGAAGATAGATGGCCAATAGTATCCAACCCTCATGATTTTAAAAGTAGTAGCCCTAGGAGAAAAATGACCTCCAAAAGGTCCATCATGAAATTCAAATAGGACATAAGCTATCTTTTCTGAATCAATGCATCTTAAAAGGACACCATTGTGACCCTTCCTAAAGAGAACTTCATCTATTAGTACAAAAGGAATAGATTGTAATCTATAATATCTTCTTTTTGCTAAATCCAAACCTGTAGGACATTGTCCTATCTTCAAGTAATGAACCATGTTAGGCAACCAACCTAATGCCTAGGCATGTTCTTCTATAGATTGCACAACCAAAGATGCATCCATTTGTTCTGATTTCTTTGAAATTTCATCTCCTACCAAATGCTCACAAAGACCTCTTCCTCTAACCAACTTGGTGGTTTGAATATCAATGTCATATTCCATCACCTTGGTGATCCAACCAGCTCTTTTCTCATTTAGGTCCTTGGAAAGAAAAAATTATTTGACACTTGGATGAGTAACTTTCAAGTGTACCTTGCTATGGGTCAATAGATATCTAAAATTTTTAATGCTCTTTACCACAACAAGTACATGTTTCTCTACAAAAGAGTACCTCTGTTCATAATCCTCTAAACCTTTGCTAAAGAAAGCAATAGGCTACTCCAATCCATCTGAATTTTCTTGGGTCAACATTTTAGATATAGCATCATGTCCTCCATAAGCATAAAGGATAAAATCCTTACTGAAATTTGGGTTTAACAGGGTAGGAGCTTCTGTCAAGGCCTCTTTGATAGCCTAGAAATTGGCTTTTCCTTCATTAGTCCAGCTGAAAGTTAAACTCATCTTTAACATGGCTATAAAAGGCTTCAGTAAATCTACAATATTAGGCAAGAAATGACTAACAAAATTAATCTTTCCTATGAAAGATTGGAGACTTTTCTTATGATGTCGCAACGGTAGCTCTAGGATAGCTGCAATTCTCTCATGATCCACTGTAATTCATTCTTTGGATACTACATATCCCAACAATTTTCCTTCATGAACTACAAATGCACATTTGTTGGGATTAAGAGATATCCAAAATTCTCTACATCTTTCAAAGATCTTCCTCAAATGTTTGATGTGATCTACTACATGTTTAGAATAGATGGTTATGTCATCCAAGTAGACCAGTAAAAACTTGTACATGAGGCCTTAAAGGCCATATCCATTGCATTTTGAAATGTAGCACCTGCATTTGACAAACCAAAGGGCATCTTTTGATAAGCCATGGTTCCCCACTTGGTTGTAAATGTAGTCTTATATTGATCCTCTTCATTTACTAGGATTTGATTGTAACCTGAATAGCCATCCAAAAATGAAAATCTCTCAGATCTAGAGGCACATTGTAAGATTTTCTCCATAGAGGGTAATAGATGGCAGTCTTTTAAGGAGGCCCTATTAAGATCCTTGAAGTCAACACATAACCTCAAATCCTCATTCTTCTTCCTAATAGGAACAAGGTTGGAATCCCAATTGGTATGCTTATTGGGGTAGATGATACCACGTTCTATCAATTTTAGCACTTCTTTATACATAAGTGGCACAAGCTTGGGATTAACAGGCCTTTTCTTTTGCCTTATTGGTTTGGCATTAGGCACTAATTCAATAGTGTGTTGAGCAAGGGATGGATCAAAAGCTTTGAAGTCTTCATATTTCCATGCCAAAACATCACTGAATTCTTTAAAAAATTGAGTGTAAGCTTTCTTTTCCAATTCAGTGTTTATCTTTCCAAATTGCAAGCTCTTACATGGTTCCAACTCTAATTCAACACGATGTTCCTGTTGAACTACCAGGCCAGCTTTGTTTTTCTTAACTTCATCATCCTTGTTGAAGATAGTCTCTAAGGTGACAAGATCTCTAGTCATCTTATTGGACTTAAGTTGTATCACTTGATCACCATAGTTCCATGATAACCTCTCTTGATTATGCCTTGAAAAGACATCCTCTTAAAACAAGAACTCCATAATTTGTTCATCATTGTCAAACACCTACCAATTGACATTATTATCAGGAATAGAAGTTCTAACAATCACTTTGATATGCTATTGAGCTATTTCCTTTGAAATGCTATTAGGAATGTCATACTGAGATCCAAAAGCACCTAATTTATCTACATTTTTATTTAGCTTCCTAGGGATAGCAACAATATTGAAAGCACAAAAATCTTCAATTGCATCCCAAACTCTATGTTTGTATGCTTTCAAGGTGTCATTCTTGGTTGCACTCATCCCTCTCACTTGGATGACAACTAATTTACTATCACCATAAACTTTTAAGGCTTTGAGACCCCTTTTTCTAGCCCACTCTAGTCCATTCACTAGGCTTTCATACTCTTCAGTGTTGCTAGTGTAGGAGAAACTGGATCTGAAATTTGTGTAGTACCTTTCTCATTTTGGGGACACTAACATAGCACTACCACTAGAACCATGTCTGCTTCTAGCACCATCAAAAAATAGTTCCCAAACCTGATTATTCTGATCATCTGAATCGGTGTCTTCTTTGAGGAGGCTTGGCTCTATGGATCCACTGTCTTGTATCAAATAACTTCCCAAACCAAAATCCCAAACAAGACTTTCTTGGGCCTCTGAAGCTCTTTCATCTAGAAGAATATCAGGGTTATTCTCTATCTTAGTGTCTTCTTCTCCAATGGTTTGGAAGTCACTGTCATCAAATATGGGACAATTTACATTGTTGGTATTAGACACATATGGCCCTATATGGTGTGCTACCAATGGTTCTAACTTAATGATGAACATGGTCCCATACCTTGTGTGAAATAGCATGTGGGACCAGTCAGAAGAAAGATAGCCTCCTATCTTGTCTATGAACTCCCTTGATAGACATATAGCAAATAATGAAGGGAGATCTATGATATATATATCAAGGAGGATGGAAAAATTAGGACTAGCATGTAGGATTAGACTAATATTCTTGGCCACACCTATAGTATTGACTGAGGATCCATCAAGTTGTGTGACCTTCTTTTGGAAGGGTTCATACTTAAGTTCTAATTGGTTAGCTACTTTCTTGGGCATTATAGTGCTAGTAGCTCCACTATCTACCATACAATTATGTACTAAAGATTTTCCAATAATTAGAGATACATAAAAGGGGGGTGGCTTTGAGTTCCTACCTTGAATGACATTGGTCTTGGAGTTGCTGCTTGAAGTCTCTTTTTCTTCATCGGTGTTAAGCAACACTAGCTTTGCACCTTCTTTTGCAAGCTGAGGAGTTGTTACTTCAGTCATGGGCTTCTTCAAAATTTTAAACTGCCCTAGAATAGCCAAAGAGTCCCACATAGACATGGTGAAATTCACTTTCTTCATGTTGTCTACAATATTGAAAGGTGTCACAGTGTGTACTCTTTGTTATATTTTCAAAATGATGGGCTCCACTTCTTTGAGAATCTGGCCTTCTTTGCTTGTAATGGCAGGAGTTTTCTTGAGTGTGGTGGGAGTAGCTTGCTATAATGGTTCTATAGATGTAGTAGCCTTAGTACCAAAATTTTCTCGCTCCATCTCTTGAGCTCTTCTCTTTGCTCTTGTATTTGCAGCAATAGAAAATTCATCATTGACTCCATTGAAGTTTGGTTGCTCCCAATTGAAAAGAGCAGTCTCATTTTCTTGTGACTTTTTTTGAGGAACTGGTCCACTAGATGAGGCCTCTGATTGAGCTTGTGAGGCATTTTGAACCATTAGAGCTTGGTTCATCCATCCATTTGAACATGAGGCCTGATTGTGAGACTGATTACAAGGAAAACACCATTCATTATCCGTAGCCATATTATTTTGACTAGGAACCAAATCCCTAAATGGATTTGAAGAATTGAGAGGTGTAGGGTTATATGGTTAGAATGGTCTATAATTAAAAATTTTCCTTTGTCCTTGGTAACCTCCTTGGAATGTTGGCCTATTTTTTTGATAAGGTTGTCCCTAATTCTAATATGGTTGATTGGGACCTTGGCCTTGATTCTGAAAGGGTGGTCTGATTCCTTGCCCTTGCCTCTTTATGTTTGTGACCTCTTTAGTCAAGGTCTGCAATAGATTTTTCATTTCTTCCTTAATGCTTTCTTGACTATTCTTTATCTCTTGTAGCTCTTGAGAGAAACTTGTTCCTAACTCTTGACTGCTAGTACTAGCCTGAGGTTCTTATATGGTGGGAATAGGGGTAAATGGGGGTACTTGTTCAGGTGCAATGGGTTGAAGGCTAGGGAAGATAGGCATAGGTGGCCTTCTACCTATCATGCCTACTTGGATTACACAATTTTTAGCCCTCACAGTTGTGTCAAAAGCTTGGGGTAAAGATGTACCACCCATAGATTGGATCATCGCAGAGATTTGACCATTCAGACTTCACAAGTAGTATAGGAAAGCATGGTCAGCTGATGGTCTTACTAAGACTAGAATCCTATTCCATGTCTTGAGGAATCTACTATTGTAATCTATCATTTGTTCTTGGGGGTCTCTTTTTATGGTTTTCAACTCCTCCACTAGAGACAAGTTATCTGATTTATCCTCAAAATGCTTACTCAATGCATCTCGTAACCCATCCCATGAATTGATGGAACCCATAGCTAGAGTTCTCAACCATTCAAGAGCCTTACCCTTGAGAGAGGCTACTAATAATTTGGTGGCCACATCTTCTTGAGTTATGTTATGTATGCTACAGATGGTGGTCACATCTCTTATGTGTTGAAAAGAATTTGTTTGCTCTTCACCTGTGAAATCAGGTAAACTCTTTAATGCCACCAAGGGCACATCATGATGTACAACAAAAGTCAATGGACTTCCTTGGTTGAAAGGTGTAAAGGCAAACTGTCTAGCCATTGTAGGAGTTGTGATTTGAAGATTAACAACTATGTGAGTTGTATTTGTTGCTAGATTTGAATCTTCTTCTAGATCTCTGAAGTATTAGGAGGTTTAGACTGAACTCTCCTTGCAGGGGATGTTCTTTGAGTTAACCTACCCTTGTAGCTTCTCTTTGAGGGTAACTCTAAAAATTCAGTAGGCTTTGAGCTCCTAGTATCAATCTTTCTCATAAACCTTGAACAAGGTTATGCTAAATCCTTCCACCAATGGAGTCGCCAGATATACTTGATAGAACAACTTCTAAAAGTATGTATTATGCAACTATATATCAGAGATAGCATAATTTTCAAACAATGAACCTTTTGTTTGTAGTCCCACCGAGCGTGCCAGAATTGTTATACACTAAGTTTGCACCCTTGTTTCAAGCTCTCTTGGTCTTGATAACCTAGTATAACATGAGAATCATCTCTAGGTTGTGGGACCTATGCTAACTAAGATGAGACCTCCAGGTTCTAGGTTGATTCCTCTTGGATAATCACCTTAATTTGCTTCTTAATAGAAAAGTAAAACTTGAGGGGAAAAGGGATATAAGGAATTCTTGAAAGGAAAATGACTTGAAAGAAAACTACCTACTAGGTGATACACTTAAATGAAGGTATCAATTGCAGTAGAGAGGATGAATTTAATGAATAATCTTAGGTCTAGGAGATCACAGCTCAAAGAATAGACTTTTATAAGTATTTCATAGAAGGGTTTGCAAATAAAAGAGGGTATTGGAAAGAGAGAGATTCTTTCACAAACAATATCACTCTTAGGATTAGACAACAATCTATGACCTACAAATAAACATTCACCTCTACAACTAGGTACAGGAATGAGACAAGATTGTTAAGGGGTTATAGTATACCCACAAAAGTATTACATCAAATCATCCACAAGAATACACATAAATTACAGAAAGAAAGGGGGATCAAGAACCCTAAGATATCATTGAAAAGCATATAAATACCAAATTTATTAGCAGACAATATAGACAAGAAGCATAGGGACATGAAGAATGTCACAAAAATACCATACTATATCTGAATAATCAATGGGAATTTTACAACTATAGAAACCAGAGGGCAGAAAGAATGCCACAAATAATTTCTCAAGAAAGGTGAATTTCTTTTACAATTGTCCAACTCTTTAGCCATAAAGCTCTCAAAAACCATTATATACATCTCCTATTTGCATGTAGGTAGGAGAAAAAATATCTAATTAGGGTTACACAAATTTTTATACAACAATAAAACCCTAATTCTGTCAATTTTAGCCATAAATGCCCATGATAAATATCTCAGTTGATCAGATATCTGTGTTTGCAAGTCCATCTTATGTTTACATCTGCAAATTTTCCAGCCACCATGATCCATCTACTTACCTGCAACTCGGGCTCATAATAACTATTCAAATCTGATATTTTGAGATATTTGAATTTAAAAAATGATAAAACGGTCATAGGTGGCGCTAAATTTCTCTATCGATGGCCAAAATTTGAATCTGAGCTTTACTTTAAAACACCGCAGTTAGATCTTTCCTTTTTACCCAAGCACGGCTTGACTACAAATTTAACCTTAAGTTTTACCTTGGGTCTCTTTTCCCTTTGTTTGCTGAATCATTTATTGTTTTAGCTGACCCCGATTAAGTCTAGCGAACAAAAGACAAGCCTTTAGTCACTGATTCATAGAATACCTTCTAACCCTGGGCCTAGAGCTGCCACATGTCAATCTTTCATTTGCTCCAACTACCTTATCAGCAACACCTCGACACTTTCTGACAATGGTCCTACTGAAGCCAAGATTCCAATCTAATGGTGGGTGCATGATCTCACAGCCACTGAATATTCCTTCAAAACATGCACTAGCCATAAATCCTTTTAGAACTAGGACCCCTCTGACACATGGGTCCACCTGTAAGTCCTCATCATCATTCAGCAGCCAATCAAAAGCAAGAAAATCAGCAATATGCGGCACTAGACCCACTGACATTCATCTTTATTTTGGCCAATCACAAACTGGCATGTCACCTTGACCTGACATCAGACCCACCTGACAGAGGTCGAACACTTGGAAAAATGGACGGTCAGTGCATGATCACATGCCCTCAAAAGATACCTTCAGAACATGTGCTAGCCGTCGATCTCGATCCTTCTGACATCCTTGCAAACACCCTGACATGGCCCCACTAAAACATCCCAGTCATCACTATGGGGTGACCCCACAATAGTGGGTTACACTTTTTTAGACATGATGATTTTTGCTGAAATGACACAATTTTAATAAAATATGATTATTTAAGCCTTGAGAGGTTCAATTTGAAGGAATTAATTAGAAATGGTTAGCTCAAAGCCTCTTAGATAAAAAAATCATTGATATAACATATATACTCCTCATTCATACCTACAATGGAGTCTCCTTCGCACCTATTAAAATGCTGATAAAAAATCACTTCGACTTTATCTTTTGGCAGATAAAATGAATCCATTAAAAAAACCTATCTATGTAGTAAGGTACTGCTAAGAAAACTCTTTCCAATTATTATAATGTTAATATATATTAAGTTTATTATGACTTTGTATTTTTAGTTTTACTAAACATAGATATTTCACCATATCTCCACCTCTATGTTCGATGCTTATGGAAAAATAGTAAGTGAGAGAAAAAAAACTCTGAAAAATATCTATGCCCTAGGTATTGAAGTTATCTTTCTATCAAAAAAAATAAAAATAAAATTGGACAAATACACAAAAATTTATAAGCTATGTAGTCAAGGTATGTCAAAATTACAGTTTAGTCAACTTCAAATGTTAATAAAATATGAATTAATCATGATAATGTCATAAAACCAATTGCATGCCCTCCATATGGATGTTAAAAAACTAAATTTTAAAGAATCACATCGATGTCTATTTTAGAAAAAAAGTTATGCTCTACGAAAACAATGTAACTCTTTGAAAATGACATTTTTAGCAACATACCAATTTTTGTGGGAGAAAAAAAAACCAATCAAATCAATTCAAAAATAAAAATAAAAAATATATTTAGAATCTAGATAGAAAATCCTAAAAGACTCTAATTTACTTCATCTTTTGATTCTTAATGGTTTAACAACAATATGCATTTCAATCTAAAAGTTTTATTCAAAATTTAGAGTACAGTGTCCGTTCAGGCCAAAAAGTGTAACCCACTATTGTGGGTTCACCCTATGTGGACCAATAGAAGATGAGCACATTATAATATGAGGACCCACCCACAAGGCTCTGACAACAAGGTGAAATCAACGGTCGGCACATAGTCTCATGTGTCAGAAAAACCCCATGAGAATACATGCCAGCTGTCGGATTAAAAGCTCGACAGTTCACTGGGCCCACTGACAAAGTTCCACATCATTACCTCCGGCCAATCAGAAGCCTCCTCATAGGACAACATGGCAATGGACCCACTTACCATTTGAAGCACTAAGTAAAAGGAAAGATCAAAGGCTGTCACAAGATCGCATGTGTTAGAAAAACCCAATCCGAACTCACGACGACCGTTGATCTTGCTTATGTGGGAACCCACATAAAGAGACTGCCAGACAACTTAGCGATTACGTGACCAAAGGAAATTTTTTGAGTCTCTTAATGAAATACTTAACCTCAGTTAAGTTTGGAGAATACATGAATAAGGCATTCACTAAATCTCCGAACCAAAGGTCTACCCTGGGGTTTGATTGAGAGATTGCCCGACTAAAGCCTTAGTCGCCGAATCGTTGAATAGGAAAAAGAACTGCCAGAAGACTTAGAGAACTGGCAACCAAAAGAAATAAAAAGTGCATGTGGGTATTGAGGAAACTTAAGTGGCTGATAAAGTAATGATGAAATAGAATGAAGGCTAGGGTTTTTAGGGTTTTATGCCTCCAATGGCTACTTTTTCAAAACTTAGACTTGCAGACCAGGGGACAAAAAGAATTGCAGAGGCCAGAAGACATGTCATAAAGACATGAAATTTTTAGGGGTGCTTGGTAAGATTAAAATGAAGACCCTAGGATAGAAATAGCCAAATTTGCATGCACAGGAAAATTTGGATAACATTTTGGTAATTTCTGCTGGATGTCAGCCTGGTAGACATTAAAACCAGTAGCCTTGGAGCAATCCGTTGGGCATGGGGTCATCTCAGGAACACAAAACTTTGATAGAGAGACAAAACTAGAATTAGAAAGACAAACTTGTGCATAGGCACTTCTTGAAAAGTAGGAAACTAACCTAGAAAATAGGGAAAGAAGGTAGAAAAACATATTTACAAGAATTTATAGAGAGGGATTAACCTCAAAATAGGGCTTCAGGTGGAATCCATTGAATGATATAGGTAGGGTGTCTCCTTCAAGAGTAGATAGCTAAAAAGAATTAGGCCCCTTGCACTCTGTTATAACAAATGGTCCACCCCAGAATGAATCAAATTTTGTATGTCTACCAGGCCTAGCTCTGAATTCATCCCACTTGAGGACTACATCTCCAACCTTGAAGTTTCTGACCCTGGCTCTTTTATCAAAGCTTTTCTTTGTCCAAATCTGATAGAACTCCATATCTTTCATGGATTTCTCTTTGAGTTCTTCTAACTCCATGAGCTGAGCATACCTGATCTGTAAAGGATCTCCTTCTTCAAACAGGACATATCGAGTGGCTAAGTCTAGAGCTGGCAACTTAGTTTAAATGGAAAATTTAGCCTCTCTACCATACACTAACACATAAGGAGAGTTTCCAATGATCTTCTTTGGGGTAATCCTATCTAACCACAAGGTAGACTTCAATTTAGTATGCCAATCTCTCTGATTATCCTACAGGGTTTTCTTGATTATCCTAATCAGGTTCTTGTTTATTGGTTCTGCCAAGCCATTGCCCTAAGGGTAATAATTTGAACTTGTATTCAGATAAATGCCATTTCTGATTGCCCATTCTAAGACTTTGAGGCCTGTGAATGCCAATGCATTATCTGATATTATGGAGTCTGGAGTGCCAAATCTATGAATTATATCATCATAAAAACTCAATACAACACTCTCATTTGATTCTTTTAAGGAAACTACCTCTGTCCATCTAGTGAAATAATCTGTTGTGGTGATTATCCACTTGTGTCCTACACTAGCTGGAGGATTGATCATACCAATAAAGTCTATGCCCCATTTCATGAAAGGTTGCTCTATTTTGATTGGCTGTAGTGGCAGGGCTGCAGACCTTTCTTTTCCTACAAACATAGTACACTTAATGCATTTTCTTACATACTCATGACTATCTTTAAAGATAGATTGCCAATAGTATCTAGCCCTCATGATTTTAAAAGCAGTAGCCCTAGGAGAAAAATGACCTCCAGAAGGTCCATCATGAAATTCAAATAGGACATTAACTATCTTTTCTGAATCAATGCATCTTAAAAGGACACCATTGTGATCCTTTCTAAAGAGAACTTCATCTATCAGCACAAAAGGAATAGATTGTAATCTATAATATCTTCTTTTTACTAAATCCAAACCTGCAGGACATTGTCCTGTCTTCAAGTAATGCACCATGTTAGGCAACCAACCTGATGCCTGGGCATGTTCTTCTCTAGAATGTACAACCAAAGATGCATCCATTTGTTCTGATTTCTTTGAAATTTCATCTCCTGCCAAATCCTCACAAAGACCTCTTCCTCTTACCAGCTTGGTGGTTTGAATATCAATGTCATATTCCATCACCTTGGTGATCCAACTAGCTCTTTTCTCATTTAGGTCCTTGGAAAGAAAAAATTCTTTGACACTTGGATGAGTAACTTTTAAGTGTACCTTGCTATGGGTCAATAGATATCTAAAATTTTTAAGGCTCTTTACCAGAGCAAGTATATGTTTCTCTACAAAAGAGTACCTTTGTTCATACTCCTCTAAACCTTTGCTAAAGAAAGCAATAGGCTGCTCCAATCCATCCAAATTTTCTTGGGTCAACATGGCAGATATAACATCATCTCCTCCATAAGCATAAAGGATAAAATCCTTACTAAAATTTGGGTTTAACAGTGCAGGAGCTTCTGTCAAGGCCTCTTTGATAGCTTGGAAATTGACTTTTCCTTCTATAGTCCAGTTGGAAGTTGAACTCTTCTTTAACATGGTTTTCAAAGGCTTCAGTAAATCTGCAATATTAGGCAAGAAACGCCTAACAAAATTAATCTTTCCTATGAAAGATTGGATAATTTTGTTATGATGTGGCAATGGTAGCTCTAGGATAGCTGAAATTCTCTCAGGATCCACTATAATACCTTCTTTGGATACTACATATCCTAAAAATTTTCCTTCATCAACTACAAATGCACATTTCTTGGGATTAAGAGATATCCAAAATTTTGTACATCTTTAAAAGATCTTCCTCAGATGTTTTATGTGATCTACTACATGTTTAGAATAGATGGTGATTTCATCCAAGTAGACTAGTACAAACTTGTACATGAGGCTCTTAAAGGCCATATCCATTGCCTTTTGAAATGTAGCACCTGCATTTGACAAACCAAAGGGCATCTTTTGATAAGCCATGGTTCCCCACTTGGTTGTAAATGCAGTCTTATATTGATCCTCTTCATTTAATAGGATCTAATTGTATCCTAAATAGCCATCCAATAATGAAAATCTCTTGGATCCAGAGACACATTGTAAAATTTTCTCCATAGAGGGTAATGGATGGTGGTCTTTTAAGGAGGCCCTGTTAAGATCCCTGAAGTCAACACATAACCTCAACTCCCCATTCTTCTTCCTGACAGGAACAAGGTTTGAAACCCAACTGGTATGCCTAATGGGGTAGATGATACCAATTTATATCAATTTGAGCACTTCTTTATACATAAGTGGCTCAAGCTTGGGATTAACAGGCCTTTGCTTTTGCCTTACTGGTTTGGCATTAGGCTCTAATTCAATAGTGTGTTGAGAAAAGGCTGGATCAAAAGCTTTGAAGTCTTCATATTTCCATGAAAGAACATCATTGAATTCTTTAAATAACTGAGTGTAAGCTTTCTTTTCCAATTCAGTGTTTATCTTTCCAAATTGCAAGCTCTTGCCTGGTTCCAACTCTAATTCAACACAATGTTCCTGTTGAACTACCAGGCCAGTTTTATTTTTCTTAAATTCATCATCCTTGTTGAAGACTGTCTCTAAGGTGACAAGACCTCTAGGCATCTTATTTGACTTAAGTTGTATCATTTGATCACCATAGTTCTATGATAACCTCTCTTGATTATGCCTTGAAAAGACATCCTCTTAAAAAAAGAACTGCAAAATTTGTTCATCATTGTCAAACACCTACCAATTGACATTATTATTAGGAATAGAGGGTCTGACAATCACTTTGATATGCTATTGAGCTATTTCCTTTGAAATGCTATTAGGAATGTCATACTGGGATCCAACAATAGCTAATCTATCTACATTTTGATTTAGGTTCCTAGGGATAGCAACAATATTGAAAGCACAAAAATCTTCAATTGCATCCCAAACTCTATGTTTTTGTATGCTTTCAAGGTGTCATTCTTGGTTTCACTCATCCCTCTCACTTGGCTGACAACTAATTCACTATCACCATAAACTTTTAAGGCTTTGAGCCCTCTTTTTCTAGCCCACTCCAGTCCATTCACTAGGCTTTCATACTCCGCAGTGTTCCTAGTGCGGGAGAAACTGAATCTGAAAGTTGTGTAGTACATTTCTCCTTTTGGGGACACTAACATAGCACCACCACCAAAACCATGTCTACTTCTAGCACTATCAAAGAATAGATCCCAAACCTGATTATTTTGATCCTCTAAATCAGTGTCTTCTTTGAGGAGGCTTGGCTCTATGGATCCACTTTCTTGTATCAAATAACTTCCCAAACCAAAATCCCAAACAAGACTTTCTTGGGCTTGTGAAGCTCATTCATCTAGAAAAGTATCAGGGATATTCTCTATCTTAGTGTCTACTTCTCCAGTGGTTTGGAAGTCACTATCATCAAATATGGGACAATTTGCATTGTTGGTATTAGACACATATGGCTCTATATGGTGTGTTGCCAATGGTTCTGACTTAATGGTGACCTTGGTCCCATACCTTGTGTGAAATAGCACATGGGACCAGTCAGAAGAAAGATAGCCTCCTATCTTGGCTGTGAACTCCCTTGATAGACATATAGCAAATAATGCAGGGAGATCTATGATATATATATCAAGGAGGATGGAAAAATTAGGACTAGTATGTAGGATTAGACTGGTATCCTTGGCCACACCTATAGTATTGACTGAGGATCCATCAAGTTGTGTGACCTTCTTTTGGAAGGGTTCATACTTAAGTCCTAATTGGTCAACTAATTTCTTGGGCATTACAGTGCTGGTAGCTCCACTATCTACCATACAATTATGTACTAAAGATTTTCCAATTATTAGAGATACATAAAAGGGGGGTGGCTTTGAGTTCCTACCTTGAATGGCATTGGCCTTGGAGTTGCTGCTTGAAGTCTCTTTTTCTTGATCAGTGTTAACCAACACTAGCTTTGTAGCTTCTTTTGTTGGCTGAGGAGTTTTTACTTTAGTCATGGGCTTCTTCTAAATTTTAGACTACCCTGGAATAGCCATAGAGTCCCATATAGACATGGTGACATTCACTTTCTTCATGTTGTCTACAATAATTAAAGGTGTCACAGTGTGTACTCTTTGTTGTATTTTCACCATGATGGGCTCCAATTCTTTGAGAGTCCTGCCTTCTTTGCTTGTAATGGAAGGAGCCTTCTTGAGTGTGGTGGGAGTAGCTTACTATAGTGGTTCTACAGATGTAGTATCCTTAGTACCAAAATTTTCCCGCTTCATCTCTTGAGCTCTTCTCTTTGCTCTTGTATTTGCAGCAATATCAAATTCATCATGGACTCCATTGAAGTCTGGCTGCTCCCAATTGAAAAGAGGAGTCTCATTTTCTTGTGACTCTTGTTGAGGAACAAGTCCACTGTATGAGGCCTCTGATTAAGCTTGAGAGGCATTTTGAACCATTAAAGCTTCGTTCATCCTTCCATTTGAATATGAGGCCTGATTGTGAGGCTGATTACAAGGAAAACACCATTCATTATCCATAGGCATATTATTTTGACTAGGAACCATATCCCTGACTAGATTTGTAGAATTGAGAGGTGCAGCATTATATGGTTGTAATGGTCTCTGATTAAAACTTCGCCTTTGTCCTTGGTAACCTCCTTGGAATGGTGGCCTATTTTGTTGATAAGGATATCCCTGATTCTAATATGGTTGATTGGGACCTTGGCCTTAAGGCTGAAAGGGTGGTTTGATTCCTTTCCCTTGCCTCTTTAGGTTTGTGACCTGTTTAGTCAAGGTGTGCAATAGATTTGTCATTTCTTGCTTACTACTTTCTTGACTATTCTTTATCTCTTGCAGCTCTTGAGAGAAACTTGTAACTAACTCTTGACCACCGCTAGTACTAGCTTGAGGTGCTAATATGGTGGGAATAGGGGTAAATGGGGGTACTTGTGCAGGTGGAATGGGTTGAAGGCTAGGGAAGATAGGCATAGGTGGCCTTCTACCTATCATGCCTGCTTGGATAAAACAATTTTCAGCCCTGACAACTGTGTCAAAAGCTTGGGGTAAAGAAGTACCACCCATAGACTGGATCATGACAAAGATTTGACCATTCAAACGTTGCAAGTAGTATAGCAAAGCATGGTCATCTGATGGTCTTACTGAGACTAGAATCCTATTCCATGTCTTGAGGAATCTACTATTGTAATCTGTCATTTGTTCTTGAGGTCTCTTTTTATGGTTGTCAACTGCTCCACTAGAGACAAGTTATCTAATTTATCCTCAAAATGCTTACTCAATGCATCTCCTAACCCATTCCATGAATTGATGGAACCCATAGCTAGAGTTCTAAACCATTCAAGAGCCTTACCTTTGAGAGAGGCTGCTAATAATTTGGTGGCCACATCTTCTTGAGTTATGTTATGTATGTTGCAGATGGTGTTCACATCTCTTATGTGTTCAAAAGAAGTTGTTTTCCCTTCACTTTTGAAATTAGGTAAACTCTTTAATGCCACCAAGGGCACATCATGATGTACATCAAAAGTCAATGGACTTCCCTAGTTGAAAGGTGCAAAGGCAAACTGTCTAGCCATTGTAGGAGCTGTGATTTGAAGATTAACAACTATGTGAGTTGTATTTGCTATTAGATTTGAATCATCTTCTAGATCTTTGGTTAGAGATCTTCCTCTTCTTCTAGAATGAAAGGGAAAAGGTATCCTTTCTGAAGTATCAGGAGGTGTAGACTGAACTCTCCTTGCAGGGGATGTTCTTTGAGTTGACCTACCCTTGTAGCTTCTCTTTGAGGGTAACTCTAAAAATTCAGTAGGCTTTGAGCTCCTAGTCTCAATCTTTCTCATAAACCTTGAACAAGGTTATCCTAAATCCTTCCACCAATGGAGTCACCAGATATACTTGATAGAACAACTTCTAAAAGTCTATATTATGCAATCTTTATATCAGAGATAGCATAACTTTCAAACAATGAACCTTTTGTTTGTAGTCCCACCGAGCGTGACAGAATTGTTATACACTAAGTTTGCACCCTTTTTCAAGCTCTCTTCATCTTTATAACCTAGTATAACATGGGAATCATCTCTAGGTTGTGGGACCTATGCTAACTAAGATGAGACCTCCAGGTTCTAGGCTTGTTCCTCTTGGATAATCACCTTAATTTTCTTCTTAACAGGAAAGTAAAACTTGAGGGGAAAAGGGATAGAAGGAATGTTTGAAAGGGAAATGACTTGAAAGAAAATTACCTACTAGGTGATACACTGAAATGAAGGTATGAATTGCAGGATAGAGGATGAATTTAATGAATAATCTTAGGTCTAGGAGATCACAACTCACTGAATAGGCTTGCATAAGTATTTCATAGAAGAGTCTGCAAATAAAAGAGGGTATTCAGGGAAAGAGAGAGATTCTTTCACAAACAATAACACTCTTAGGATTAGACAACAATCTATGACCTGTAAACAAACATTCACCTTTGCAACTAGGTATAGGAATGAGACAAGATTGTTAAGGGGTTGTAGTATCCCACAAAAGCATTCACATCAAATCATCCACAAGAATACACATAAACTTCAGAAAGAAAGAGGGATTAAGAACCCTGAGATATCACTGAAAAGCATATAAATACTGAATTCATTAAGAGACAATCGAGACAAGAAGCATAGGGACATGAAGAATGTCACAAAAATACCTTACAATATCTGAATAATCAATGGGAATTTTACAACTGTAGAAACCAGAGGGCAGAAAGAATGCCATAGATAATTTCTCAAGAAAGATGATTTTTTTTTACAATTGTCCAACTCTTGAGCCCTAAAGCTCTCAAAAAACATTATATACATCTCCTATTTGCACACAAACAGGAGCAAAAATATCTAATTAGGGTTACACAAATTTTCATACAACAATAAAACCCTAATTCTTTCAATTTCAGCCATAAATGCCCATGCAAAATATCTCAGGTGATCAGATATTTGTGTTTGTGTGTCCATCTTATGTTTACATCTACAAATTTTCTATCCACCATGATCCATCTACTTACCTGCAACTCAGGCTCACCATAACTATTTAAATATGATATTTTGAGATATTTGAATTTAAAAAATGATCAAACGTTCACAGGTGGCACTAAATTTCTCTATCAACGGCCAACATTTGAATCTGGGCTTTACTAGAAAACACCACCATCAGATCTTTCCTTTTTACCTAGGCATGGCTTGACTACAAATTTAACATTAAGTTTTACCTCGGGTCTCTTTTCCCTTTGTTCATTGAACCGTTTAAAGTTTTAGCTGACCCCTGTTAAGTCTGGCGAACAAAAGACAAACCTTTAGTCGCTGATTCACTAATTACCTTCTAACCCTGGGCCTAGAGCTGCCACATGTCAATCTTTCATGTACGGTTGTTGCAAGATCGCATGTGTCAAAAAAACCCAATCTAAACTCATGACGACCGTTGATATTGCTTATTTGGGACCCCACATAATGAGACCATTGGACAACTTAGCAATTACGTGACCTAAGGAAATTCACCGAGCCACTTAATGAAATACTTAGCCTCATTTAAGTCTAGAGAATATGCGAATAAGGCATTCATTGAATCGCTAAACCAAAGGTCTAACCTGGGGTTTGATTGAGAGATTTCCCGACTGAAGCCTTAGTCGCCGAATCGCTGAATAGGAAAAACAACTGCCAGAAGACTTAGAGAACTGGCAACCGAAGGAAATAAAAAGTGCACATGGGTATTGAGGAAACTTAAGTGGCCAATAAATTAATGATGAAATAGAATGAAGGCTAGGGTTTTCAGGGTTTTGTGCCTCCAACGACTACTTTTTCAAAATTTATACTTTCAGACCAGGGGACAAAAAGAATTACAGAGGCCAGAAGACAAGTCATAAAGACATGAAATTTTCAAGGGTGCTTGGCAGGATTAAAATGTAGACCCTAGGATAGAAACAGCCAAGTTTGCATGCACAAGAAAATTTGGGTAATAGTTTCATTTTGTAATTGGTCCTAACCTAGAAGGCCTTACAGTCGGGCATGTTAATGCAAATTATTTGAAACATTTATGATGTTGTATGTTGTGTTGAGCATTCCACTATGTAATTCTATTGGCTACATGGTTTGGACTATCCTTTATTGGATCCACCATCTTTGGCTACATCAAGCTTTTAGGCTAGTCTTCATGTAGCTCATTCCTTTGTTTTTAATGCTTTAGCTTAGCTCTAAAGTCGTTACTGCAACTCTTTATTTTGTGGTAGGTTTTAGAAACCCTATAAAACTTGTTTTACTTAATCAAAAACTATCATGATAAGTACATTAAAAAATAGTTGACATCAATCACACTATAATAACTGATTTAATGTGTCAAATATACCTTTGTAGCTCAGTGATCATCTTCACATTATGTTCTCGAAGTATTATTCAGTTTTCAATCTCTCCCTTAGATATTCAATCACTTGTAGAATAATAGTTCATTTCATGAGAATTAGCTTCTTTGCAATTTTCTTTAGTTTGGGATTCCACATTAGTTCTAGTGTTCATTGTGTTGATGGTTCACTCTTTCATGTTCATATATATTATAATTTTTAGAATGTTTTAATGTGGATACTAGTAGGATTTTTTTTAATATAGATATATCCATCATAATAATTTGTATGTGTATAGGGGGAAAAGTGAGATGAGGATAAGAAGTGTATCACACCCTACTTTTCTGAGGCCAACTATACCTCGGAAGGGCCACAAAGGAATAGATCCTCTAAGCCAAGCCCACAAGGGTTTAGATCCAGGTAGATTAGCACTAACAAAGTGATATAGGAGTTTCAATGAAAACAAAGATCCAAAGATCGAAGAGCTAGGAAAGAAGATACAAGTTCCTTTAATTCTAGGGCTTAGAAATTAACCATGAGAGAAGGAAAGATGCCAAATCTAATAAAATATGACATATCTAAAAAGTAAACACACAAAGTAAATAAAGAAAATTGAAAACTAACATGAAGAAGAAAATTCCCCTTCAAACCTATATTTTTGTACTCAAAGCTACTCAGAAGAGTGGACAAGACTGGAATAGACGTGAAACTACAAGACGAAAAAAACTAGAAATCCTTCTACTCTAGGACTAGGGTGATTATTTAGGTCTATCCTAACTTTTGGATCATCTAGACCCAAGACTAGGCCAAACTTTGCACTATACCTTCTCTCGTAGACTATTTGTCTATGGATCTACGACTATGTCATGTTCTGGAACTCCCAAAAAGTGGATCTAAAACTCCTGAAACCCTATCGTACAAGGAAATGGTTCATTTTTGTTTTTCAGGGGATCGCCTTGGTTAAGGCCTAGTTGAGGAATCAACCTTTAATGTAAATATGGAAGTATTTATGTCAAAATGAAGGAAAATGTATGAACTTAACTTACTTTTGTAGAAACTCTTAATGAAGATTATGATTTGTATTCGAAAAGGATAAAGAAGTGCTCCAATATATTTGAATCTTGTATAAGAGTGGGATGTCTCAATAAAATGAAATACATTCACCTCACCAATTCAATAGATCAATGGATGTGGATATGCTCATGTACTCAAATTGGGTATTCAAGAATGAAAAATGAAGAAGCCCTTCCTTGATTGCCAACTCCACTATCATCAAGGAAGGAAGATAGATGTTGAAAGTTGGATTCAAGAACATGAAAGAAGGATGAAAATTCCTCCAATTAACTCCTTCAAATATCATTTAAAGATCCTACAATGCAAGAGATCTCCTATTCTTGAAGTCTTGAACTGTTGCAAAAGGATCTCCTTCAATGCTCCAAAAATGATTATGAATGCTCTTGAATGCAATATGAAGGCTTGTATACATGTGTTATTGAATTTAAGCACTTGTGTATACATAAAATGAAGAGGTAAGGATTATATTTATAGGTATCTCATATATAAAATTGAAAAGGGATGACTAGAAGGAAGGATTAAATTTAAAATTTTGAAAGGGCTTGGGATCTCAAAGAGGGTGACCCAAAAGGTTAGTACCAAAATTTGGCCTAGACCTGAGGGTCAAGGAAAAACTTTGTCCTAGACCTAAAGTTTAGGGCTGATATTAAGCCTAGACCTAAGCAGGAAGACCTTCTAGAAGCAGGGAAAGGGATAGAGCATGGCCTGAACTAGCACAAAAGAATATGCACATCCATGGATCTATACAAGGAATTTGAATTAAGTCCTAAGAATCCACTAAGGAGGGATAAACATGTCCTAACATGTGTGCTTCCTTTTTAAGATGATACATTTAGCCCCCACTTTAGCATGAGTATGAGCTCAACAAAAACTCTTGGTAAAGTAAAGAAAAGGGCATGAGATGATCTCATCACAATGAAGGAGACAAATAATCCATAAATCCCCCACCAAAATTAAGTCGTTTTTAACTTTGAAATCATAACAAGAGAGATATCACTAACATAAAAAGAAAAGAAAAGAACTGTGATTAACTTACTGAGTAAGAAGTGTACATCCTAATGTGAAACATAGAAAGAGATAGAGATACTACAAAATATGGAATTTAATCATCTAAAAAGTGTCTGTGCATGACAGTCAAACTATAGAGGATTCACCATAAGGAGGATTATTCTCCAAAAGAATAAAACTATAAAAAAAAAAAGAGGTGATCCAGATGTAAGGATGTGTACATCCTTAAGGCATCAAAGAGATAAACTGCCAAGGGATCAAACTTTCAGATTGCTTGAAGTTGAAGAAGAGATCAAAAGAGAATCCAGTCTTTAGGATCTTGTATTAATCCATAAAAGGGATTCAATAAAGAAAATCTATATGTAAAAGTGAGAGTGTGTAAAAAGTGACTAGAGCATATACCCCCACATTAAATCTATTACAAGAATCTTAATAGGAGAAATGACTTTAACATAATGTACATGCATCAAATAGATATATTTCTACAATGAAATTCCCTGAAGAGAAGATAAATCAGGGGAAATAGGGACATAATATAAAGAGAAGAAGAAAATAGATCTACTAATTTTGGGGTCAGTATGATCATAAGATAATATATGAAATATTATGTCAAATGAATTTTCATCATTCCAAAATAGATATATTTTAAGAGAAATGGATTTAACATAGCGTACATGCATCCAATAGATATATTTCCATTGTGAAATTCCCACAAGCGAAGATAAATCAAGGGAAATAGGCACATAGCATAAAGAGAAGAAGAAAAGAGATCTACTAATTATGGGTTTAGTATGATCAAATGATAATATATGAAATATTATGTCAAATAAAATGTCATCATTCCCCAAGGAAGTAGAACTAAAACCAAATGGAGGAAAAACACATAAGATTTATGAAGAAGATTCTTTTTGGGCCACCATCACAAAGACCAAAAATATTTGGTGCTACCAGGTTGCAAATCCAAAGAAGACTACACAAACACACATTTACGAATAATGGAACATGTACAACACAACATGTAATGACATATAGAAGAAGCAAGATAAAAATAGAATAACAAGATAACATTTGTGCTTACTTTATCACCTTGAGCCAATAATGGTCCTTTAAATAAATATAAACAAACATATAGAAAATGCAACCTAGTGGAAGCACAAAAAAACACACAATCACACAAAGAATACCATGCTAGAGAAGTTAATCAAGCACATCGTCTGGCCCCCCATCTTGGTCTATATCATGTAGGGAAGGTTGGAAAATTTCAAGAAGAGAAACATCCAAAATAATAGGAACAATATCTAGTTCCAAAAAAGGACCATATTGAGGGCCACTATGTTCAAGACTAGGAGTAATTAACAACTATTTTTAAAGCATGTTAGTCAAATCATGATCAATATCAATAGTTTCATATTCATCATTTTTACTATCATGTAAAGCATTGTTAGTATCGATAGGATAATCAGGTGTATCTTCTTCATCTAGATTAATCACAATAGAATCCAAAATGTAAATAGAATCATCATGTTTATCCATTTTAACATTATTAACTTCCTCCATAGGCTCAATCATTGGATGGTAAAAGGAAGGTAAGATGGTTTGGGAAGCATGTGCATGTGCCTTGGCTTTATCTTGAAATTTATTTTCATTGTCACGGGCATGTTGGTTACATTGGGTCTTACTAGAGATAGGTTGTGGACTAGGATCAATCATCATCGACTCCTTATGTCCTCATGAAGGGGGTAAAAAAGGAACTACACTAAGTCGAGAGATAGGAGTAGGAGGTTTCTAAATGGAAGTCAAAGAATCAGAACAAAGGAGGTATAGGTGGTGTAGGGAAAAGACCATGGGTACCATCAATCTTAGGCATACTTAACTCAATGATCTTTCTATGTTTATAGGATTGATACAATTGGAAAAGGTAATAAAGATGAGTCAGAGGTGTTGTAGGAAAAGAGGGCCAACAGAAGTAAACGAAGCACAATCCATATGCCTAGAAGAGTGATAGAGACTATGGTTAATTTTTTTAATCTCTTTATCATGAGGAAATTTAATGTATTTGTGAATAGGAGAAGAAATGACTTGCATGGAAGACAACCAAGGGAGACCAAGCTTCACTTGAAATTGATCAGAAGTAGGGATGACAGCAAAAGTACTATCCACCACTTTACCATAAAGCTCAACTAGAAAGGAGATGGAACTGTGAGCTCTATAAAGGAAGGCATTACATGTTTGAATCCAAGAATCTATCATATCATAGAAATCACATTGTAAATATTTATGGAAGATATTCTCTTAATTGATAACATTCACCATAGACGTAGGATCAACAAAACAACCATAGGAAGGAGTCCTAGAAACCCTAGTGGTAATGTAAAGAAGACCATCAAAATCCTTAGTGGATCGATAATGGTCAAAGGTAAGAATAGGCTCTCTACTATGTTTAGGTTGATGCTGAGGTGGAGGTTCATGCTCCACATGATTAAACAAATAGCTATTTTTGTCATAGGCAATCTGCATAGAAGATGAAGAATGTTGGGCAATAGTGTTGGTAGAATGTGAAGGTAAATAATTGGTATAAATCTGAAAATTTTGGTTAGGAGGTTCTACATATTTATTTCTAGTACTACCATTGGTATCTTGATAGATAAAGATTAGAATCAATTAAGTTGTGTATCTATGTATTCTTCAATGAATAAAACCTGTTGGTATCATGGCTAATCTGACGATGGTATTGAAAAAAATCTTTAGATTCAAAGGACTTCAAAGCCTTCATAGTGGGATGAATGATTTTAATAGGAGGAAGTTTAATGATATTAGCATTTAGCAACATTTCCATTATAGTTTTTAACAACTCATAAATAGGATTATACTTACGATTCAGGTAGAAAATATAAGAAATAGAAGCAACACCTTTGGATGTAATGACTACTTGTTTGTCTACCATATTTGACAAATTGTTAATCTTGACATATTTTTTGGGTTTGTGATATTTATTCTAATTAGAGGTAGAAGATCCCTCTTATCAACATGTGCATGAGCCATTGGAGTGGTACTTTCAAATTGAATAGCTTGTAATTGATAGTGGCAAAGTGGTTCACAAAGTTGGGAAAAAGAGGTAAACTCAGTAAGAAGAATCTTATCTGTAATGTATTTTTTTTTAAATTATCAATAAATATGTGTTGTATATCAATATCAAGTACATGATAAGAAATATGAGCATATAAATGATTAAATATACCAATGAAATCAATAAAAAAGAATTCACTCCTTTTTTACAATGCATCAAACCAGTCATAGATACTTGCAGACCAATATTGTTTTGAAATTGTTGTATAAAGGCATTATAAAGATTTTGGAAAGAATCAATAAAATAAGGAGGAAAAGGAACAATACCATTGTAAAGACTTGTCACTAAAGATCCTAGCAAAAAACTTAGCTATATCATTTATTCATGTGTATAGTCGCTACATAGGATCTGAAAGGTCTTAACAAGAGTCATAGGGTCACCCTTACCATTGTAATTCTTAAGGAAAGCAATATCAACTTGTTTAGGAACAACCATGCAGATAATATCTAAGGAAAAAGGATCTCCCATGTCACATGTAGGAACATTAAACTTAGATCGAGTCAAGGAAGCAAGTTTTTGTTGCAACTAAGGATGAAACCATTTGAGCAAGACTAACGATGGTGGAATCATTAGTGGAAATAGGAGACATAGACACATTTGAGAAACTAGGGAAAGTGTATGAAGCAAAAAGGAAAATAGAAGTCACTGAAGGAACACTTGGAACTATAGTAGAAAGATTATTAAAGTAGGTATAAGGGACACTATGATAAGAAGGTTGTGAGGTAGGAAATGAAATCAGAAAAGCAATCATAAGAAGTGATGAAAAAAAGGAATTAGGAAGACTCACATTGACAAGATTTTAAACATTCATATATGTGATCACAAGAGAAGGTACATATTTTAGGAATTATAGACATAGGAACATGGATAGGCAATGAAGGTTTAAATCTAATAGTAGGTGGTAGATATCCTAAATCCTAAGACTCTTTGGCTAAAGGCTTAACATTAGAAGTAAAGAGGTGAGAGATACCACACAAAAGGTTAACACCATTCTCATAATTATAGAGAAATTTCTTGATAGCTTCAATAGAAGCAATAGTATACAGGTAATGATTCTCTTGAATAATACAACTTTCTATATTTTGAAGGTCACTAGTAATATTTTGGACTTGAACAAGAGAAACTCCTGGGGATTCATATTTATCATGGGATGAATGAAAAGATTTATTCTCCATGGAATGGTTAGGATCATGAGAGGTCAAGGTATCATCAATATTCATAGGGAAGAATGAAGAATCAGAGTCAAAGAAACCCATGAGTCTAAGACTTCTTCTAACAAGAATTCTATAGGTCAGAATTAAGGTAATTAAGCTCATATAAAAAGGAAATAAAAGCTAAAAGGAGATCAAACAAAGGGTTTTCAAACAATGAGGGGAGATCTAACCACGGAAAAGTATGAACTATAGATCTAAATCCAACTATGAAATAAAATACAAACAAGACATAATGCATACACAAAGAAGACAATGCAATCTATCTATGAAACAAAGAAGATAAGAAACAAAAAAAAAATCTAACACCCAATCAAAAGATACAAAGCATGAAAGTTTCGAGTTCACCAAAATGTATAGGGGAAAAAGTGAGATGAGGATAAGAAGTGTAACATACCCCTCGTTTCCTTGGCCAAATATACCTTAAAAGGCCCACAAAGGAATAAATCCTCTAAGCCAAGTCCACAAGGATTTGGATCCAAGTAGATTAGCACTACCAAATTGATGTAGGAGCACCAATATAAATGAAGATCCAAAGATCCAAGGGATAGGAAAGAAGATACAAGTTCCTTTAAGCGTAGGGTTTGGAAATTAACTAAGAAAGATAGAAATATGCTAAATATAGTGAAATATGATAGATCTAAAAGGTAAATACACAAAGTGAATAATATAAATTGTAAACTCAACTTTAAAAGAAACTTCCCCTTCAGAACTATATTTATGCACTCAGAGCTGCTCATAACAATGAACATGAATGGATTTGGACCTAAAACTATAAGAAAAAAAATCTTAGAAATCCTTTTTCTCTAGGACTAGGCTTATTTTTCAAGTCTATGCCAAATCAGGGTGAGCATAGACCTAAGACTAGGCCAAACGTCGACCTAGAATTTCTCTGTTGTACTCTTTGTCTCTAGATATGTGATTGTGTCATATTCTAGAACTCATAAAAAGTAGACCTAAAACTCTTGAAAACCTGATCTTGCAAGGAAAATGATTTTTTTTTTTTATTAGGGGCTTTCCTCGGTCAATCCTTGATTGAGTAATCAAACTTAAATGTAAATATACAATTATGTATGTAAAAAGTAAAAAAAATGTATGAGTTTACCTTACTTTTGTAGAAACCCTTGAGGAGGATTCAAATCTATATTCCACAAGGATGAAGAAGTGATCCAATATAATTAAATCTTATAGAAGATTAAGATGTCTCAATAAAATAAAATTGACTCACCACACCAAGTCAATAGATCAATGGATGTATAATTTCTCATGTACTCAAATTGGGTATGCAAGAATGAAGAATGAAGAAGTCATTCCTTGATTGCCAACTCCACTATCATCAAGGAAGAAATGTAGATGTTAAAATGTGGATGTAATAACATGAAAGAATGATGAAAATTTCTCCAATGAAATATTTCAAAGGTCATTGAAAGATCCTATAATGAAAGAGATCTCCTATACTTGAAGTCTTTAAGCAATGCAAAAAGATCTCCTTCAATATTCTAAAAATGCTTATGAATTCTCTTGAATTCAATATGAAGGCTTGTATGCATCTGTGATTGAATTTAAGTGCATGTGTATGTATCAAATAAAGAGGGAAGGCCTCTATTTATACTCATTTTATCTCTAAAATTAAAAAGGTCCGACTGGAAGGTAGAATGAATTTTGAAATTTTGAAAGGGCCCAAGATCCTAAAGAGGGTGACCCAGAAGGTTAGGGCCAAAATTTTGCCTAGACCTGAGGGGCAAGGGAAAAATTTAGGCTAGAACTAAAGGCAAAGGATGAAATTTATCTTACACCTGAAGGGAAATGCCTTCCATAATTATTTCAAGGTCTCAAAAAATGGGAAAGTGACAAAATAGGGCCCAAAATAGCCAAAAAGTATATTCACATCCATGGATCTATATGAGGCATTTGAATTGATTCCAAAGAATCCACTAAGAATGGCTAAACATGTCCTAACATGGGTTCTTCCATTTTAAGATGATACAATATGGTTTGTGAGAGCTTATTGAATAAGAAAAAGTCAAAAATATTTATGGAATAATTGATTCACCCCCGCTGTCAGTTATTCGATCTTCTCGACAAACCACATGGGAAAAATCCCTGTTCAAAAAATGAGAGATGCAAGAAAAGTACCACATGTGACTAAGATGAAGGTCTCCAAGTGTCCCATCAAGTATGAAATTAGCAAAATAAGTTCAATGAATATTCCCCCATAAGAGAAACAAGAGGACATGATGTATCCTCCATAAGAGAGAAGCCCTAATACCGAAGATAAAGGATAAATGATGAATGCCAATGAATATTTAAGAGCATCAAAACACATTCCTCCCCTTTGAAATAAACACATACAATGGAAAAAGGTAGAAGAAAACCCATGAATGAAGATGGAAGGAATAGTCTCATGTTGTGTGCCAAGAAGACTAATCAAATGTCTAACTATCTGAATTAAAAGATTCCATATCAATTGAAGAAAGATAAAATAATTATAAATATCCCTAATGAATAGCCTCTAAAGACATTGATGATGAGATGATAAGAAAGCTCAAACTACTATCAAGGAGAATTAGAATATCCTCAATTAGGTCCCCAATGTCTAGAGTGTAGGATGTATCTCACAATGTGCTGCAATGTCTAGACTATATGATGTTTCAAAAAATGATGCAATATCAAGTAAGTATGCGTCCCACTCTACTGAAACTAGAAGGGAAAAAAACTAAGCTAGAATTGTTTTATGTGCATGATGAATAACATTTCCATACTTTGTAAACATGCAAAACATTTTTAAGATATAATTTTATTTAAAATTATTTTATAATTCAAGTATAAAGATAATTTGAAAGCAAGTAATGTAAATACTTTTTTCTCTATAAAATAATCATAACTCGTATTTAAATATGTTCGATGACATATTGAAAATACTATGGTATCTTCAATAAGAAATAGACACAAAATATGAAGAAAAAGACTACCAAATAAAGCAACAACATAGCCACCAAGAAAATTTAGAAATTTAATGCTAAGATACAATTTCAGCACCATTGTTTTATGTACCTTCAATAAAAAAATTAAAATACTTCATTGTCTAGTTTATATTAGTTTAAAATAAGGTATTATTAATGAGTACATAATCAACAACAACTTTTTTGTTAAACACCAATCTTAATTTAGTCTTTTAGTTTGAATAACAATTTGCATTCTTGAAGTTTTATATTGGTAGGTTCTTCTTGATTTAGTGGCTTCTTTATTTGAATAAGAAAACTATAGTTCTTGCAATTAATTGAAACTTGTTATTCTAGGAAAGGTCCAATTCTATATGCATGGTCCATACAAGTCTAGTTTCTCTAGTTTGTTATTTTTAGATTGCATGTACATGTAGAATTTAGATCAGTGCATTGTTATTTTAAAAGCACCATGTATTACATTGATTATGTTTTGATCAAAATTAGAGTTAATAAAATAGAGTAATCTCTACCCAAAAATAGGGGATTAAGAATTCAAATTTATTTTTACCTCTATTTTTAGTTTATGTAGTTAATATGTTATTGTTATTTTATTTATTACTATTAAATAGTATAGATTTAAAGGGCTGCTTCAAAAACTACAACTGGTATGAGAACTATAGAGATTTTAAGACTTCATTATGGAAAATAATTTTCCAATCCTAGAGTTTAATGGGATTGATTATGAATATTGAATAGTAATAATGAAGACCTTTTCAATGACAAGTAAATATTATTGGGAAATATTAGAATCAGGATATGAGGAGGCTACTGATTGGGATGATCTTCAAGATAATTAAATAAGTATTAAGAAGGAAGCTACTTGAGAAAAAATGAAATAACTCTATTTCACATTCAGATGGATCTTAATAAGAGCTTATTTCCTAGAATTACAGATGCAAAAACAACTAAGGAGGCCTAGGAGGCTCTAAAGGATGCATACCAGGGTAATGATCATGTCAAGATTGTCAATCTACAAACCTTGAAAAAAATAATTTGAGAATTTGAAAGTGTAGGAAACTAAGAATGTGGGAGATTATCCTGTAAGAGTAAAAGACAAAACGTGGCAACTTTCGATGAAAGTATGGACCAAGAAGTTATGGTAGAAAAGGTATTGAGATCTTTTCCACCAGTATGGAACAATGTAGCAATCATCATTGAAGAAATTAAAAATTTGTCCACTTTAGAGTATGATCATCTTGTTGGGTCTCTCATGTCACATGAGGATAGATGGCAGGATTTGTATACAAATATCAATGAGAAGGCTTTCACTTTTGGATTATAAATTTAAAAAAATGAAGGTGAAATAAGTAGCTCTAAAAATAATCAAGGTCAAGAAATCAAAATAAAATATGAATTAGAATCAAAATCAAAATTGTTCAAGCGGAAACATAGAAAGAAGAGGGGGTCATGGAGGATGAGGCAGATGTAGATTTGATAAAAGGAATATTCAATGTTATCATTGCAATAGGTATGGACATATTGAGAAAGAATTTAGATTGAAATTGGGTAATAATAATAGGAATGCCAATTACGATGAAAAAAATGAAGAGCCTTCCTCTAATAATTTATTTTTGTCTTAAATGAAAAAGCTTTGAATGATGTGAATGATGTCTCATATTTAGATTCAATGAGTTCTAATCACATGTTTGGTAATAAATAATTATTTTTAAATCTTGATAATGGTTTTAAATCAAATATTACGGTTGGAAAACAAAACACCTTGGAGGTTGCAACAAAAGAAGAAATGCATGTCTAGACAATGTAAGGTTTTAAAAGTGTTCAAGATATTTTTTATACTCCAAAGTTGAAGAATAATTTATTAAGTATTGGGGAGCTATGTGAAATGTATAATAAAGTGGCATTTGAAAATAAGAAATGAACAATCTATTACAAGAATTAAGGAAATAGATTTGTCATAGTTATGCCTATGATGAATAATAGGATATTTCCATTGAATTTTGGTAAAAATAATAATCACCTTGTCAATATGTATTATGAGGACAAAAGTTGGTTGTGGCACCTTAGGTATGGAAAGTTAAATTTTAATAGTTTGAAGCTTCTTACATCAAAAGCTTTGGTTCTTGGGTTGCCTAGAGTTTAAGAATACAAAGATATTTGTGAAGGATGTGAAAAAGGGAAGCATACAAGGGAGACCTTTCCAAAAGGAAATGCATGGAGGGTCCATGACCAACGATGAAGCCCTTGATACTTTCAAGAGGTTTAAAGCCCATGTAGAGAATGCAAAAGGGAACAATATCAAATGTTTGAGAATAGATCATGGAGGAGAATATTTTTCAAGGAATTCTTAGAATTATTGTGAGATGAATGACATTAGAAGGGAACTCAAAAATGTATACAAACCTCAATATAATAGAGTGGCTAAAAGGAAGAGTTGTACTATGGTAGAAATAATAAGGAGCATGTTACAAACCAAGTGTTTGAACAATTCTTATTGAGGAGAAGCAGTTGCTACAACTATGTATATTCTCAATGTCCTAAATGTGCATTTGACTAGATGAATCTATAAGAAGCATGGTATGAGAGAAGGCCGAAGAATAATCATTTCAAAGTTTTTGGTTGTTTAGCACATGTCCATGTACCTAATCAACAAAGAAAAAATTTAGATGCTAAAAGTGAATCATGCATTATTTTAGGTTATAGTGAGGAAAATAAAGCATATAGATTGTATAATCCTCTTAATAACAAGATTATTGTGTCAAGAGATGTGATTTTTTATGAAGGAAAAGTCTATGGTCATCAATAAGGACATGTTGAGAAATCAAATTTTGTTTTGACTGATGATGTGAAGCCCACTAATGAAAAAATTTTAAGTGATACAAATCTTCCAAGTATCCTTTTATCTACTTCTTCAAGTCCAAATATAAGTCTAGATTCAACTAGAATGCCTACAAGGAAGATGAAAATGATGAGTGATATTTATAAAAGATGGAAAAATCTATCACATGAAGAATATCCAAGAGGCGAGACAATTAATTTTTGTTATTCAACAAGGATGATATTGAACCATCATATTTTGAAGAGACGTGTATTAATGAGGTTTGAATATAGGAAATGCAATAAGAGGTGGATTCTATTAATTGGAATGATACTTGGGAGCTTACAAAGCTTCCATATGAAAATAATGAGATTGGCACCAAATGGGTTTATAAGACAAAGTTTAATAGTGATGGAAGTGTTGAAAGACATAAGGAAAGGATGGTTGTCAAAGGCTTCATAGAGAAATATGGCATTGATTATGAAGAGACATTTATATTGGTAACAAGATAAGCAAAAATTAGAATGCTGATTTTATTAGTATCTCAAAAGAATTGGAGCATACATTATATGGATGTGAAAAGTGCCTTCTTAAATGGGTACATAGAAGAAGAAGTATATTTGGAACAACCACAAGGTTTGAAGTAGAAGGAAAAAGTCTACAAGTTGAAGGCTTTGTATGGCCTCAAACAAGCACCAAGAGCATGGTATGCAAGAATCGATGGCTATTTTTAGGAGAATGGCTTCAACAGAAGTAAGAGTGAACCTACCCTTTACTACAAGCGATAAGGTAATGATACTCTCATTATAAATTTGTATGTTGATGATCTACTATATATGGGTAGTAGTTCTAAAATGAAATATGAATTCATAGTTTCTATGATGAATGAATTTGAGATAAAATATCTAGGTCTCATGAAATATTTTATTGGAATAAAGATTTTTCAAAGCAAGGATGAAATTTTCATTTGTCAAACAAGGTATACAAAGGATAGTTGAATAAATTTGATAGGGCTGATTGAAATCTATCCCCCACTCCAAGTGATCATGGAGTTATGCTGCGTAGAGATGATGGTACTAAAATTGTTGATTAAAAAACTTATAGAAGAATTGTTGAGAGTTAGTTTTTTCTAACCCACAAAGGGCCTGATATTGCATATTTAGTTTTATTGGTTTCAAGGTATATGGAAAATCCATCAGAGATACACATGAGGGAAGCAAAGAGAATATTGAGGTATATGAAATGAACTATAAATTTTGATATTCATTACTACTCATCTAATAAATTCAATCTTGTTGGCTTTAGTGATTCAGATTAGGGAGGTAGCTTAAATCACCATAAGTCAACATTATGAAATTGCTTTTCTTTTGATTCTTGTTTAATTTTATAGAATTAAAAAAAAAAGTATTTTTTCCCTCTCATCCACTGAAGAAAAATATGAGGAATCACTTTAATAAGTACACAAGCTCTTTGGATTCGAAAGGTTCTTGAAGAAATAGGAGAGAAATAGGTTGAAAATGGAAGTGCCATAAAGTTAGCAAACAAATCTGTTACATCACTGTAGAACAAAATATTTTGATATGAAATATCATTTTATTTGAGATCTAGTCTATTAGGGTTTTTTCTTGTTCAGGATAGATTTCCTATGTGATCTCTTTTAAAACTATAACTTCAACTTACAAAAGACAAGAAAAAGACCTAATTGCTAAGGATTAGATAAGATCCTTCTTCATTTTTGAGTTCCACACACACTCTGGTAGGTATTACCTTGATAAATAACTGTAAATACAGTATTGAAAGGTGGACACTGATTTTACTACTTTGATATAGTTTTACTGAACTATTTTAAGAAAACTTTGTAAATAATGATTATCAGAGTTACACAAAGTTTAAAACAAGCAAAATATGATTGAAACCATAGCATAAATCAATGGTACAAGGATTTTCATCCTTCTTCCTTTTAAGGAGGGGTGACCTATATGATTCTCTCTCTTAGAATCAGTAGATATAAGATTGAATCCTAGAAACAATCTTAATTAATTATATTCAAGGAACTCTTAAACATTAAACATAACAAGTCATTAAAGATTTTCAAAGTGTTTTAAACTTCTGGATTGAAAGGTAGAATGTAAAGTTGAAACAAAAAATTTAGACCAGTGCCTAATCTATTGGGCAAAAGAGATCTCAACATATCCCTGCAAAATAAGTTCAAGAATAATACATTAACATGCCTTGCATATTATACAATTTCAAATAGATTGCCATACAAACCATTCTTTTAACCTAATATCATTATCATCAAATTTCCATAAAGACAATTACTCCTAGGAACAAATTATGAGAAATTTTAATTCCTTCCTTGAAAGAAACTCATAAATCTGTGTCACAGCAGATATGTTTTAAGTGCCTAACATTTAAAACATACAAGAGTAATCATACAAGATAGAAAGACAAGAACAATATAAAGCAGAAATTGTATTGTATTCATATTGAAATTAAATGTACAGTGATACTCAAACTTCTTCACTCAAAGAAACCAGACCTAAAATTTCAAAAGTCTGTCTCAGAGCAATGAGTTCTTTTTTTTTCTATATTTTTCAACTCCTCCTTTTACAAAAGATTTTCACAATTATATATACATCGTTTGACCATCTTGGAATTCCCCTAAAAAGATGGGAATGCAACAAGCTTTAGATGGTCAAAGAACCTAACCCTAAAGCATGAAAACAAAATATAGTACAATCAAGCGGTGGAAAGGCAAAGAATCCTTGACTGGTAGTATGCTCTGTTGTTGTTGTTGACACCTCTGCTTGAAAGTATTAATAACACCCGCAGTAGCCATAAAGAAAGTTGGTAACCACCAATTTCAGCTAACCCTCACCAATCTTCAAGAAAATTGATGACCCCTGCACTTCAAAATATGTGTCAACATCAGGATGCCTTTTAATCATCTAGAAGATCAAGGTCTACTACAGTGGACTTAAATGTTTTAGGCTTTGTTGCTTCATCCCACGTAGTTACTTTATCTTTTGAAGGCCATAGGAAATTTTGTATTATCTGCAATTGTGCCTTTTGCCTCTCCCATCTAGCATCCATTATCATTCTAACATCTATCAAGAATTTAGAAAATTCTAGTTCTGCCTTTACTGCATCATCCAAAAAATTGTTAAACTTATCCATATCTACCCCACCACCTACTTTAACAAAATTCTACCCATTAGGCATTTTGAGGTCAAAATCTGATCTCCATTGATCTACGGTCTTCAAAGTACCACTGTCATCCTTTATCTTAGGAATAAATTTATTAGCCTCTTCTTCCAAAAATGCTAATTTTGTTTCCACCAACTTGGCTTTTCCTTTGAATAGTGGGAGAAGAGCTTTTATTCTATTTATCTCTTCACCTACCTGCAGTACTTCCTCAGGTATATCTTGCCTAAAAGGTTGTACCACTGCCAATTTCTCAAAAAGTAGAGTCCTTACTGACCAAATTACATAAAAAGAATTCAAAATTGAGATGCAATTATTTATTTCTACTTGCATCTCTGGCAACTAGAGATAGGCAACATAAATTGTCTCAACCTTCTCTTTTAACTTCAAAATCCTATACTACAGAATTTCTAGCAATGTTTGTACAATTGCTTTATTTTTATTTTCTTCAATTTCCTCTGAAGAAGCAATACCTTCTTCACGTACCACCTGTACTTCCTTCTCAATTATAACCTCTTTTGGAGGAGGTGGAGGTGTAGCTTCCATATTTATTATTTCAAGATTTAATTCATCAACTAATTTCTCAAATTCTTTCTCCTTCATTATGTGCAACTCCCTGTCTTTGACCAAAGCAGTGTAATCATCATATAGCTTCTGATGTCTTTCTGATAGTTGCTTGGTCTTGTCTTCATTTAATTTGGCAAAATTGGTCAAGATTTGGGAAATTTCTAAGTCCCCTGTATTTTGAATAGACCAAATCATCTTATCCCCATCCATCTGCTCTTTTATATTCAAAATTGATGGCTTTTTGTCCTAGGCGTAGAGGCTCCACATGGCTAATGCCTTATTCTTTGGGCTATACCTGAACCCTTTTATCAAATCTCCCACTTTCTTTTCTGAAGTCAGGGTAATGTCCTCCTGTCTCCTTATTTGATCAATAATAAATGCAGAGGCCAAATCCCATCTAGGTAGTAACAACATATTACTAGCCTTTACTAACCTCCTAGCCTCTTCAAGGGTTATCTCTTCATTCTCTGGATCATAATCCTTTATGGCTTCTAAGGCCTTAGTGGGAATCTAGCCATCTTCTCCAATTTGAACTGTAGAGGCTACTTGCTACTGCTTGTGCCAGAGGAGGAAGTCCTTGAATGCATTACTCTTGATGAATTCATCATCTTTTAGAAAGTCCTCCTACTACTGGATTCTCTCATCTATACACATAGCAAGAGGAAATTTTATTTCCTCAACAATCTCTTTCTATTTCTTCTTTTCTTCTCTGACCCTTTTTCTAATTTCATGGTCATAAGTTGTTTGGCCAGGGATGACAACAGCAACTATATCTCTTTTTTCAATAGGCATCACCTGTGATGACTCTCCTATCATTAATTTTTGCCTCTTGGTAGGTGGCTCTACCTCATTATGAGAGTCAAGGACCTTTGTCAGATCAACTATCTCATTTTCATCCCCTCTTTCCTTAGGGGCATCAGGGGGAAGCTCTTGGGTAGGGTAACTATGAATAGAATACCCTGATTCACTATCTTCTTCATATTTTGATGAGGAGTGCTTCTTCTTCTTTTTTAATCCTTCTAACTTATCCTCAATCAGTTGTTCCCCTTGCTCCATTAGAATGTTGTAATTCTTCATCATCTCCAATCTCTAGAGATATGGCAAATTAGGGAAAAACCCTCCAAAATTAACATCTTTCCTCCTCATAGATTTTTCTAGTTGGAATAATTGATCCAACTGCCAAGACCTTGTCTTAGCCTCATCGTCATTGAGGATATTTCTAACTATATCCTCATCATAGGACTCATCACGAGTTTTATTAAGAGGGATGGTAGAAGTGTAATATCTCCTAGCAGCAGCCAAAAATCCCTTGGGATCAACAAATCTAGGATGTGCAGCAGGCGTCTTAAACTGTGACAAACATGTATCAACCTTTTCAAAGGCCCCTTTTCCAATTGTTAAGTTGGCTAATTTGAAATGCCTAGGGGTGAAAGTACCCTTTCTATATGGGCCTAGATGCTCTTTATCTACAAGCATGACTTGCCAGATGAACTCAAGGGCTGCAATCCTGGGGGGAACATTATTAGGCAAAATGTGGGGTGGTTGTGGGCATCCATAGACCCTTATTAATGTATACCCTTCTCTCAAATAGAAGTCACCCCAATTGTGATCATGATTTTCCTTCCACTTATCTACATATTCCATGGGTCTAAGAAGTTGCAAGGTTTTTATAGGAATTCTTGAAGAATTCACACCCAAATGGAAAAGAATAGCATCTACTATTATATTCTCAAAAATACAAAAATCACGCTTAGGGGCTGTTGGACTCCAGATATGTAACCAGGTCTATATAGGGTTAGGCTGGCCATTCCACTGAAACTTATGTCTTAGGTACTGTAATTCAAACATATTTACATTATGGTAGAAGATAAGATGCATTAGCATGGAGTAGTGCAAAAATTTGGGAGGGTATTCTTTCTTTCTTATCATTTCCAAACCCTCATGCATCTTCTGAATACAATACCCAATATAATCATACCCATGACTAGTGTGGCATGATTGGGAATCCATTACTAACATCAAAATTTTAGGGGAAATCCTCTCTTTAGGAGCATGAACACCCAAAACTCTACATAGCCCATATGCTATATATTTCATGTAGAATTTTAAGTCCTTTAATGCGTAGGGAAGGCCTCCTGCCATGGGTGCAATATAATTTCTATTTCCCTCATGGACATGGGGCTGAATAGCAGTTGCAACACCCCTAGACTCTCTTGTATATCTGTTTGCCAAAGATTGCAAATTAATCTCGGTGGCCATAGGAAGATCTATCCCAAAAGTCCTCATGAACGCACCTCTGTCTAAGGTTATCAAAGAAGAACCATTTGTCTTTCTAATTGTCTTAGAGAGGGGGTCATACCGTTCAGCCAAGGAGACAAGAAGATCAATGTCAAAAAATACATTAGGTACAATCATCTTTGCAAACCCTGAAGTCCAAGGGTTTGACACAAGGATAGGTCTATCTTGGTTCTTCTGAAAATAGTAGAAAAGATTCATGGCTGGGATGTCATGGGTTTTAGCATCTCCACATTGCACATAAATATCCGAAAATATATCATCACTTATTTTCTTATTCTGATTAGAAGCAGGCAGCAACTCAATAAACTCATCAGAGAAACTAACCTTTTGTTGCGCGGCCGCCCTGCTGCTTGATGCCTAACTCATGATGATTGCTTCTGAAAATTCTCTGACTGCTCTGCAAATTCTGGTACTCTGAATGCCCTGTGATCGCTGAAAGCTCTAGTTGTTCGAATGCTCTGCTCTCTATTTGCTTGAATACTTGGTAAAAATGAGAGAATGATCAACTTCTCAGTTTTAATGGTGCGAAATTGATTACACTTGATTTCCTGCAACTATGTCACTTCTGAAATTAAGACTACGTGCTCTGCAACTTAATTTCTCAGCCGCCATCGAGAGGTGACACATATTTTTGAATTTCTTCTTCTAGCGGCTTGGCGACTAAAGAAATTTCTAAGTCTCATAATAAGTCTGGCGCCTTTCTAATTACTCTGAGATTCAGCGACTATAGTATCCTTTCTAGTCGCGGGAATGTATTTCCTGATTCTGAGATTAAGCGACTAAGCCATTATTACGTAATTTTCTATTTGAGACCTAGCGACTACAGTATCTCAGAGTCGCTAGATGTTTTATATTTCTTAATTCTTTTCTGGTGATCATGTGACTATAGTTTCCTAAGTCGCCAGATAAAATTTCTTCTATCTAAGATTTGGCGACTAAGCTTAATCCATCTTTTAATATTTTGTCTATCTGAGATCACGCGACTATGGTTCTCTAAGTCGCGAAAAGATTATTTCCTCTTAAGTTTTATTTAGCGATCACCCGACTGAAGTGAGCATCTGGCGAACTGGCGACTGAAGGAAGTCTCCTGATTGCTGAATAATTTATTCCTTTTTCTGAGATTAAATATGAGCCACACGATCTTCATCTAATGGCAGTTGCTAAGTCTCAGAAAGAATTGATGACATCATAATTTTTCTAGTGACTAAAGGATAACCGTTAGATGAAAAGTTTATGAAGGAGATCAGACGGTAGTCGCTAGATCTCATAATCCTTAGAGCTTGTTGACTTTTCTTCTGAGATCTGGCAACTAAAGGGAATGTTGCTTAGATTTTCATCTGGAGATTCAGCGACTATAGTAGAACTCGCAGTCGCTGAATGATTTATCTTCTTTATGTTCTATCCTGAGATTGCCCGACTAAAGGGATTTTGGGTTTTGAGATCTGACGACTATAGTGTATGAACTTAATGAATTAAGTCACTAGATCCACTAAAAGCATCTGGAGATTGCACAACTAATGCTTACCGCTAAGTCTCAAAAAGAAAATGAATATACTTCTTTTATCTGGCGACTTGGAGACTGAAGGATTTCGGTGGTCGGGAGATAAAAAGAAAGGTACTAAAATTATTACGCGACCTAGCGACCAATGTAAACATTAAAAGCGCACATGCTTTTAGAAAGTTTTAAGTGACTGCGAAAAAGTAACGAAGAAATAGGAAGTCACTTAGAATACCTAGGGTTTTTAAAATATAACGGCTAGTTTTAGGAGTTTAAACCCTAACTTCTTTCTCTCCTGATACAAAGGAACAATAAACCCTAGTTTTCTGGAAAAATTTCTTGTAGAGGGTTTACCATGATCAAAGACAAAAAATTTCTTCAAAATTTTGGGGAGAAGATCGGAGTTGGGAAAAGGCACCAACATAGTCCAAAAGGAGGAGGTTGAATTGAAGCACATATGCAGCTATGATCAGTTAGCAGATATCTTGGCAAAGACAATTGCAAAGGCTCAATTTTTGACACTTCAAGATAAGATTGTTAGCCCTCTCAGCATCAACGCGGAGTATGTAGAAAGCTTATGCTAGAATACAGTTTCAATGCCATTGTTTTATGCACCTTCAATCAGCATTTTAAAATAATCGGTTATGTCTAGTTTGTATTAGTTTAAAATAACTCATGATCAACGAGTCCATAATCAATAACAGCTTTGTTGTTAAACGCCAGTCTTAATTTAGTGTTTTAGTTTGCATAACAATTTGCATTCTTGAAGTTTTGTAATTGCAGGGTCTTCTTGATTTAGTGGCTTTTTTATTGGAATAAACAAACTGCAGTTCTTACAATTAACTGAAATTTGTTATTCTAGGAAAGGTTCAATGCTATACGCATTGTCCAATCATGTCTAGTTTCTCCAGTTTGTTATTTTTGGATTGCATGTACCCGTAGAATTTGGATGAGTGCATTGTCCTTTTAAAACGCACTATCTGAATTAGACTTAATAAAACAGAGTACGCTCTGCCCAAAAATAGGAGATTAAGAATTCAGATTTCTTTTTGCCTCTATTTTCAGTTTATGCAGTTTTTATGTTATTGCTAATTTCTTTATTGCTGTTAAATAATGCAGAGATTTATTTCAGATTTAAAGGGCTGCTTCGAAAACTACAGAAAAGAGTAGACAAAAAAACAAAAAGAAAGAAAGATAAATATAACCATTTTACTTTAAGAAATAGAATAATAATTTATAAATTAAATTTTATTAAATTGAACAATAAAAATATTTGAACATTAAATTTTTCAAATTCTTTGATATCGTAGATATTGTTTAAATTCATTTTATTTTATAAATTGTTTGGCTTTGTAAACATTATTATATTCCACATTAAGTCGTACCATTTTATCTTTTTCATAATGACGGGCAGGGAGTAAAATTTTACGCATGTTGTTTACAGATCTTAATCCATATACTTCTAAGCTGGAAATGGATTTCCTCGCAATTGAGTGACAACATACTGCAGCTGCAAAATAGTGATTATAATTTCTGTAAATTTCCAGTGACCCTTCTAGAAAAACACATGTTGTAGACTATTAATGATACATCATGTTCTGAAGCATGGAAATTCATGGCCTTTGGCTTATTTTATTTATTTGTCATGCTTTGTCATTTGAATTAGGGCAGATTTTTATCATTGGCAGTACAGTATTTGTTTTTTTTTGGCGTTGTGAGGAAAGAGTTTGAAAACAGAATTGTAACATTTGTTTAATTTTTTTAATTTTTTATTATCATCCTGATTTGAATGCGTTGATGAAAAACGGAAATGTCTAAACAGCCAACGGAAAACTTGATTTTTTTTCCTCATTGTCTTTATAAAACATACGTTTTAGTTTACCCAATACAGGAAAAAATAAACTAATCTGAAAACAATGCATTGTTCACTGTAAATTATTATTCTTTGGGTCTAGAGTAAATTATTATTCTTTGGGTCTAGAATATGTGTTGGTTATCCGCGTTCTTATTATCACTGTCAGTACAAAACCACGCATTAAATGTAAGTGTCGTCGTTATCATATATTAGCGTTTCAAAGATATCCACATTATAGTACGTATAGACTCACACCTGGCATACTTGTAGAATTTTACACATGATGATTACCAATCTTAATCCATGTACACTTAAATAAGTTTGAAATGGACTTCCAAAAAAATTTAGTGACAACATACTAAAGCTGCAAATAGTGACTATAATCTACTGTAAATTTCTAGTAACGCTTTTGGTAAGACACGTTAGAGACTATTAGATAGAATGAAGAATAACAAGGCAAAGAAGACTTGTTAGAGATCATTTTCCCGCTAGAGCAGTGCAAAGATCTGAAGCATGGAAATCCATTGCCTTTCGCCTATTTTATTCATATTTTACCATATTTTGTCCTCTCAATTAGAACACATTTTCTTCATCACTGTCATAATAGCATATTCGCCTTCGAATTGGTATATTTGCCCCCACTAAATGCAATAAATGTCTTTGTAGTCGTTGTCATCGTCATTGTAATATGTACAGATGCATACGTGGCATATTAAGGACCACACATCCTGTTGCCCTTCGTGTTTAGGTTAAGGCCGACGTCTTTTTCAACAATGTGCGTAAATTCTGGCCACCAACTTCATCACTCTATACTAAGGTCCTTCCCGTCTCATTTTCTCAATGTCTTTCTGGCATTGCTGTCAGCAAAGAAAAATTCATGGCTGTCGAGATGAGTATTAATATTTGAACTACTCTGTTCCTATTTGCAGGTGCTGTTAGCCTTCATGCGAGTCCCACCCTCGGTATGAAAATTTGAACTACTCTTCTGTGGTCTATCATTATAGAAATATTATAATAGTTTGTAAAATTTAGTAATGTGAATTTATTTGATTACGCTTATTATGCCGAGAGGCGTAAGCTTACAATGGCAGCAGATCCTATAGAAGCCAGCAAATGTAATAGTGTAAGAAAAAAGAAATGATTTGCATTCTCATACCAGTTGAATTACAGATTTACAATCGCATAAATATAAAAGGTTCCCTTAAAAAAAGTCACGCTGACAGGCATCTTAAGTCACATAGGGATGGAAAGGACCTTTGTAAACTCTTCGTAGAGGAAATGGTATTCCAAGAGTCAGCTGTGATTGCCAAATGGGGGAAACATTTCAACTCTCAAATTAACTACCGTGCCTCATCAATGGACCCTTAATTTCTATTGTAGGCAGATGCAAATTCAAATAATTAACACCCTGTAAATTGAAGTGGCATAACAAATGAAAAATGGAATGCGAAGAGTTTTGGCGATCCCATGTCATTTATCTTTGCTCTCCGTTAAAATTACCTGTCATTTGGAAATTAAAACTTGGAAGTCGACAAGAATTATGCTTCTCATTTTCTCTTTCAAATCTCTGTGGTGAACAAGAAATAAATTGGAGACTCGACTCCATACATCTGTTTTAGGTATGTATAGTCTGCTAGCTTCAAATCTTTGAAAATCTGCAGTTGCCACTTCAAAGTCTAGATCATATAGTCAAAGAAAATTTAATTGTACTTGAGTTATGTCGGATATGTTGTAACCTGAAACAATTATTTTTTTTCTTTTCGAATTTATAATTTTGACAGTAGAAGGTGAGGCGGCCAAATGTTTCAGCCCTTTCCCCTTATGGTTATAGTACTGGAATAATAGAGTATCAGTCTAACGGTATAGGCTGTGATCTAGAAACGATTATATGTACAAGGGATGTTGGCTAAGCCATGATCTAATAAACTCTTGTGATTTGTAACCTGGTGGATGACACAAGCAAAGATTTATATCTTTGCTGTTGGGATTGCGGCGACTATGGTTATATATTTTGTACACATAATGTTTGGGATTTGATATAGAATCATAAAAATTTGATGCATGCATTGTTTCTATCACCTGGATTTTCCTGCAATTTTCAAATTTGGGGCTGATGATGGTTGAGAAATAAGTAATAATACATTGCAAAATTTATAAAAATTAATATAGAATCGATTTTTAAGGTGAATATTTTTTTGCAGATTTAAAAGAAAAGTTAATTACCTTTGGAGGTACTGAGATATCACATTTCAAAAATCAATTTTGCAGTTTATTTTAATGCAGCATCTGTTTTGATAATTATTAATTTTTGGAGTTTTATATGACAAATTAATGACTTTGTAGGGCATTGAAATATTGAGCTTTAATGTCTGCATAAAGTTTTAGATTTTATAATCTTTTCATTTAATTAGGAATTCAGTGTTTTGGAGAATACAATTTTTTTAATATGAATTTTCAGATATAAGATACGTAGATCATTTGATCATCTTGTTGAAAATTTTAATATTTGAATTTTTTTTTTTTAAATAATCAATTTTCATTAAAAAAAATTGTGCTCATAAATAAATTTTGATTGATTAATGCCACACTTAAATCATATTCTATCATCGTACATGACCATTGAAAGGCAATGAACAATTGATTTAAATATGAAAGAGAAAAATGTAATATATATATATATATATATATATATATATATATATATATATATATATATATATATATATATATATATATATATATATATATATATATATATATATATATATATATATAATTGACACTATTATTTTGTTTTTTCATTTTTAAATTAGTGTTATTCTATATGAAAAATAATAATAGTGGTTTATTTGTACTGTATATTAACAATGAAAAATATTTTTGAAGATAATCAATGTATATTGGTAGTAGAAGGTTTTTTTTTTCAAATTATAAAATTTATTAAGTAATGGATGTATATCAATAAATAGAAGATTTTTTTAATCAAATTATATCAAGTTTATATATCTATATTTATGACCATTAATGGAGAATGCTACAATATTGAATACTATGTGCTTAATGCTCCTTGCATTTGCTTGGGAGCCTTCTTAACATTTGATTTGAAATTGATTTGTATTTATTAGAAGATAATTTATTTTAATTTTAGAATTTCAAATATTTGATATGAAAAAGAACAAGAATAGAATTTTTGTTTATATATATAGAAAAATATAGAAATATTCTATTTCTTTTTAGATTTTACTTTTAGAAGTTATTCTAAAACATTCATTTAGAAATTTAACAAAAAAATAGAATTTATATCTCAAATGTTGCTTATAAATTTAGAAAAAGCTTAGAAAGATTTATATATCTACAATTTTTTTATAAAGATTCTATACATATTTAGATTTTTCTAAAAATAATTGTTAACTCATTTAAAAATTTTAAAAACAAAATTAGTTTATGTTTAGAATGAATTGATTTCCTTCCAAAATGGAAATATAGTAGAAATGTTTTTGATTAAGTAAAACAGGTTTTATAGGAACCCTGAAATCCACAACAGTTTAAAGTCTAAAGAAAGTCATGAGAACCAAGCAAAGAAAAATAGAACAGAATAGCTAGGACAGGTCACCACAGGGTCGAACAAGAAAAAACATAGAAAATTAAGCATAGCCAAAAGGAAGAGCACCATGACCATTTATGTCAAGCTCCTGAGCATCACAACTACATTGCTTTCAAGGGCCTCCATTAGTTGAACTGTCTCTTTAACGTTCTACACTTGGGAACCATGTGGATCAATGTTCTCCCTGTTCTTCCTAGTTCTAGCCCTGGTTCTTTTAGCTGGTCCTTTAGTTGGCTCCTTGTCCTCCTTCATAGTCCTCTATTGGGTCTTGGGGTCCATTTTTTCTTCCATCTTTTTAATCAGCAGCTTGAGGTTCTTGTTGGACATTTTAAGCTTCATCTTCGGGTTCTTTTTAATAGAAATGTTGCTTATTTATATCTAGATTAATTTATATTTAGAATCAAATTTCACAGCTAAAATCATACTCTATCCAATTAAAATAGGCCAGTTTCTACTAATATCTAATGAAATAATATTAATAATATATTTAATATAAAGGTATTGGACATTTTTAAATAAAAATAAGATTCTTATTGTAAATAGAGAGAGAGGGGGGGCATTACAAAGTTATACAATAATAAGGCTATATGAATCTAGAAGTTACATGAGATTAACAATAATCATAATCATTTAAATCCCAAGCCCTAATCCTAATTCAAACCCTAACTCTAAACATAATACTAACTATTATACTAAGAATGAGTAACCCTAATTATAAATGCTAAATCCTAATACTAATTCCAATCCTAATATTAAATGATAAAAAATAATCCTAAATGTTAAACCCTAATCCTAATTGTAACTCTAAATCCTAAGCCTAATACTTGAACCGTATCCCTAACCATAATAATAACCATGATGTAAAGTAACCCAAATTCTAACCATAACCCTAAAACCTAAATGTTAAATCCTAATCCTTATTGCTAATCCATATTCCTAAATACTAAACACTAATTGTAATCCTAATTATTAAAGACTAATCCTAAACCATAATCCTAAATGCTAAACCCTCATCATAAATGATAAACCTTAATATTAAATGATAAACCCTAATCCTAACCATAACTATAACTCTAAATCCTAAATGTTAAACCTTATTCATAAATGTTTAATCCCAATCCTAATTTTATTACTAAACCCTAATCCTAAATGTATAACCCTAAATCCTAAATCCTCACCAAGACCACAATATTAAGTGCAAAGCCCTAATTGTAAATACTAAACCCTAATTGCAAATGCTAAGCCATAATCTTAACTGTAATAACTATAAAATCTAAATCCTAATCCCAAATGCTAAACTCTAATTTTAAATCCTATCCCTAACAAAAACCCCAACCCTAAGCATAACACTAATAATTATATAAACACATGCCCTAACCCTAATCCTATCATAACCCTTAATCCTTAATGCTAAACCCTTATTCTAAGTGCTAAATTGCTAAACAATAATACTAAATGCTAAAGTGAAATCTAAAATACTAAACCCTAAATCCTAACCTAAACCTTAACAATAATTATTAAGCTCTAATTATAAATACTAAACCCTATTATAAATGCTAAAACATAATCCTAACCCTAATTGTAAATTCTAAACCCTCATCCTAAATTCTAAACTCTAATCCTAATCCTAAATGTTAAACCTTAATCTTAAATGTTAAACCTTGATTTAACTTTAACATTTAGGATTATTGTTTATCAATTAAGGTTTAGCATTTAGGATCAAGGTTTAGAATTTAGGATTAAAGATTATGAGTATGGTCATGGTTAGGGTATCTATTTACATGATTATTAGTGTTATGGTTAGGGTTAGGATTTGTATTAGGGATAGGATTTATGATTAGGGTTTAACATTTGGGATTATGGTTTAGGTTAAGATTTAGGATTTAGGGATGATCATTTAAGATTAGAGTTTAGCAGTTATGATTAGTTTTTAACAACTAGAATTAGGATTACGGTTTAATATTTAGGAATATAGGTTAGTATTCAGGATTAGGATTTAGGGTTATGGTTAGGATTAGCGTTACTTTACATCATGGTAATTATTATGGTTAGGACTAGGGTTCAAGTATTAGACTTAGGATTTAGAGTAAAATTTCGGATAAGGGTAACATTTAGGATTAACTATAACCATAATTATAACCCCAACCCTAACTTTAATTGTAACCATCATGTAAATCCTACCCATTAATAAAATATTCACCATAATCCTAAACCCTAGCCCTAATAAAATATGTTAAATCCTAATAATGCTAACCCATATTCCTAAATACTAAACAATAATTGTAATCCTAATTGTTAAAGAGTAATCCTAAACCATAATCTTCAATGCTAAACATAATTTTATAAATGATAAACCCTATTTTTTAATGGTAAACCCTAATCCTAACCATAACCATAACCCTAAATCCTAAAGGTTAAACTCTATTATGAATGCTTAACCCCAATCCTAATCTTATTACTAAACCCTAATCCTAAATGCATAACCCTAAATCCTAAATCCTCACCAAGACCACAATCTTAAATGCATAGCTCTAATTGTTAATGCTAAACCCTAATTATAAATCCTAAGCCATAATCCTAGCTATAATTACAAAATCTAAACCCTAACCTAAATGCTAACCTAAGAATGATGCTAAGCCTAACTTTATCACTCCCTAACCATGATGTAAATCCTCACATGAAATCTAAAACCCTAAACATAGAGTATGAATTATTGTTATTAACATACTCAACATATACTCTATATCTCTTCACTGGGGAGATTTTCTAGTAGATTATGTGGATTTTGTAGACATCATCTCTCACAAGGTTTCATGGAAGAATCCTGTTTTCCTGCCTTTATCTAGTAGTCTTGCAAGGGAATTTATGATGCTCCTTTTCGAGAGGTTAGTCTTTCTATCTAAAGGTAATGATAGATTTTTATGGTGCCCTGCTAAACAAGGAGTCTACTCTATTAAGATAGGCTATGAGGCTCTTCTTCAAATTGATTTGCAGCATACATCACAACGTGCCTTCAAATTTTGTTGGGACAATAGCATTCTTCTCAAAGCTGGTGTTTTTTCCTCTATGGCCATTCAATACAGGGTTCTGACTAGTGACAGGCTCTCCAAGTTGCATATAGCAAATCCCTTTTGTTGTGTTTTGTGTGTTAGTCAAGTGGAATCTGCTGATCATCTTTTTGTTTATTGCTCCTTTTCCCATCAATGCTAGGGATATGTTATGAATAAATTGTCTATTTCTTTCCCTCTTCCTAGATCTATTTGGGAGCTCTTCCAATCCTAGCCTTCTCTATTTTCGTCCTCTATCTTTTCTTGTCTATGGATAGTTATTCCCTCTTCAGTTATCTAGTCCATTTGGTGGGAACAAAACAAAAGAATCTTTAGAAAAGAGGTCTTTGATCTTAACCTTGTCATCTCTTCAATTGAAAGGCTCATTTCAGAACAAGTTAATAGCAGGACATCTAGTCATTTTAACCCTAATGCAGTCTTTTCATCATGGGATGGTCCTATGTTGAACTCCTAGAAGCTTATTTCCCTCCCCTTATGTCCAGTGTTTCCCCGGATTAGGAAAGATCCCATTTTGAGATCTTCAATCAAATGGAACCCTCTTGTCTCCCCTGCTATAAACCTAAATTTTGATGGATCTTCTAGAGGGAACCCGGGGAAGTCCGATATTGGAGCTTGTCTTAGAAATTATGAAGGGAGAGTTTTGGCTTACTCAGCTTCCCCTATCAGCTCTGGCACTAACAATATGGCAGAAGCCATTGCACTGCTTGAAGGTTTGATCCTTGTAAAGAAATTATCTATCTCTAACCTGCACATAGAAGGAGATTCAATGGTTATTATTAATGCATGCATTCATAGATCTATTGACAACTACCAGCTGAAATATATTCTCCAACGAGTCTGGGGTCTCATTGATTCTCTGAACATATTTTTTTATCTCCCATACTTTCATAGAAGGTAATAGGTTGGTAGATATTTTAGCAAACTTTGGTTGCAATAGAGTTTTATTGGATTCCAGCTCCACAGACTGCATAATTGATTGCTTTCCCTCTATCATGGAAATTATTCGTAATGAATCTTCATGATAGATGGAATCCTTGCTCCTTTTGATTATGGAACATGTGTATTTCACTTTAGTTTGTTTCATTCTATACTTACCTCTTCATGCAGGCTTGCTTTAATATTGGAGTGTAATCATCCAATTGTCAGTTCTATTTGTATATTTTATTAAGGAAGCTTGTTACTACATATCTATTTTCTTCAGGGTCACACAGTTTTGAATCTACTCTAATTAGTGATGTGGTGGCCACTAATTGGCATAGAGAAAATGTTATCTTCTACATTTTGTAGGGATGTGATTGATGCTATGATGGCAAGCATGCTATGCCATCTTATATATCTTTTTGGGCACATCCTACAGTACTCTATGCTAACTCCATCTGTTAGTGGGTAAGGTGTGACAAAGGGGTCAAGAGATTTTCCATTTCACGAGTATGAATTTAATCATATTGTGACATGTCAAATGTCACCTTGTCAATCCTTTTCCCAGGAGGTTTTAGCTATGACTAGTTGTACTTTGGCATTGCGATATCTACTTGGGTGGATTTTATTGTATCTTATTCTAACTCCACTTTTTAGCATGAAAGGTGTGACAAGGTGGCCAAAATTTTTGCCATCTCATGAGTATGTATCTAATCATATTGTGGTATGTCAAATGCCACCATGTCATCCCTTTTCCCAAGAGGTTTTAGCTTTGTATGTTTGTACTTTGGCATCATGATTGAGTCCCATCAGGAATAAGGTGTACAGACTACCTTATCATTAATGGGAAAGGCAACTAACAAATGTGACATGGCTTATTGGGTACTGGCTCTTTGTGCAATCAATTATGATTCTTCCTCTCTTGTGAAAATTTATGTTATTCCTTTGCATTGGGATTTTCTTCAACTTCAACTTGTGCTCTCCTCCCAAAGCATTTGATTTGATGAAGTTTTCATTTTCAAATATTTTTCTCCTATACATTTGGCATTGTACCTTCCCTCTTCTTCTATCATCCTTCTATCTCATTTCCCAACACCTGGCTTGGCTCCCATTCATATTTTATGGCCTTAGCTTGTCTTTTGGTATCGTTCGCATGCTTTAGATATTATGAGCTATAGTTCTCAGTTAGTAGTCTCATGTGGTTTTATTAAATAATCTTCATAAGGTCTCATATCTTCAAGATGAGTTGCTGCCATCATTTGGTGAGAGCAGCTCTTGCAGTTTTGTCCTTGGCCTTATTTATTATCCTTTTAAGACATCGGCCCTTCATTTTCTTCCTTCACTACTTATTTGCTGGCCCTTTGATAGTCTTTTCCCTTCTGTTTCTTCCTTAGGTCCCCAGTTTGTCTCTTGTTTGGTTTGTAGCTATGTCAGCTCGACCTAGTTTTTTGGTGGGAGCTAGCTCTGCTGTGGATTGTTGTTCTACCTACGCTTCTTTACACATAGAGTATTACCCTAGGAATTATAGGGTTCTTTTGGAAGTGGATATTTGGGAAGAACCTTTTCTTGGTCCCATTAGGGATGATATGCTTGCTGTTATGTTTAACTGTGAATGACCACACATTCAACTTGGCATCAGGAGGATTATTGGTCATGAAGCTCTTTCTCCTTCTAGTAGAAGGATTATATTCCATTCTCAAATTCTCTCTATTTTTTTCTCCAATTTAGTTGATCTCATGCAATCATCAGCTTGTTTGGATAGTATAGCAATTTGTTATGTGAAGCCCATTTTTCTACAGAATCATAAGCTCTCGGTTTCCTTACATAAATATGATCTATGGGGTGGGGCTGCTCTAATTGGTGGGTTATTTCACCACCATGCTCTGTTGAGAGAGCATCCTATTTACATGGTTTATGAAATTATTAAAAGACCTCTAGAGTGGCAATCTTTCCACCCTGTCAAAATTACGCTCCAACAATTTGAGGGTTTCCTCTCCAAGGAGTGTATTAGTGCTATACACCAAGTGTTTTTTGCAATGCTAGATCTTTTGGAGGTAGATTCCTCTCCTATGGTGGCTCCTCCTCTACAATATCATTCTATCAGTGATTTGAACCTTGGGCTAGGTTTTGGGGAGTCTTCCCAGGCCCGTGTAGACATTGGTTAAGTTTCTCTTCATGGAACTTTGGTTCAAGCTTTTTAAGGTTCCCACTTAGATTTTGTTTGATGTAGTATCAATCGTTACCACAACTTCATATATTCAAACCACTGCTAAATTAGTCTCCTGGCCTCATTGTGCATATAATATGAGGCATTTTGAAAATTCTGTGCCAGTTAAGCAGGTGTAATATTTTAATTTTTGTATTATCTGTATATGGTGTAAATAGCAGTGCAAGCTTAAATATGATGCTTGCGTATATGCTATGTTGTAAGGTGGCCCATCTGTTGTTGATAGTTCATAGTGAGCCATCATTTATGCAATCTTCTATGATAGCTCCTATCGCCACAATCTATTGTAAGGTGGTATGACTGTGGTGAATTAAGCCTATAGTGATTTACCAATTTTGATTTTCTTTTTTCATTACGAGGTCATGAACGGAGTTTTTTTCCCCTTGTTATTTTCTCCAGGAGCCCCTTATCTTAGAACTAGGTTGTAAAAATATTAAATAATATATTAAGTGGTAATCCCACCTTTTTCAAAAACAAAAAAACATATACTCTATATAATCTTATTGTATTAACATACTCAACATATAACACTAAATCTTAACACTAAACCCTAACCCTAACCCTAATTCTACCCCTGACCCTAACATAATTCTCATAGTGATATTAAACCCTAACCATGACCATAAACCCAACCTTAACACTAAACCCTAACCTAATCATAATAAAAAAATCCAAACCAAACCCTAACCCTAACTATTATATAAATGTTAACCTTGAATACCAACCCTAATTGTAACCGTAATAAGATTAATTTATTCAATGTTTTACGTGCATTGCGACTGCTACTAGCTAATATATATTCTATATTTAAAATACACCGAGATGCTTCGAGGCATTTAATTTTTTCATCATTCTCCTTTAATAAAAATTAAAGTTGAAAAAATCCAATGCCTTGCTGCATCTTGATGTATTTTGAATATAGGGTATATATTAGCTAGTTTAATTATCCATTTTGGTTTGTTGTTTGCATTTTTATTGTTTAGATAATATATGGTGAAGTGTGAATTAAAATATTGTTTAGATAATATAGGTTTTAATATTTTAAATAAGAAATAAATATAATGTTTACAAATTTTTATTTAGTACTCATAGATCTATTAATGATAAAAAATGATTATAGAAATTATACTAATAAAATATATCTCTTATTACACCACGAAAGTGGCATGAAAGATTATAGAAAGAAAAGAGGATTGGTGTAAAATAATGGAAGCTAAGTACCTTCAAGGGAACTCTTATGGGATGATGTACCGGGAAAATGACCTTTCCCATGGTTCCAAACTTTGGGCAAATATCTGCAAATGCAAAACCATGCTTTCTAAGGGTGTCTTCTGGTAACTCGGGAATGGGAGATCCTGTTGGCAAGTTGACTACACTATTGCATATGACTTAATATAGTGTTTTAATTATGGAAACAAAGTCATATAGTGTTTTGGAATCAACACACATCATCACAAGATCAAAATTAGCTAAGTACAAAAGATAGGACAATTAGCAGTGTGCACCAGTAGTTGAGAGCATCATTGCACCTGCGTATGACCGAGTTATGGTATGCGACCTAGAGAATAAGATGGTAAGAGTATATTCATGCTTAGTCTAAGAGCGCATGATCTAAAGATTTAGTATGACCAAGATACATATAGTTGAAGTTACACAGTCATTGAATGCCAGAACATAACAGAGTATGCAGCCCATTGTTGGTAATTTGATTAGCAACTATAATATTGGTTTGTAAAGGCTATGCACCTATTGTAATTAAGTTGTAAACATGTAATTAGGTTTGTTTGTAAACACGCTTGAGCTAGTTCTCTTGGAAGCATTGTGTGTAATCAGTTATAGACCGACCTGGTTAATTGTTTTGATAAGAACATATAAATATGAGATGAGCCCATTGTAATAGGTATGAGAGCTGAGATAGAGAAAAGATAAGAAGAGAAGAAGTGTACGAAGAGTAGTAAGATGTATTAGAGCTTCATAAGAGGTCAAAGCATCAGTGCATCAAAGGAACTGATTAGACAAGTTGTGTCATAGTGCCAGTTCATCCAACAGATCTAGTGTGTATTTGAGATATGAAGGTTGTAGCCTTCACCACTTGAGTAGTGAGCTCTAGGATAGTGTGTACCCACCCCTAATAGGGTTATTGTAAAAGACTCCAAATAGGGTCCGACCCTTGACAAGGTCACTATACTAAAAGCATTGTAAAGACAACTCCTAATAGGGTTAAGGATCTTCTAAGAAGAATCATAACACACTAGTACAAATTATTAGTGGGTGTCAATTCTCACTAGGGTTTTTACCTATTTTGGTTTCAACATAGCCATATTGGTGTTATGTCTTGTTTTCATCTATCTTGTTTATGTTAATGTTCATTTCAATACTTAAGCATTCAAGTTAAGTTTAAAGAGTAAAGTAAAAATATTGAATATAGTGAGCACTGATTCACCCCCCCTCTTAGTGTTCCCATTCCTAACAATTGGTATCAGAGCTCTGGTCCTCAGAAAATAATTTTAACCACTTGAGGACATCATGGACAAGACATAAATGAAACATATGAAAAGAAATCTTGAAGCTTCTCTTGAAGACCTAGACAGATCTGAAAAAGAAATTGGAGAACTAAAAGAAAAAGTCAGTGATGCTCAAGCAATCATCAAAAGACTAAGAAAAGATTTAAAAGAATGTTCTACCACTGATTTAGGGATAATGGTCAAAAAGCTAAATGAAGAGAACTCATCTTTGAAAGATCAAATTGAAGAGATTGATGATAAGTTAACCAACAATCAAGAAGTTTATGATGAACAGATCAAAGAGAACCTTCAACTGAATGAAGAATTTAGGAAAGCAAACATGGAAATCTTGGAGCTAATAAATAATAAAGAAAAGATAGAATCTAAATTGATTGCAGCAAAGAATAAAATTGATAAATTACACACAAGAAAGGATATGATAGAATCTCAGTTTTATGCTTGAAAGCTTAAAGGTGATACCAGTGACAGTGGATTCAATGAAGCACAAAATCAGATTGATGACATGTGAGCAAGGATGAAAGCACTAGAAGACACCACAGATGCTAAGGAGACTGGAAGTCAGACTAAAGATAATGTTGAACCATCCAAAGATGAGCACAAGATAGTAGACAAAACTTGTTATCCATGTAACAAGTATGGACATATAGCAAGGAATTGTAAAGAGGTAAGACCTTTTAATGGTTATTGTTATTCATGCAATAAATTTGGTCATAAAGCTATGAATTGTAAGACAAGTCAGAGGAACAAGACTTAGCATAATCAGAGAAATCAGAATCAACCAAATATAAGAAGTTCTCAGAATGTTACATGTTAGATATGTAACTATAATGGTCACTCAGCTAGACAGTGTAAAATGGTAACTCATGTCAATGTGCTGAGGAATATAAGGCCTTGAGTTATTCATCACTCCTATAATAAGGTTGGACACATCTCAAAGTTTTGTAGATCAAGAACGCAAAGTCAAGAAAGCCCTAAAAATCCAAAAGAATCAATATTGAATACCGAAGGAGAAGTCAAGTTTGTGAAAGCTTCAGAAGATGGGAGCATGATTTGGTTAGAATAAAAGAAGGATAAGGTTGTTGAGAATGTATTGGATGCATCTGTAGTGGACATACCCTCTACATCTAGATGAATGGCCCTCAGGGTCATAGAGTGGCCTAATTTAGCTCTAGACCCATACGTGGCCGGTATACTCACGCTCAGAGTATGCGCCTTTGGATTTAACCTTTTGGAGACTAGCATAACCTATGTGCAAGAGTGCACTAGCTAATTGATTGAAAAATGAAAGTTAGAGATTTTTAGTGAAAGACTGGTTTACGCAGCAAGCATTAATGAAAAATTTTTGACTTTAAAGTACACATAAGCTTGTAGATCACTCATTGCATTTGAGTTTAGAGTGATTAAGGAGCACAAAATCCCTAGAAGTTGATTGTGAAGGATTGCATATTAATTCACTAGTGAAGCAGTGTGTTTGATCTATTGTTGAAGCCCTAATCCATCACACCGATTCAGAAGTTCTTTGAAACCATTAGGAAAGTGATATATAGGTAAGTGATGGATAGTCCTATTGTATTTGATGTTGCGGAGAAGAAAAGATATGTATTTAAGAGGCACCTGTTCAAATCTACATTGGAATTCCTAGAAGAGGCATTTTCCTGCACTCCTATGGGTGTTATGCATGTAGAAGACATCTGAGCATATATTTACTGCAAGAAGGAACTAGTAGGACTTGATAGGATAAGTGGGCACTTAGAAACCATGATTAAACCAAATAAAACATTCCTAGATGAGTATGCACAGTTTGAGAACCACCCTATAATTGAATATGCTACGACATATGAGTTTTATGAGTCCAAGTGGATAAAGATCTTGCTTAGAAGAATTCATGATGACATATTCTAGATAGGTGAAATTTTAGTGAGAATCATAGGTGACCTAATTCATGAAATGATAGGCCTCTCAAGAATAGGCGTCATTCTCCCAGCAGGTAAGGATGTAAGGAAGATAGTTGAGAAAACATGCAAATCAAGAAGTGATAAGCATGGAAAGACTATAGAGCCTATAGAGGAGAAAGACATCAAATTGATGTCCATGATATTGGGATATAGGTTTCAACACACCAGTAGAGTGAACAGTGTGTCAGTGGCCATAATTCTTGCAACATTAAGACTTGTGAGGGAAAATGGAGAGTTCAATCTTTGTTAGATCTTGTGCACACAACTAATTGATAACATTAGAGCCATTAATCATGATAAGACAAAAATATTTAGGTTTAGGTCTTTGATCATACACATGTACTTCCACATTCTTGGAAAGGTGTCAGATTTGTATTTGGACAAGAGTTTACCTACAATGCCATAGATATCCCTTAAGGCATCTACTGAGAGTACACTCAAGGACTACATGACACTAGAATTGAAGACATTTAGGGCCAAAATGTAGATGAGGTATAGGATACCTGAGAAAATAGTTGAAAAATACAAGGACAACATTTGCTTTATGGTGGAGACTGATACAACATGTATGAAAGCAGTTGAACCAAGGACTAAGTTGATTCATCCACTTGGATATGAGGTTGACAAGCCAATCCTAAAGGCATATGTTGAAGTACTGTTATCAGCACCTAAGGACCCTAATGAGCCAAGATGGGGGACTTATAAAGAGAAAACAAGAGAAGTTGATGCATTTTTAAATAGCACAACAACTAAAAGAAAGGTAGCCAAGGTTACTTCTAAGATATTAAAAATTCATGGAGTAACTCAAGTAGACCTAGACAAAGCAAGACAAGAAAAGATTTCTTTGGGAATTGAGAGTGCTTTTGCAATAGAGGTAGAGTCTAATAATCCAAAATTGAAGAAGGTAAAAGTGGAGAAGTTTAATGATCCAAAGGGTAAAATAGATAATACCCCTCATACACCCAAGGAAACAATTGACCTTACTGCTCCTCCTAAGTATAAGGCAATGCCCAAAAGGAAGAAAGAGATTAGTGTTGGCATTAAGCATGATTGTCATCTAGTGACAACACTTATTTAGATTCACAGAGCTTACCAAGAAGAACAGAGCTTACTGACCAAAATAGAGCTTACCGAGCAGAATAGAGCTTACTGAGCAGAATAGAGCTTACCGAGCAGAATGGAGCTTACCAAGCAGAACAGAGCTTACCAAGCAAAACAGAGCTTACCGAGTTGAACAATATCTACCGAGTGCTGCATGGTTAAATAGGAAATTCAGTTTCCACCGAGTAACACTATATCTACCGAGTCTCTAGTATTGACCGAGTTCCAGACTACGACCGAGTGATTAGTATGGACCGAGTCTCCACTTCTACCGAGTGCATGATGATGCTAAGTAACATAGTGGATGCCGAGTATCAGAAAGTTACCGAGTTATTTTGTAGGAACTAAGTAATAATATCTAGGCTGACTCAGTAGTACTTGTGTTTATTTGTTGTAGAGATGACTTTGTAATTGTTTTGGATTGATATATAAGAAATGTTTATATCATATCCAAAGTAGTAGAAGAATAAGAAAATGTATATGTATGGAAAGATACAGAAGTAAGTAAATTACAAAGGGCTATAGCAGTATAAGGAGTAGCAGAGACAAATCCATCATAGAAGGTGATCAGTACATCAGTGAATCTCATTCAGCAAATATAGTTGCAAGTAAGAGATCTACTATTTCATTCTAACAAGTGAATCAGTACTAAATCCTCTAACTAGGTAGACTTAACAGTCTTTTGTAAAATCTCTTAACTGAGTGCATACTTCACTATATGTTTGTAAATCCTCTAACAAGGTGGACTTAGTAGTCCTTATTGCTCCTAACAGGGTAGATCATCAGAAGTGATCATTGTAAGCCTTAACCGGCCAACTTTATACTGTAGCATTAAAGTCTTGTGGGTATCATCCCCACCCCAATTTTACTTTCTATTGGGAAGGTTTCTGGGTTACCAAATCTGTGTGTCAACTTATGAATGCTTTTATGTTTAAGTTTCTCATGTATGAAATTAGATCAGTAAAAGTATATAACATCTTGATCTAAAATTGATAAAAAATAATTTAGTTACTGATTCACCCCTCCCCTCTCAGTAACTCGGTTAGTCTTGAATATTTCCAACAATTGGTATCAGAGCTTTGTGGTTCTCAGGATAAAGTTTGACAGCTTGAGTAAAGATCCAGGATAATGGAGGTATTCAAACTTAACAAAGTGATTGAGAATGAAAAGCTAGATCTGGAAATGGCCATAGCTAAATACAGAGAAGCAAAAGAACATCTTTCCCAATCTCTAAGAAGAAGGAAGGAGCTTGCAAATCAAATGAATGACCATCTATATGTTGAAGAAAACATTGAAGATCTTTTCCCTTCAAGTAGCTCAGATGAAGCAAACAATGCTATCAAAGAACTCCTAGAAAAGAATGGATCTCTGCAGGAGGAAGTAAGAAAATTAAAAAGGGAACAGGAAATACACTCAACCAGGTTTTGTGAAATCTTGGAACAAAGAAACAAGATGAAAGATGAGATAGATGGGAAGAATAATGAAATCCAAAATCAATCTCTTCAGCTAGAAAGCCTTATTGATCAAATCTCCAATACAAATGAAAAAATATTGACTCTAAGATCAGAGAATGAAAATATAAGAGATGAGCTAAGTTCTGTAAAACAAATCAATTTAAGATTGGTGGATGATCTAAACAATGAAAGACAAATCAATGAAAGAATGCTGAAAACTCAAGAAGACCTAAATCAGCTACATGAACAAAATCTTCATATGCAAAAAGGAAAAGCAGGACTTGGATACAAAGAAGAAGGTGAATCTTCCAAGCAAGGTACTGAAAGGAATCAGAAACCCATTTGTAATCACTATGGAAAAGTAGGTCATACTTCAAATAGATGTTGGAGTAATGGAAGAGCAAAATTCAATGGAAAATGCTACAACTGCAATCAGCAAGGTCATAAAGCAAATGAATGCAAGGAGAAACCAAGATTTAAAGGAAATTGTCACAAATGTAACAAACAAGGGCACAAGGCATCCGAATGCAGATCTAAAACATTCAATCCAGCAGAACAAATTATGAAAGAAATGTTTGGATGGGACTACAACACCTGGTGTAGATGTCATTATTGTGGAGAATATGGACACATTGGCATGAACTATGTAAAACATCACTTAAGAAAAAGGGACACCACTATAAGATGTTTTAAATGCACTAAACTTGGTCATATAGCTAAGAATTGCATGAATGTTGGTGAAGTTGAAGATGGAAAGAAAGAAAAAATAGATAGCATCAGGAAGCAAATGAAACAACAATGGATTCCTAAATCTACCGAGCAAACCAATCCAAGTAATGGAGTGGGTGGCTCTGCTAGCCCTAACTAAGTCTTGAACAAAGCACTGGAACTATATCTTCATAGACAAATTCTAAATAGTTCTAGAACCAAATCAAAAGAAAAATCCAAATCAGTATACAAGATACAGTAAGATCACAGGAAGGTCGGTATCAGTTTTCACCGAGCAAGTCGGGAGTAACCCAACTTTATATGGTTACCGAGTAAGGTCAGAGCGGTATGAATTTCTATGATCATCGAGTTGCGGAGTCTTCACTAAGCAATTAATTCATAGTGGATGATAGTCTGTCAAGTTCTTACCCTAATTCTTACAGAGCATTAATGATAAAGTTTTAACAAAAAGGAGAGAAATCAAGTTCATTATTCACCGCGAACTTTAGCATACTGAGAGGAGAAAAATCCCCTAGTGCAATCAAGCATTTCAAAGCATTTTATAGAAAAGATTTACCATGTTCACCAAACTACCATGGCATCATCTAGCGCGAAAGTAAAGAAAGGTTTGGAAATGCTAGCTCATGGAGAATGGAAGGTACCAGATTTCAAACTCATACCAGCAGTTGCCGAAACCCTAGACCCAACTGGAGCTCAATCAAAGATCCCTCCTAAGGTACTTCTCATTAATGATATTCATAATCATTTCAAATGTACAATTCAAGAACTTGGAACCCTAGAGATAGATGCTATCCACGAAGATCTGTGTGTTGATGGTGTTCTTAAACTCGAGCATAAACATTTGGAAGATAAGGGTTTAGTTCACATTACACACTTGCCCCAGAACTTTCAAGTTAAATGGGTTAGATATATTCTCAATCGAGTTCATGAAGGTAAAATATGGCTTGAACAACCAGTTGAAATTACAAAGAAGATGATTCAACAAATCACTGGTCTTCCCATGCTCAACAAGGCAAAATCCACAAAAACCCTAAGTCAATTGGAACTAGAAGAGAAAACCCTAGCCGAGTGGAATGGTAGAGGCATGAAAATTAGCAACATTACTGATGTAGAATTGAAGTTTGGTATACATATCATAGCTCACAAGATATATAGTTCAAGTTGGCAGAACAGTGTTCCGTGTGAAGCAGTTGACCTAGCATACAAGATTGTGAAGAACAACTTGTCATTTGACCTAGCAGATTTGTTATTGAAGCAGTTCAACAAGAATATGGAAAGCATTCAGACTTCTAAGAACAATCCATGTAAGTTTGGATCGCTGTTAGTTTGTTTATTTTTCTATGTTCAGAAGTTTTTCCCTTCTAAAGGCATGGTAGAATGGAGAAGAGATGTACCAGTTCTTTATCAGATAAATGAATAGATTGCAGAAATGGGTGAAAATTTTGAAAGCATAATGGATAACTACTTTGAATCATTTAAGGAAAAAATGAACAACAGATTCCAGATTCCACAAAAATTGGTGGAAGATTATAAAAATGATGTTTTTTTTTATGGTAGATTGTGATAATGTGTATATACAGGCAGTGAAACCAAGGATTGTACATTTGAAACCTCTTCCCTATGAGGTAAATATTGATGAAACCAAGAACATTATTGAAGCCCTAATTAATCAACCTGTTGATCCCAAGGTACCATATTTTGGGACATATGAAGAAGCAAAGGAGAAAATTGAACTTTTCATAAAGCTTCCTCAGGTGGTTAACAAAGGAAGAAAGAGGATGGCCCAAATGCAAGCTGACACACCTCTAATCTTAACCGAGGACAAAGGAAAGGATATTGAAGAAGAAGAGAAAAGGGATGAAAAGGAAGAAGAATAAACTCCAGTAAAGAAGAAAGGAAAAGTGGTTATTACCAAGGTACCCAAGAAATCCTCTACAGTATTATCAAGGAGTACAAGAAGCAAGGCAGGTAAGAAGGAAGACAATATTGTATTTAAAAGTCCTCCTCCCACCTTTGAAGAAAGAATTAAAGAGTTAAGGGAAGGATCTGGAATAACAAACATCAAATCCTTCAAGTATGAGATCAGATCAGAGGCAGAGAAAAAGGAAATTGAAGATGTAGTTATTCAGAAAATGGGACAGTGGAAATACTCACCTAATGAAATAGCCCCACAAATTCTAGGTATGCTATTGGATAAAATCAGAATGAGATGGAGCAATGCAAGGAAAACTATCAAGGATATTTTTGATCAAAACTTAAGACAATTGATGCCTAGTATGAACAACGCTGAAATAAAAAAGGCATTGAAAGATAATGAAAACAAGATGACACTAAAATTTAACACTTGTTTGATGTTGGTCAACAATATTGATTCGGTTGTGAAGGGTGCCACTGCCACATGGAAAAAAATCTACAATCTTCACAAACTGAGTACTGAAATTGTGATAATCAAGGATATAGAAGATGATAGTGATGAACAGGAAGAAGCTACTGAGGTAGGTAGGTAGAATGATGAGGAAGATGATATTGTTCAAATAGCTGCAGAAGTCATTGCCTCACTTCCTCACTCTCCAGTAAAAATTGCTTCATCTAGCCCAGAGATAACTTCAAGTATGATTGTGACAACTTCCACAGATACATCAAATGTCCAATCATCACCAGCACAACTCAATGTATCATCAACAGAAGTGGCTACCACATCTTTTACCGAGTTGCAGTCTCCTGTATCCATTTCTATACCTACTTCTTTATCAAGTTTTCCAGTAGCAAGTACTTCAGTTTTGGACACTTCAGTAAGTATTTCAGCTCTTGATTCAAAAATTGTAAATACTACAGCTTTGAGTTCAACTACTCCAGTCAGAAGTTTATCATTTTTCTCAGCTAGTCCTACAATGTCTACAATAACTTCCACTAAGGCATTAAGCACAATAATAGTTGTTCCTAAGGCTCAACCGAGCACAAGATTTTTGAGTAAGAATGTAGAAGAGGATATAGACTTAGATGAAGAAATAGAGATCCCAACATTAGATTTTTCAAATCTGTCAGCAGACCAAATGCTAAGCATTGGTGAACTCCTCTAGAAGAAAGCTCAGCAAAAGAAACTAAAAGAAGAAAGGGATAAGGAATATAAAATCATTGATGATGCAAAGAATATTCTATCAAAAGCTATAGGTATTAAAGTTGATTCCTCACAACATATTTTGTTACAATTAGCAGAGGTAGTAAACAAGTTCAATGAGGATTCCTCTGGGTCAGAAAAGTTACTTGAGAAAGCCGAGAAGAAGATTTGACAATAAAGTGCTTGAGCATATTGCTCAGCATATAGCAATTAATCAGGCCAAATTATCTTTAGTTTTGACAGAGATTGAGTCCTCCTATTCCAATATTGTCTCACTTTTTGCTAAGCTATCTAATGTTACCGAGTTCAATAAGGAAACCAAAGATAAAATAAATAAGATTGATGAGGATCTGAAGAACAATGTACAGAAGTTGCAACTTGAACCTAGTTCAAGCTCTGCACATCATATGAAAATCACATTCCTATCAAATAAGCAGTCAGAATTATTGAAAGAAGACACAAGGATCCGGTCAACACTACTAGACATTCAGAACATGATCCTTCCCATCATGGATACAATGTAAAAACACGTTGCTCACTCAAAAACATTACTCCATGAAAATCAATTTTCCATTGTAGATCACATGATTGAACTCTCTGCAGAAGTCCAAATTGCACTCCATACATGCAAGATTCTGTAAGAGAATTGGGACAATACTCTGGCACTAATCAAGAAGGTAAATTCAGATTTTCTTTCACACTTTGGATTTTCCCTGTAAAATACTAGTATATATACCTTTGGCATTATTGTCAAAAAGGGGGAGAATATATATAGAGAAAGAATGTACAAGAGAAAGTATAAGATTAAGATGAGTAATATGAAAGGGGGAGAAAGTAATAAAATATATATATATATATATATATATATATATATATATATATATATCAGTTTGACAAAGATAAATTTTGAAAAATCAAAATTAGATTCAGCATGATTCGTGTATATAAGTTTTGGAAATAAGTGTTTTGTCACTAATGCAAAAGGAGGAGATTGTTGGCATTAAGCATGATTGTCATCTAGTGACAACACTTATTCAGATTCACAGAGCTTACCAAGCAGAATAGAGCTTACCAAGCAGAATAGAGCTTACCGAGTAGAATAGAGCTTACTGAGTAGAATAGAGCTTACCGAGAAGAATAGAGCTTACTGAGTTGAACAATATCTACCGAGTGCTGCACGGTTAAATAGGAAATTTAGTTTCCACTGAGTAACACTATATCAACTGAGTCTCCAGTATTTACCGAGTTCCAGACTACGACCGAGTGATTAATATGGACCGAGTCTCCACTTCTACTGAGTGCATGATGATGCCGAGTAACACAGTGGACGCCAAGTATCAGAAAGGTACCGAGTTAGTTTGCAGGAACTGAGTAACAATATTTGGGCTGACTCAGTAATACTTGTGTTTATTTGTTGTAGAGCTGACTTTGTAATTGTTTTGTAATTGTTTCGGATTGATATATAAGCAATTTTTATATCATATCCAAAGTAGTAGAAGAATAAGAAAATGTATATGTATGCCAAGATACAGAAGTAAGTAAATTACAAAGGGCTATAGCAGTATAAGGAGCAGCAGAGACAAATCCATCACAAAAGGTGATCAGTACATCAACAAATCTCATTCAGCAAATACAGTTGCAAGTAAGAGATCTACTGTTTAATTCTAACAAGTGAATCAGTACTAAATCCTCTAACCAAGTAGACTTAACAGTCTTTTGTAAAATCTCTTAACCAAGTGCATACTTCACTGTATGTTTGTAAATCCTCTAACAAGGTGGACTTAGCAGTCCTTATTGCTCCTAATAGGGCAGATCATCAGAAGTGATTATTGTAAGCCTTAACCGGCCAACTTTATACTGCAGCATTAAAGTCTTGTGGGTATCATCACCACCCCAGTTTTACTTTCTATTTGGAAGGTTTCTGGGTTACCAAATCTGTGTGTCAACTTATGAATGCTTTTATGTTTTAAGTTTCTCATGTATGAAATTAGATCAGTAAAAGTATATAACATCTTGATCTAAAATCGATAAGAAAATTTGTAGTTATTGATTCACCCCTCCCCTCTCATTAACTCAGTTAGTCTTGAATATTTCCAACAATTAGTACTAGTCATCCATCCTTGTGAGCAATAAGAAGTAGGAAGAACACTCAAGCACCTCTAGAGGTAGGTTTCAGACCTAGTATTAAAGTGTTGAGTGTAAGGATTGTTGAAGAAGGTAGGATAGATCAAGTAGGAAAATTCTATGAGAAATATAGTGAAATAGAAAAATCAGAGATTTATGAAATGATTATCAAACACATGATAAAGTTTAAAAGGACAATCCTAGAACTAAAGACAATGATTCCAAAAAATGTGTGGAACATCTTGGAATTACTAAAAAGACAAGCCATTGAATAGGATCAAAGGATTAGAGAAAAGACTCTAGATGAAAGTGTACTAGTATGTTCTCTAGAGGAGAAAAAATTGTTATTAGATCTGGTGAAGCCGCACCTCAGAGCTAAGACAAGAACCTTACATATCATGGATAAGAACTATGAGCTAGTTGCAAAGGAAACTGAGAAATCCTTTGAGAAGGTTTTTATGAACAAATACATGTACCCACCTAATGCACCCATAGCTCAAGTGCCCAGAAAGGTGGGCAAGGAGTCAATGACCACAAATGTACCATTTACAGGTCCTTAGGATTCAACACCTACAGTTGATACTCTTGCAGAGGTAAAAATGTTTGCGCCCATGAAAAAGACACCAAAAGATAACACTATCATCATTGATAATGTAGAGATATCCATGGCAGCCATAGATAGAGACTTGGAAAAGTTTGAAGAGGCTTTTGTAAGCACTCAAGAGGCTGAAACACTATGTAGTGACAACTCACCTAAGTTACAACAAGAAAAAGAGAAGGAGACACAAAAATGGACAAAAAAAGAAGAATAGAAAGAAATAGAAAAATGAGAAGAAAAGATAGAAGAAAATAAAGAAGAAGAGGAAGTAAAATAAAGTGAACCAACAGATAAGTCATTTGTTGAACTAAAAATAAGAGTGAAGCAAGAAGTGGTGGATAGCACTCCTATCACTCCATTACCCTCAGCATCATTGTTGACAAGATTGACACCAGACACCACTAGTTTGGACTCTTGGGGAGAAGACCTGATCAAGATCAGTGTCTTAGCTATGGAGAAAGCCAAAGAGAAACAAGTGATGAGGAATCCCTTATTTGTTGAGTCAGTGAACATCTTGAAAAACCTACTACCTTCAGACAAGAAAGTGTCTAAGGTTCATTTAGAGGATGATGTGAGCACAATTCTTTCAAATTTTAAGACAAACTTTTATAGCTTGGAAGAATCTGCATCTCAAGTGGAAGAAGAAAAGTATATGAAGAAGAGGCTTAATGAATTGGTTAGCAACTTTACACTTGACTTAAGTTCTCTAAAGATTGGTCAAGCATCTTTGAAGGATTTTGTAGCAAAAGGAAGGAAGATTATTGCTGACTGCATGAACCAGGACAAGTTAACAACTGATGTATACCAGAAGATCCAAGAGGTTGAGGCTATGATAGAGAATGCAAGGAAATTTGTGGAAGATCCCTCCATTGATATAAACATGTGTAATAATATATACAAAGGACAGATAGATAAGATTGAAAGAGCTGAGAAAGAGATGTCTAAGATAAGGGCAAGGAAGACACAACTAAGAAATGATCTTGTGCCCTCTCTAGATATTCTTAATTAGAACATCAAGGAGATCGATGCCAGCATGGTAACATATGATCAAGGTCCTAGCACAAACTTGAAGAAGATGGAGAAGCTACAATATGCATTATGCACCCATGTATAGATTGTCAATGCACTGATTGCATTTTTAAAGCAAGAGATCTAGACATTACAGATAGCATATCCGGATGTCCTAACACTGTGAGTACTTGTAGATACATTTTTGAAGCACCGTTGTCATTAATTTCAAAGGGGGGTTAATGTATAGAATATGGAGTTATAAAATATGTAAAGAAGATGTATAGTAATAAGACTAACGGAGATATAAGATAGAGTATGACAAAAATTTTATGTGTAAGAGAACAGTTAGCAACTGTGCCATATTCCTTTGTTGCCATCAATGACAAAGGGGAAGATTTTAGGAAAGTTGACTACACTATTGTATATGACTTAATATAGTGTTTTCATTATGGAAACAAAGTCATATAGTGTTTTAGAGTCAGTGCACATCATCAGAAGATCAAAATTGGCTAAGTATAGAAGACTGGATAGCTAGCAGTGCACCAGTAGTTCAGAGCATTAGTGCACTTGCGTATGAATGAGTTATGGTATACACCATAAAAAGTAAGATGGTAAGAGTATATTCATGCTTATTCTAAGATCTCATGATCTAAACATTTAGTATGACAAAGATACAAAAAATTGAAATTACACAGTTAGTGAATGCCATAACAGAATAGAGTATGCAGCTGAGTGTTGGTAATTTGATTAGCGACTATAATATTGTTTTGTAGAGGCTATGTGCCTATTGTAATTAAGTTGTAAACATGAAATTAGTTTTGTTTGTAAACATGCCTGAGCCAATTACCTTGGAAGCATTGTGTGTAATCAGTTATAGGCCGACCAAGTTAATTGTTTTGATAAGCGCATATAAATATGAGATGCACCCATTGTAATACGTATGAGAGTTGAGATCGAGAAAAGATAAATAGAGCAGAAGTGTGTGAAGAGTAATAAGATGTATTAGAGATTTTCAAGAGGTCAAAGCATAAGTGCATCAAAGGAATTGATCTGACAAGCTGTGTCATACTGCCAGTTCATCTAGCAGATATAGTGTGTATCTGAGATCTAAAGGTTGTATCCTTCACCACTTGAGTAGTGACCTCTAGGATAGTGTGTTCACACCCCTAATAGGGTTATTGTAAAAGACTCCTAATAGGGTCTAACCCTTGACAAGGTCACTGTACTAAAAGCATTGTAAAGACAACTCCTAACAAGGTTAAGGATCTTCTAACAAGGATCATAAGACACTATTATAGATTATTAGTCGGTGTCAATTCCCACCAAGGGTTTTACATATTTAGGTTTCCCTGTAACCATATTGGTTTTATGTGTTGTGTTTGTCTATCTTGTTTATGTTAATGTTCATTTCATTACTTAAGCATTCAAGTTAAGTTTATAGAGTAAAGTAAAAAGATTGAATATAGTGAACATTGATTCACCCCCCCTCTCAGTATTCTCATTCCTAACAGATCCATTTGATTCTGGCATGACTTAGGGATCCATAATTACACTACCATTGTTGGAAAGTTTGGTCCCCTCATGACCTACCTCAAGCCTATCCTTGGTGAGAGAACCTACAACTACATGATTGGAGGGTGATGGAAAAATGTTGCTTATCTAGTCAGGAATAGACCTGAATTGGAACACTTGGCTAATGAGCTTATGGAAATTTTGGGAAATGGTAGAATTCCTAGAATTAATGGTCATGAATCTATCATTTGGGCCCCCACCCAAGAGGGAACCTTCTCGGTCAAGATTGATTACAACCTTCTTCTGAAGGAGGAGAATAACCCTAGAGATTAGAAAAATGTGTGGATCCCTCACCTTACTCTGAAAATAAAATTCTTTTGGTGGAGGCTTATGCATGGGAAAGTGTTAACCCATGAAAAACTTATAAGAAGAAGGTTCTTGTTGGCTAGCAGATGTGTCCTCTACAAAAAGGAGGAAATTGTGACCCACCTATTTATACACTATGAATACTCTACTAGTATTTGGCAGGGAGTTATTAGAAAACTAGGGATCCCCTGGGTCCTTGGGGAGGATGTCTACCAGTTCACTATTTGGTGATCTGCTTCCAATCACCCTCTCCTCTTGCTCCTATGGTGCCTACTCCCCTTGCACATTTGATGGACTATCTGGAAAGAAAGGAACAATAGGATGTTCAGGGAGATTGATTCCCTACTTGAGGCCTCTCTCTGTCTGGGTACCTAGCTCCTATGTGAGAATGTTTCCTCGGCTAATTGGAAACTTCCCTCTGCACCCCCTTCATCCTAGAAGATAAAAAATGCTGACAATTGGAACTTACTTTCCCACTTCACTAGGTTTGACAACTCTAGGTTAATGGCCCAAAATAGTATTCTTTGGTTTACCTCGCACATTGGCCAAATCAAATTAAACTTTGATGGGGCAGTGAACAATCTTTCCCAGGGTGGGGGTGGAGTGCTAAGGGACCATAATGGTTTCCTTTTGGCTTATGTTGGGCCACTCAAAAAGAATACTGTTAACCAAGCTGAAGGCACAACTCTTCTATGGGGTATAAAATTTTCCATCTCTAAGAATATCAGGTTGTTGATGATCAAGGGGGATTCCAAGGTAATTGTGGAGGCTGTCAACCGAAGGTCAAATGTAGGGTGGTGGGTGAACACCATCATAGTGGAAATTTAGGAGCTACTCAACAACTTCCAAAACACTATCATTTCCGATACCTATAGGGAAGGTAACTCAGTGGAAGATTTTGTGGCTGGTATTGGGCTTTTAAAAACTAGGGTGGTTTGTTGGGAGGATATTAGTGCGCTACCAAAGGAGACCCAATGGCTAATTGGGGAGGAAAAACATGACATCAACAATGTTTAAAATGGGTCACTTTGCTGATAGAATTGTTGAGGGACCCACCAAGATTCTATGCTAGCTTAATGTGATGATAATAGTCGTTATGACTATGTATGCACAAAATCTTATAAAGGTTCATAATTGCCTTTTCGGAGGTTACGTGTGGAAGGATGGTTGTCCACATTAGCAGGTCATTTTGACTACCAACGACATTAATGTCAAAAATTCCTTAACTTCTAATAATTACACCTGGAGATCCGTTGGACTTCATTGTATGGGGCTTGTTTCCCCAAAGAGCACTCAGCCCTTACCTTTTATGAATAAAATTCACATAAAATAGTTAACTCAAAAGGCCCTATTTTATGCCCTGGCTTACAAAGCTTAGCTCTATAATTTTCAGAAGGTGTTTATGGTGGAAACAAGTCTGGTCGAGATTGGTTGAAAAAATTTGCAAATTAAACCTGAAAAAATTGAATAGGAGTTCACTTCTGACCCTCTGGTTATTCACTAATGCAAAGACAATGGCATTTGGGGTTTTATTGAAAGAATGTAGGGCAGCCATGATGAACAAATTTCTAAGCAATTTTTGTCCTCATGGAACAACAGAAAGGTGTCTATCAGGGGAATCCACTTTCAAATCAATAAAGCGGTCATTGGAAAAGCGACAGGGCTCTCAACGAAGGGAAGGAAATACAAGAAAACTAGTCGAACACCAGACATGACCAGTCTCAATCAATTCTTCAAGCATGGAGAAAAGTCTGTTAAAAAGTCTAGGGGTTTCAACCGTGAGCTACTCCCCAATTTCTGGCCTAAGGTTTGTCATATTATCATGAATTATTTCACTTTAGAGGGAAAATTTACTATTTTTTATTACTATCATCTACCGTTCCTTAACAAAATTAGGAACAGGGACCTTATTTCCATCCCTTTCTACCTCCTCCACTCACTGGAAAGAAACATCCTAGACATAAAAGAGAACAAGAAGCCTAAGAAGCTGATTCCCATCCTACACCAAGGCCTCTTAATTTGTTTGTACAATTTCCATAAAGCCATTTTCCCCCTGCCTCAACCTCCCCTTATTATCATGGATATCACCCTAGATGTTACTCCTTTGGGAGCCAATAACCCCTCTCAATCCCCCTCCTAGTCCATCTAGGAGACTGACCTTATCCCACATGATGGTAAGGGCCACAAGATATGTGTGTGAAGCCCCTTCAAAAGGGTAGAGGATTTAGAGGAGTCCCTTGTCTCTGAGTCCTTGGAAGAAAAGGATAAGACAATGGTTTATAGCACCCCTAAAGTTGAGAGGAGGCTTAAAATTTTGAAAAAGTCAGACACTCAGGTGGGGTCAAAGGTTGAATTGGGTGGTACTGTTCAGAGATCCAACATAATTGACAAAGAAAAATGTAACAGATGACTCAAGGAAATGGCCTCTGAGGACAAGATAGTATCGGAGGATATGAATACCTCTAGCTCCTCTGGGTCAATTAAGGGCTCCTCGGTCGAGCACTTGAGCTTGCCCAAGTCTGGTAGTGTTCCTCCTTTGAATCCCCCGCTCATGGTGAATGAAATCCCTCATAGAAATACCCTGACCCCACCCTATCCCCACACTTAGTAGGTCAACTCCCTCCACACTAAGCACACTACCATGGTTGTGGCTAAGAATGATAGGTTCAAAGGTTCCCTCAAACAAAAATTTAATGACTTGGATAATGAGATACTTGGCCTCAAATAGGATATGAAGAAAATCAAGGCCCGCATCACTAACTCGAATAAATTTTCCCTTAAAGTGATGCATGTGTTAGCTATGACTCTGTGTAATGTGCAGGAAAATATTACTAGTGGTAAACTTGAAGTTGATGAGGACAACAGAGACCTCTTCCTATTTCTGTAGGAAGAATGGGCCGTCACCTTAATGTCCAAGCGGCTGGACAAGAGGACTTAATTGCTACTAGTGCCATGGTGATTTTTTCTTGGTTCGGGCCTTTAGGTCGTATGTTTTATTCTGGATTTTTTTGTTTTATGGTTAAGTTTTTAAGACTTTGGATTAGCCCCGTCAGGCAATTTACTATTACTATGTTCAATACTTTTTGGTTAAACTACAACACTGGTTTGTTCTTTTTGTTAAGGACCTTCAAGCTTGTTTTTTATAGAGGTAGATTGGACACTATTACTCTGTTGTTTATCTTCTTAGAAGCTAGTGTTGTTAATGTGTTGTTAATGTGCTCTTAGTCTTCTTTGTTCTACGGGCCAACACCTTTTTCTATCAAAAAACAATTAATAATATATTACTTAATAGTCATTTCAAATTAAATTTGAATAAAATTATAGTACATCAAAAATATAAATATTTTTAAAAAGAAGATCACACAAAACTTTAACATAATTTTTCTAATCAAAATGATGATGAGAAAAATGTACAATACACACTACAACATTTGGGATCAAATTTTGACACCAATTTCGATGGTGGTACCATTTGTGTGTGTGTTTTTTCTTGCAAGTGCACCTGACGGTGTCATAATAGTGATGGTGCCATCATAATTTCGACACTCGCATGATTATAAACAAAAAAAAGAAAAATAAATGCTCATTTGTAATTTTTGTGAGTTGCAAAGATGGCATGACAATTTGGAAGCATGAAGAGGGCTTGCATATGGCAGCCATGACTTGAGGTAGCCATTTGAGCTTTGTCTTCTCATTAATTCAATTTCATTTTGATGGCATTTGTTGATTTAATTGCACAATATGAATGCTAATACTAGCATTGTTTACATCTTTTCATTTGGAATGCTTGATGACCTATGAGCTTTGAGAGCTAGGGCATTGTTGCTATTACCTTCAAGGCATTGTGTGAAGTGTTTGGTCTCTCTTTATTTGTTTTTCTATTGATATTCACTATGTGGTACTCCCCATTTATGATCATTTTATGAGGAAATGTCTTGATGGATCGCAGGCTACAAGCTAGGGCATCATACATTGTTTATGACCTTACTATTGAATATTGGCATTATTTACATCTTTTCATTTGGAATGCTTGATGACCCACGAGGTTTGAGAGCTAGGGCATCATTTCTATTACCTTCAAGGCATTGTGTGAAGCATTTGATTTCTCTTTATTTGTTTTTATGTTGATATTCAATATGTGGTACTCCCCATTTATGATCATTTCACAAGGAAATGTCTTGATGGCTCGCGAGCTGCAAGTGAGGCCATCATACATTGTTCATGAACTCACTATTTAATACTAGCATTGTTTACATCTTTTCATTTGAAATTCTTGATGACCTACAAGCTTTGAGAGCTAGGGCATCATTTCTATTACCTTTAAGGCATTGTGTGAGGTGTTTGATCTCTCTTTATATGTTTTGTTGTTGATATTCACTATGTGGTACTCCCCGTTTATAATCATTTCATAAGGAAATGCCTTGATGGCTCGCGGGCTGCAAGCTAAGGCATCATACTTTGTTCATGAACTCACTATTTAATACTGGCATTGTTTACATCTTTTCATTTTGAATGATTGATGACCCGCGAGCTTTGAGAGCTAGTAAATCATTTCTATTACCTTCAAGGAATTGTGTGAACTGTTTGATCTCTCTTTATTTATTTTTCTATTCATATTCACTATGTGGTACTCCCCATTTATGATTATTTCATGAGGAAATGTTTTTATGGCTTGCGGGCTGCAAGCCAAGGCATCATGCATTGTTTATGAGCTCACTGTTTGAGCACCTCATGTCCCTATTTGATTATATAGGGACATGAGTAATAAAATAGGGATATCTTAATATTTATGAGCTCAAATTAAAAAATAGTAAGTGTATTATTTTATTACTGACGTCCCTATTTTATTACTGATATCCCTATTTGATCTAATAGCATCAATATAACAAAAGAAGCACTGACCAATCAAATAGGGACATGAGGTTCTCAAACAGTGAGCTCATAAATAATGCATGATGCCCTAGCTTGCAGTCTGCAAGCCATCAAGACATTTCCTGATGAAATGATCATAAACGGGGAGTACCACATAGTGAATATCAACAACAAAACAAATAAAGAGATATCAAACACTTCACACAATATTTTTTATTTTATAAGATTTTATTAAGACTAAATATATTGTTTTATAAAGATTTTATTAAGACAAAGTATTTTGGGTTAGTTTTATGTTGTTTTATAAGATTTTATTATGACTAAATATATGATGTAAACTCATAATTATACTGGATATATATAATACAATGTTATGTAGTATAATCTATACATTTCTGAGATGTGATTAATTCCAACTATATGATGTTTTTGGATTTCATTGGTGAGTTTGTATACTTTCTCCATTTTAAACTAACCTATGACTTCAAAGGAGGAATTATGAAATATAGTTGTAGGTAGTTATCTCTTCTATAATGATGGAGGAGTGAAAGGTAATGATCAACAAGGTCACTTCTATTAGATCATACATTAATACACTTACTATTTTTAATTTGAGCTCGGACATCATCCAATGTTATTATTGTCATTACATGGTTGTTTCTGTTGTGCACCATATTTTGTTTTATACACTATTTATTTCATTGAGACTGTGAGCTTGACATTTGTAATGTATTTTCTATTATTTATGTTATTTTATAAGATTTTATTAAGACTAAATATATGATGTAAACTCATAATTATACTGGATATATATAATACAATGGTATGTAGTATAATCTATACATTTGTGAGATGTGATTAACTCCATTTATATGATGTTTTGGGCTTAAATTGGTGACTTTGCATACTTTCTCCATTTTAAACTAACCTATGACTTCAAAGGAGGAATTATGAAATATAGTTGTAGGTAGTTATCTCTTCTATAATGATGGAGGAGTCAAAGGTAATGATCAATGAGTTTTCTATTATTAGATCATACATTAATACACTTACTATTTTGAATTTGAGCTCGGGCATCATATATTGTTTTATACACTGTTTATTTCATTGAGACCATGAGCTTGGTATTTGTAATGTATTTCCTATTATTGGATTAATATTTCCATGTTGTTGAGGTTGTAGATGTCCTTTCACTAATATTGTATAAACAACATATATACCACGTTGACTCACAACCCATGAGGTTTTTCTTGATAACACATTTGACATCATATGTTTTTCTCCATTTTGGTCTTGATTTACTCACTACATGCATATGTTTCTTGAGTGCGCATGTTCTATAGCATAGTTCATTTTAGAATTGTATGGCTTGACTATGCACATGCATAATTGTATATGAGGATAAGTAATAGGGTACCAGACATTGCTTAGATCCTTTGGATTGATCCCCGAGTCAACACTTCATTACTTCAGGCAATGTTTGGTACCCTCATTATTTATGTTCATTTACTTATGTATGTTTGCATTCATTCATATTCTTCTAAAAGTTGGCTATTAGAAACCATATAGGACCATTCTTGATGTTTTTGGGTCATTTGATGAAAAGATGTAAATAAGGACATCAGTAATAAAATAGGGATATCTTAATCTTTATGAGCTCAAATTCAAAACAGTAAGTGATTAAGTATGTTATTTTATTACTGATATCCCTATTTGATGTTCCTATTTTATTATTGATGTCCTTATTTCATCTAATAGCATCAATACAAAAAATAGAGCACTGACCAATCAAATAGAGACATGAGGTGCTCAAACACTGAGCTCATAAAACAATATATTTAGTCTTAATAAAATCTTATAAAAAAACATATATTGTGTGAAGTGTTTGGTCTCTCTTTATTTGTTTTGGTGTTGATATTCACTATGTGGTACTCCCCGTTTATGATCATTTCATGAGGAAATATCTTGATGGCTCACGGGTTGCAAGCTAGGGCATCATACATTGTTCATGAGCTCACTGTTTAATATTGGCATTGTTTACATCTTTTCATTTGGAATGCTTGAGGATCCACAAGCTTTGAGAGCTAGGGCATCATGTCTATTACCTTCAAGGCATTGTGTGAAGTGTTTGATCTCTCTTTATTTGTTTTGTTGTTGATATTCACTATGTGGTACTCTCTGTTTATGATCATTTCATGAGGAAATATCTTGATGGCTTGCGGGCTACAAGCTAGGGCATCATGCATTGTTTATGAGCTCATTGTTTGAGCACCTAATGTCCCTATTTGATTGGCTGGTGATCAAACAGTGAGCTGATAAATAATGCATGATGCCCTAGCTTGCATCCCGCGAGCTATCAACACATTTCCTTATGAAATGATCTTAAACGATGAGTACCACATAGTGAATATAAAAAATAAAACAAATAAAGAGAGATCAAACACTTCACACAATGTATGTTGTTTATAAGATTTTATTAAGACTAAATATATTGTTTTATTAATATTTTATTAGGACAAAGTATTTTTGGTTATTTTTATATTTTTTTATAAGATTTTATTAAGACTAAATATATGATGTAATCTCATAATTATACTTGATATATATAATATAATGTATGTAGTATAATCTATGTATATTTGTGAGATGTGATTAATTCCAGTTATATGATGTTTTGGGATTAAATTGGTGAGTTTGTATACTTTATCCATTTTAAACTAACCTTTGACTTCAAAGGAGGAATTATGAAATATAGTTGTACATAGTTATCTCTTCTATAATGATGGAGGAGTTAAAGGTAATGATCAATGAGGTTTCATCTATTAGATCATACGTTCATACACTTACTATTTTGATAGCAGGGTATGTGCAAGATCATAGTATGCCAAAAAGTGGCGATGTGAAAAAGAAGTCTTGATTGATACTCTTTGAAGAACAACTATAACTTTGAAACAATATAAAATTTTTGAAATCTGAAATATACATCACATTCTATGCTTCACCTAATACAATAATAATATATAATTATTTCAATTTGATGAAGTTTAGACTAAGTTAAGGTGGTCAGACACGAGAGTTTTTATATTCATGAAAATTTGTAGCATAAAAATCATAATTAATTTTTATTTGGAAAAAAAATAAAAATAAAAATACATCACATCGGGACATGAGTCTACTACACTTATCTAAAATCTCATAAAAAATATTATTATTTTATTTTGTTTAATGTGGTCAGACATACACCTACTTGTTATCTTTCTAGTCTTGATTGATAGACTTGTTGAAAAATAGCTATAACTTTCAAACTGTATAACATTTTTAAAATCCAAAACATGTGTCACATTCTATGATTTTACTACTACAAGAAAAAAATAAAATCAATTTGATAAAGTTTATACTAAGTTAATGATATGAGAGATGAGAGTTTTTGTATTCTATAAAAGTTGTAGAAGAAAAATCATAATTAATTTTTTACTTGGAAAAAAATTACAAAAATATATATGTCACATCCAGACATGAGTCTACTACTTATTTCTATAATCTTGTAAAAAAAAATTATCATTTGATTGTGTTTAAGGTGGTTAGACATACACCTACTTCTTATTTTTTCTTGGAATTTTCATACTACTACATTGAAATTTGAAATTTTCAACATATAGAATAATTGTTTTTCAAACAAGGCCTAGTATCTTAGAAACTATATTTAATTTTATATAGATTCTCTTCTTACATATTTTTGATATAATATTTATAACTTGTTCAAATTTTTATGTCAACTTACCTAAACCTGATTTTCTGAATTTTCATTGCCACTTAAGGGCCTAGTTTGGCATTCCATGATCCTGAACATACCCAGCAATAACATTGCATGATGCCTGAGCTCAACTTCAAAATAGTAAGTGTATTAATTTATTAAAATTAAATATATTATTTTATTAAGATTTTATTAAGACAAAGTATTTTGGGTTAGTTTTATGTTGTTTTATAAGATTTTATTAAGACCAAATATATGATGTACCTTCATAATTATACTTGATATATATATATATATATATATATATATATATATATATATATATATATATATATATATATATATATATATATATATATATATATATATATATATATATATATATATATATATATATATATATATATATATATATATATATATATATATATATATATATATATATATATATATATATATATATATAATTCAAAGGAGGAATTATGAAATATAGTTGTAGGTAGTCGTCTCTTCTATGATGAGGGAGGAGTGAAAGGTAATGATCAATGAGGTTGCTGCTATTAGATCATAGATTAATACACTTACTGGTTTGAATTTGAGCTTGGGCATCATGCAATGTTATTGTTGTCATTGCATGCTTGCTATTGTTGTGCACCATATATTGTTTTATACACTGTTTATTTCATTGAGACTATGAGGTTGGCATTTGTAATGTATTTTTTGGTATTGGATCGATGTCACCATGTTGTTGAGGCTGTAGATGCATTGAATCACCACTACCATTCTATTTTTATAGCAACAATATAACAAACAAAGCACCGTCCAATCAAATAGGGACATCAGTAAGACATTTAATGCATTATTACTTCATCATGATGATAAAAATTTCATTGGCTCAAAGCACATAGAATGTGGGTAGCTTCATTACTTCATTAGATATGTACCTTTGTTAATTTCACTAGCATCATGCAGTTTTCTTACTTATCCTTTAAAATGAAAATTCAAATATACTCCAGGCCATAGCATTCATGTATAGATGATAGAGATTTGTGTACCTCTTCATTTTGATGTAGCTTACTCACTACATGCAATGCGGCCTCCTTGGGGCTGCTAACCATGTTGTGATGTTATGATCTTTACTTGAAATCCATGATTTAATCCTCCCTTAATATGTAGATTTGATGCTTTTCTCCTCTGATTTGATAATGATGTATGCCCCTTCTATTTCTTACTCATGCTTGCTCATGACTTCCTTGTGCTGATGGGCATGGTGTGTGACTATTGTGGGTGCATCATTTGGAAATGATGTCATAGCAACACCAAATGAAACAACAACATCCGGTGTTTCTGATGCACTATTTGAATGATGTAGTTACAATAGTGACTCACCAGGTGCTCATGCAGACATAAATGAAACAATTTACTTTCTGCAACATTCTTCTGAGTGCACATGTCATGTAGCATAGTTTTTCTTTCATAAGTGTATGGCTTGACTTTGCACATGCATAATTGTAGATGAGGATCAATAATAGGATGCCATTCATTGCTTAGATAATTTTTAATCTAGCCCCCATCTCTCTTTTCTTTGCAGGTTTTGGATCACATAGGGGCACACTAGATTCATACTTGGGTAAAAAATTCATCACTTTAGGCAATGTCTGACACCCTTATTATTTATGTTCATCCTGTTATATATTCCTGTACTCTTGCATTTTCTTCTAAAAGTTATTTTCCTTGTATAGTAAATACAAGTTATTTTTCATATATATATATACATATAATCTTTACATGCAAAAATTTATTTTCCTTTACATGTATCTTTGCAAGAAATGAACACAAATTAAACAAGATCATCTAATAATTCAAACTAGGGTACTGTAGTCTCTCATCTAGTAATTAGTTCCCCAAACCATTACTAAGGATTGAACATAAGTCTAATTCCCCAAACCTATTGTTCTATCTATCCTTATTGCCTTCATAATTTTGGTTCAACCCCTATAGGATGCCCAAGCCTAGAGGCCAAGGAAAGTGCCCAAGAGGACTTGAAAGAAATCTGAATGAAACCATTGTCCTTATGTTGGTAAACCCATATAAGTGTTCTTGCTTTGCATCACAGCTCCTACTTGAGGATCCACAGTCATGTATTTATGTTCAAGACTTATTATTACCTTGGTCCTTTTGAATCTTAGGATGACATCTCAATTGGGAAAGGAAAACCAAAACCTTTCATAGGCCAATAACAACCAAGGCATGTGGGTGCTCTTTTGTTGTACAGTTATACTCATAAAATATGTTAATTTTATGATCATATCTAGATAATCAGAGATAATCAGAGATAATCCTTCACATAGTAAATGAAATGAATGAATAAGGGAACAACAATGCTAATCTAAAACTGAATACAAACACAAGAAGTATCCTAGGAAAACCTCCCTCTTAGAGGTGAAAAACCCAGCAAATAATAAGATTAAATATCATTCACAAAAATTACAATGACTCATAGTATCTTTATGTCACTGGAGATTTTCAGAGGACCCCCGATCCATGAGGAAACTCTAAATTCACGTAGTGGACTGATCCATAACACTAGTAGTAAGGAAATCACTGTTTACATGCAGATTAGATCTGTTTTCAATATGTATAACTTCAATTGCAGGCGATCAATCACTAATTGATTGATTTGTAGCTGAATGTAGAACCGTAGAGACACAAAATGATATGTATCAATCGTAGACATCTTAATCAAGTCACACATGAAATGTTGGTGTAGAGAGAATGCTATTGCAATGCTTATACAACAATTGTAGAGTCCATGAATAATAGAATTATGATTGTATAAGTTGTTGTTACTCTGTGTCCACTTGAGTGCTAGTCACCTGAAGATCGTAGATGAATCAAGGCTGCTGAGTAGGTGATATCACAAAATGTGTGTATCTAGACTTTCGCTTGAACATAATCACATATCACATGTATTTCTTTTGAAGCGAACCATGAGCAGATCAGAATGACAGAGATAGTTTTCTATGAAGCAAAGATATTTCACAAGTTGTTGTGTGTAATATGTCATATTTACAATAACCAAAATCCTCATATATATGAGGTAGTAATAAATTGCAAGCAAGGTCAACCAGAACTTTAGCCACATGTTTCATGTAAATTTGATGGATTTGGCACCAACCATAATTCAAGCCCACATGCTAGATTTGGGCCCAAACCAAAAATTTAATTTATATTATTTTAATTCTCTAAAATAACTACCATGAATAAATTATGTAATTCTCCTTAATTAAATAATTAATGTATTTAAATTATTTAATTCTCCCAATTAAATAATTAATTTATTATTTTAATTCTCCTAGTTATAATTAATGTGAAGCTAGAATATGATCTAGCTACCAAACATTAACAAAATATATGTACAATTATAAAATTTCCTGCCTTGAAATTTTATAACATAGTTCCTCTTCATCAAAACAGAATGGAAGTGCCCACATTCTATGTGCTTTGAGCCAATGAAATTTTTATCATCATGATGAAGTAATAATGCATTAAATGTCTTATTGATGTCCCTATTTGATTGGTCAGTGCTCTTTTTTTTATATTGCTACTATCAAAATAGAATGGCAGTGGTGATTCAATGCATCTACAACCTCAAAAACATGGTAGCATTGATCCAATAATAGAAAATACAGTACAAATGTCAAGCTCACGGTCTCAATGAAATAAACAGTGTATAAAACAATATATGGTGCACAATAGCAGAAACCATGCAATGACAACAATAAAATTGTATGATGCCCAAGCTCAAATTTAAAATAGTAAGTGTATTAATGTATCATCTAATAGAAACAACCTCATTGATCATTACCTTTCACTCCTCCATCATTATAGAAGATATAACTACCTACAACTATATTTCATAATTCCTGCTTTGAAGTCATGGGTTAGTTTAAAATGGAGAAAGTATACAAACTCACCAATTTAATCCCAAAATATCATATAACTTGAATTAATCACATCTCAAAAATTTATAGATTATACTACATAGCATTGTATTATATATATCAAGTATAATATGAGTTTACATCATATATTTAGTCTGAATAAAATCTTATAAAAAAACATAAAACTAACCCAAAATACTTTGTCTGAATAAAATCTTAATAAATCAATATATTTAGTCTAAATAAAATCTTATAAAACAAAATATATTGTGTGAAGTGTTTGATCTCTCTTTATTTGTTTTGCTGTTGATATTCACTATGTGGTACTCCCCATTTATGATCATTTCATGAGGAAATGTCTTGATGGATCATGGGCTACAAGCTAGGGCATCATGCATTGTTTATGAGCTCATTGTTTGAGCACCTCATGTCCCTATTTTATTGGTCAGTGCTCAAAGAATGAGCTCATAAATAATGCATGATGCCCTAGCTTGCAGCCTGCGACCCATCAAGACATTTCCTCATGAAATGATCATAAATGAGGAGTACCACATAGTGAATATCAACAATAAGACAAATAAACAGAGATCAAACACTTCATACAATGCCTTGAAGGTACTAGCAACGATGTCGTAGCTCTCAAAGCTCACAGGTCATCAAGCATTCGAAATGAAAAGATGTAAACAATGCCAGTATTAAATAGTGAGCTCATGAACAATGTATGATGCCCTAGCTTACAGCCAGCAAGCCATCAAGACATTTCATCATGAAATGATCATAAATGGGGAGTACCACATAGTGAATATCAACAAAAAAATAAATAAAGAGAGATCAAACACTACACATAATATATGTTGTTTTATAAGATTTTATTAAGACTAAATATATTGTTTGATTAAGATTTTATAAAGATAGTATTTTCAGTTAGTTTTATGTTGTTTTATAAGATATTTATTAAGACTAAATATATGATGTAAAATCAATATAACAAATAGAGCATTGGATAATAAAATAGGGACATGAGGTGCTCAAACAGTGGGCTCATAAATAATGCATGATGCCCTAGCTTGCAGCCCACTATTAGAATAACTAAGAGGGGGGTGAATTAGTTAATCACTATCCCAATACAAAATCTATAATCCAAAAAAAAATACTTAAAACTTCTGCTGCTCTGTAATTTAAAATACTTTTACTGTTTATGCATTTACCGATAACCAGACTAAAACTTATAGAATTTACCAATCAAATCAAATATGCAACATGCAAATATGACATCAAACAAATATCACAATCAACACATAACATGAGATGTGAAGAACCTAGGCTGGCTCTTCTCAACTACTAATTTGAATTTATAATTTTTACAAACCCTTTGCTTAGAAACTTTTAATTTGCAATTAAATTCAACTTCCACAAATTCAAAATAATCCAACCAAGAAAAAATGACATTCTTTAATAATTTAATTGATTCTCATTTCTCATTAGAAACAAAATATATAAGCATTTCAATTAATATAAAAAATTCAAAAGCACTTGGCAATCCGAAAATGATTGTAATTTTGTAATGTCTTTCATAAAAACATACCACAATTCTATAATGCCTAAACTCTAGCCTATACATTCACGACAAGATGTAATATCATGAGGTTGGCTTGCTGTGTTGATGGTTTTAGCAGAAGTATTAATTTGACCCTATTTTCCAGTCACGTGAGAAAATAATGAAGCTCCTCAAATTCCTAATTAAAAAATGTAGCCATGTAATTAATGTGGGTTTCCAAATTTTGTGAATTCAATCTCAATATAATTAATTTAGCATCTGCAAGATCTCTTCCAATATCTCAACCAATTATTAAACCTTAGCCATGAAATAATTCAGAATTTCGCTGTAGAAATAACTTCACCAAAAACCTGAACACCAATTTATTAATTGCAACATCAACAATTAATTAAAAATAGATTTCCCAATAAAAACAACCTCAGCAAACTCGAAGGCAATTACCAAATGAAGAAACACAGAACTCCTCCAAACAATTTCAGAACTCCAGCAGGAAGACAAATCAAACCCCAGAATGAATAAATTGATTTGCCTAGAGAACAAACTTCTCATAAACCCAGTATACATCAGCACTGGATTTAATTCAGAATCAACAGCTGCAAAATTCACCACCAATCTGTGATGGCTCAAATTTCCAGAAGAGGAATCAGTCCTCAAAACCCTAGCCGATTTCTCATAGCCCAGAGACTTTATAAATTTTATCAAATCAACAATGAATGAATGAAAGTGCTTTTTCTAGTAGAATATATAGATTTTTTTAGAAAAGTACAATTTCAACTTTTTCATTAAAAAGGCTTTTAAATGACCTCTTCACTTTATAACATTAAGGTTATAAAGTATTAAAGTTATTAAATTAAAATAATTTAATTCAATAATGATAACTTTAAAAACCAAAAGCCTCTAAATTCTGTTGACTGAAACAAACTTATTTCTAACACTAGAACCTCAAACACCAACTACCCTACTGGAAATAACCCACTGCCAAAAATAGCCAACTGCTAAAAATAGACTTACTATAAATAGTAAGTCCCTCAAACTGGAGATTCCCTAAGACTCAATCTTGAAACATATGATGCTTCATGCAAACACCCTGCTAATCCAAGCCATACCCAAAATACCACTTACTAAAAATAGTAATTCGACCAAATTAACCCAAATGAAGAGCATGTATGATAAACTAAACCTCCAGAATGGAGTCCCAACACTGGCTCCACAATCTAACTCCCTCTAAATGCCTGATTAGCTTGTGAGGGTCGCCAAACCAAGCTAATCCCAAAGTCTAAAAAATTGGGACGTTACAGTCCTCCCTTCCCAAGATTGCTTGTCCTCAAGCAATCAGAGAAAACAAGCCACATCACAATCCACCCAGATCCCAAGAATGGTCATGAGTAATATCCCCATCCACCCTGTACTCCTATAAAGAAGTCAACAACATCAGCAATACCAACACCCGCAACTGAAAAAATGCACTCAACACTTGAACTGATGATGTCGCAACAGGATCACCACATGGGAGAAACTCAACTGAGGGTAACTCACACAAAAATAACTCAACCAATAAAGTGGAATTTCTCCGAGTCTCTGAGTTAACCAAATCATCATACCAGTCATCAAAAGGGTACCCTAAAGAACTGTGTGACTGATAGATGTCCTAAACGTGAGGATCAAATGTAAAGCTATAAGCACTCCTCACTGTGTACACCTCTATAAGCTGTTCAGCTAGGCCTGGCTGGCCTCATGCATAATCTACTTGATGATCAGGTATACAAATTAGATCCCAAACATCATCATCATCATCATCGTACAACACCTGTAAGGGATCATCACTAAGCTCAAACAACAGATTGTCATAAGTCATAACAACATCCACATCAAATAAGGGGTTGTTCACAAAGTGAACTGCTCCCATCTACTGATCTAAGCTAAAAATCTATGAACTGCAAGAGACATGATGTGTAATCTTCTCTACCTAAATGGACTCGTGTCTCTGAGAATCCTCACTATCTATAATAAGTCCCTGTAAACTATGATCTTGGAACTTATCATCATCCAATATATGATACAATATACCAGACTCGCTGTAGGATGAATCATCCTCATACATGTAACATCAATAGTGTCCACATCATCGATGCCAATATTACCAACTTGTAAAACCTTTGATATCTCATGCCGCTACCAATGGGACTCACTGCTGTCATAGAAATCAGAATTAGAAGAACTTGCATTTAGCATGCAATCCTAAAAACTAATACTCACATCATGTGAGTCAAAACCCATAGTGATGTCCATAATATCCTCTACACTAGCCCTATCATCAATGTCATCAATAAGCTCAAACATAGGACCGTTGTCATAAAAATCAGAACCTATATTGTTGGTAACTTCATTGCTACCAGTAGATGTAGGGCTGCCATCACTAGTGGCTATCATGGCCTCAACATTCTCCTGATCACGAGCCCCTTTCTCATGGATATGATGAGACTCAAAGTACCTAGCCTCAAGAAAGTCTGTCATAGCCCCATCATCCCAATAAGAGCCTCTGGAATGCTCTCTCTGATGTATCACATACCTATCAAAATTCAAATTCCTCTTAATTACTTTTGGAAGAGCATTCCACTATGAAAACTATGCCACCATATCATCAATGAATGGTTTCGACTCTATCTCTTTACTAACTCCATCCAGCTCAAGCCTCAAGAAAGTAGGACAAAGAGGCCTATCATAAATAACTGTACAATTAGCTCTATAATCACACCTATTATCTTCTCGTGACGTATGTGATCTAACTGAAACACTCCTCACACCTCTATCTCTAGCATGATCTCCTGGTAATGTGATGCATTGTAGAGTGTCTTAAAGTTGTTGCAATGCATTTGCAACATGATGCTGACCTTCTACTAAATTTCTAAAAGCATCTCTGGCTTCCCTGTCAACATCATTGCCAATATTATCTCTATGCCTATTGCTTGCATGATTAACCTATGGGCCCTGTTCATTTCCTTTTGGTGGGGGTGAAGCTCTACCCCTATAGACATAATGCATGCTAGGCACAAACCTGTATGCCATTGCTAAATCCTCATACCCTCTAGGTTGGCAAGATCAAAGCTCTGATACCACTGTGAAGAACCTAGGCTGGCTCTTCTCAACTACTACTTTGAATTTATAAATTTTGCCAACCCTTTTCTCAGAAACATTTAATTTGCAATTAAATTCAACTTCCACAAATTCAAAATAATCCAACCAAGACAAAATGATATTCTTTAATAATTTAATTGATTCTCATTTTTCATTACAAATAGAATATATAAGCATTTCAATTAATATAAAAAATTCAAATGCACCTAGCAATCCAAAAAATGCTTGTAATTTTGTAATGTCTTTCATAAAAACATACCACAATTCTCTAACACCTAAACTCCAGCTTGTACATTCATAGCAAGATGTAATATCATGAGGTTGGCTTGCTGTGTTGATGGTTTCAGCAGAAGTATTAATCTGACCCTATTTTTCAGTCATGTGAGCAAACAATGAAGCTCCTCAAATTCCCAATTAAAAAATGCAGCCATGTAATTAATGTGGGTTTCCAAATTTTGTGAATTCAATCTCAATATAATTAATTCAGCATCTACAAGAAGATCTCTTCCAATCTCTCAATCAATTATTAAACCTCAGCCATGAAATAATTCAGAATCTCGCCTCTAGAAATAACTTCACCAAAAACCTAAACACCAATTTATTAATTGTAGCATCAGTAGTTAATTAACAATAGATTTCCCAATAAAAACAACCTCAGCAAATTTGAATGCAATTACCAAATGAAGAAACACAGAACTCCTCCAAATAATTTTAGAACTCCAGCAGAAAGACAAATCAAACCCCTGAATGAATAAATTGATTTTCCTACAGAACAAACTTCTCATAAACCCAATATACATCAGCACTAGATTTAATTCAGAATCAATAGCTACAAAATTCACCACCAATATGTGATGGCTCAAATTGCCAGAAGAGGAATCAGTCCTCAAAACCCTAACCGGTTTCTCATAGCCAAGAGACTTTATAAATTTTATCAAATCAACAATGAATGAATGAAAGTTCTTTTTCGAGTAGAATATATAGCTTTTTTCATAAAAGTACAATTTCACTTTTTTCATTAAAAAGGATTTTAAATGACCTCTTTACTTTATAACATTAAAGTTATAAAGTATTAAAGTTATTAAATTAAAAAAAAATTAATTTAATAACGATAACTTTAAAAACCAAAAGCCTCTGAATTCTGCTGATTGAAACAAACTCATTTCTGATACCAAAACCTCAAACACCAACTGCTCTACCAGAAATAACCCACTACCAAAAATAGCCAGATGCTAAAAATAGACTTACTATAAATAGTAAGTCTCTCAAATTGGAGATTCCCTGAGACTCAATCTTGAAACATCTGACGCTTCGTGCAAACACCCTACTCATCCAGGCCATACCCAAAATACCACTTACTAAAAATAGTAAGTCAACTAAATTGACCTGAACGAAGAGCTAATATGATAAAGTAAACCTCTAGAATGGAGTCCCAACACTGGCTCCATAATCTGACCCCCTAGGACCGACAACCAAAAAATATTCACTCTTCTGAAGTGAGGTCAGTGAAGACCCAACCCTATTAAAGGTTACAAACACACTGTTAGGTGTGACCTTGTTAGAGGATTTTAGACCAATTGTTATTGTCCAACTAGCAGTCACTCTGGGGTTGACAGGATAACAATGTTCATTCTATGAATGATACATAATAAGACTTTCTTAGTCCACTCAGTTAAGAGATTTGACTATGTACAATGGTAAATTATGTAATAGTAGGTGATTTGTCTTAATACAACTTCAATTGCAAATATATAGATCAATGTTCAACTCATACAAATCTTTCTAATCAATGTAACATTTCTGATTCAATAATATATCAACTTATTGTCCATCGGTAATCACTCTCTGTAGCTCGGTAATGCTCTGCAATAGGGTTCTCCTTAACCAATATGATTAGAATGCATGAAAACTTGTTCATGTGATGATTCTCCATTTTCCTTTTCTTCCAGCATCACATTCACTTTTGAAATCTCCAGTCTCTTATATAGACATGTAAACCATTTTCTTCTACTCCATCAGATTTTTCCGCTTAATCATCTTCATTGATTTTGTCTCTTCAACATACCTCAGCACTTGTGTCAATAACATGTTTGATTCTCATCCTTTAGATCTTTCTTGAATTGTGTTAGCCGTCGATCAGTGTAACAAACTTTATCTGTTACCTCGAAATCATACACTTTCCAGCTCATCAATCTTATCAGCTAAACTAATCATTTAGTTCATTTTGTTATTCTTAGTTAACAGAGAAATGTGTCAGTGTACACAAGCTCAATTTATACTGTGCTCGGTATACACTACACTCCGTCGGTGTATACTGAAATGCTTCATCAACTGACAACACTGCTTTGTGTCTTTCAGTTCTATTCTCCATCATAAATGAATGAAACATAATCAAGTCAATAACATAAAGTCATAGGCTTATCAACAAGTTAATCAATGTATTCCTTAGCCTAATATGTCATATCCATCTTCCTCATGTAGATATTTCTGTTCTTTATCTCTTTCACTCCTTCTCTACAGATGTATCAGTATGGTAACTTACAAGATAAGTACTATCAAACTAGTTGACATCAATGACAACATAATAATGATTTAATCATATTACATATCTAATCAATCAACTCAGTGATCTTAAATCACAAATTCTTCAATCAGGTTCTAAATCAGTTGTAGTTCATCACCCACAAGCCATCAAGACATTTCCTCATGAAATGATCATAAACAGGGAATACCACATAGTGAATATCAACAAAAAAACCAACAAAGAGAGAACAAAATCTTCACACAATGCCTTGAAGGTAATAGGAACAATTCCCTAGCTCTCAAAGCTCATGGGTCATCGAGCATTCCAAATGCAAATATGTAAACAATGCCAATATTAACATTGATATTGTGTCATTAACTCAACAAATGCCATCAAAATGAATTTGAGTTAATGAGAAGACAAAGCTCGAATGCCTATGTCAAGTCATGGCTATAATATGAAGATCAAATGCTAAGGACATCAGTATTTAGACATGCACAAATTAGTGACGTGATGAAGCAAATTATCTTTCTTTATAATTTTTTGGGGTATTTTTTTAATATCAATGCATTTAATCTAAATACTATCTTATGAGAGTTGCTTCTACTAATTTTTTATTTTCTTGCACATCAATGATGTTAAATCGCAGGGGATTCTCTTTGTTCCCTACAATGGAGTGAGCTAATTCTAAAAGCATAAATAGATAATTTTAACAATGTATAAAGTCCTTCACAAGATGTAATAAAAACACTTGCAATGCACGAGAACTATTAGGCGAAATGCCACAATAATGGTGTCTCATGCAATGCTAAGATGTTTAGTTATATGCAATGCTGAGATATTCAAAATATTGTTGGATAAATAGATAATTTTAACAATGTATAATGTCCTTCACAAGATATAATGAAAACTATGGAGTGAACTATGTTTGTTTGATTATATAACTATTATCTTATGTCAGGTATCCCACACAGTCTTATGGATTGTCAGGTACAAGTCAAGACACCCCATAGAGGTTAATGTCTTTTACCATTTGTAAAATATCTCTCTCATTGCATGAAGTGTAGGTACCATCAAATATGTATTTGTCAGAATTGTCTTCCTCAAGTGAGGAAAATGTAGGAATGGAAGAAGAAAGTGAGACATTTAGTATGTCTAAATCAATGAGATTGACTCAAGGTCAAAATATCAGAAAGAAATTAAATAAATGTATGAAATTTTTCCTTGGTCAAGGAGGGTCGTGTTCTTATGATGATGAGAGCAAAGGTGACTCTGAGGTGTCCTTTCAGTACAAACATCTATAGAAACAATGGGTCCCTGATGAACTTCCTTTAATAAACACTGATTTTTGTGTTAAAGAGAGGATATATCACATATCACCATCTTCATTACATGGTTTGGGCCTATTTTCCATGGATGGCATAAAGGTCTCTTACAACAAATTTGTCAAATTGATGGAGTATGTCAGACCTTGTTATGATTATAGTCATTGGATGCAGATTGTTAAATATAAAAAAAGTATGTGTAGGCATGCACTTGTGGAAAATTATATACAACAAAAAGTCAGTGAACAAAGTAAAACAATAGCTGTATACATTGATAGAAGGCCAAAAGCATCAGGGAATATTATAGGTTTTATAAACAGTACACGGCCTGCGTCAACTAAGAAGCAACCCAATTGCATATTTGAGGCACGCGAGGGAAATCACGTATTTGTATGTGCGATCAAATCAATACATGGAGGAAAGGAGTTTCTTATCAATTACAAATTGAATCGCATAGATAAAAAAAAAACCCCATCACTATCATGGACGAGGTGGTACACATTTTAATAAATGTCTATTATTCAATGTAACTTAGAATAAGAACACATGTGTTTTAACATGTCTAAATGATTTTTTTTGAAATATAGAGCTATAGTATGAATCAACAACCACACGATATGCACGGCGGTGATAGTTCTCATGGGACTTGTTCTTCCCAACAGGTAAAACTCATTGTTGTTGTCCAAATGCACATACAAGAAAAATGTTAATGCATATTTTTTGTCATGTTAATGCGTATTTTCTGTTGTTCTACTATTTTGGATTGATTTAAAATAAAGTGCTAATAATATTATTCTCACAAATGAGAGCTAATCAGAAAAAGGGAAAGGAACAAGTAGTCCATGAGGAGCCACAGGATGAGCAAGATCCATTCAATGTTGATTTTTTATTACAGGTTAATCCTGTGCTTTCACTGCAAAGGGTCCTTCGTGCAATATCAAAAGAGTTAGCTCGAATGGTAGATATTCAACCTCACACTCCTGAAAAATAGATGATAGAGGATGTGTTGATTCACCATGTTTAGAATTATATAGTAAGTATTAATGTAGTTTTTAATTATAACAAAAGTTCAATAATGATTTTTATAGTATACTATTTTATTTATGTCATTAACTAAAATATATATGTGTTATCTTCATAGAGGATGCTAAAAACATTAAAGGGTGATACCTCAGATTCAAATACTTTGGGTGGTACATCACATGTTTTATCCTCCATTTGGTCCATGGTTATCCATATTTTTTAATGCTCTAACAATATTTTTGTTCAACACCTTCTATTGATCCTATGTTGAGTACGCCGCCTGCTACGAGGATCAAATCCACAAATGTACTACCACCTGTAACGTCAGCAACACCTGTTATTGGTAAGTAGACTCCTCTTTTTCTCTCTCATTTATCATGTGTTTATTTCACTTAAACTATATATTCTTTCTTAGAGGGAATTTTGTAATATTGGATTCATTTTATGTAGGAGGCAATCATGCAATTCCTAGATGTACTCATGTTAAATGTACAGGAACAATATAGAATTATGATCAATTTCTCATGAGCAATGAAGATGGACTTCCCTTGAGGGTAGCCCATCTTCCAGGTACTTTAAAGATTGATCCTTTCTTTTACTATACAATATAATACTCATAATTTAATGCACTAACCCCCTGTGTGGTCCCTTACAATAACTAATTATAATAATCTCGTTATTATCTTGCAGGGAATAATCTATTTTATGAAAAACTTAATGATAAATGTTTGCGCATTTTCGGGCTGACCATACACACATGGTATCATATTTTGATTTCATTGTGAGATCAGATTTTGTTTCATCCCTTTCTCCAAGTATATTAAAAGGTAGCTTCACTTCATTTATGAATCTAACAATGTTTTTTCTTAAAAGGTGGTCATCACAAGATAAAGGGTTAAAGAATAAACTTATTGACTCTATGACAACACTTTTTGGACCCAAAGTCTTTCATGGACTTAAACTCCTTGACAAAGCTAACCATGTTTTGAAGTATACTAGGGACAAATACTGGATCCAAATAGAATGCAACCCTTATTACGAGTGGCCTCCCTATATTCCTATTAATGAGTGAGAGAAGCTTAAAAAGGATGCACTTGAGAGAAGTGCAAGACATAGTGGACAAGTACTATCACTCAAGGAAAGAAGGTACGTGATAATATTAATAATGAAATTATGTACTATTTACTCTTTGTACTTATGTGATCTAACATATTTCAAACATCACATAGGTTTCCTGACACAAAAAGGCAACAGAAGCAAGAAAACAAAAGCATGAACAACACAAGCTTGGCTCGGGTGGATATTCAAAACTTACTACATGAGTTGTAAGTATTAGTAAATGAAAAATTGTATGCAAATATTTATAAATTGCAATCAATTTAGTTTTGATGAAATTCACTACAATAAAAATTCATGATACCAATAAAAAATGCAGACCTTGGAGTTCAAAAAACTGATTATAGAAGAGGACGAGAAAATAGGCTATAAACAAGGCTATAAAGTCATGGTTGAATGATACCGAGCAATGAGTGCACAAGCTTCTTCCACTCGATCTGTTGATCAGGTAAATAAGCCAATTGATTTTTATTTCAAGTTGAATACTTTACCAATTACTATATTTGATGTTAAGTTCCAACATAAAGTGAATATTTTTTTTTTAAGTAACGAAACAAGGATTATATATTTGTTTAAAACATTAAAGTGAATATATTTATATGTATTAAACTAAATGATTAACATTTCTCAATATTTGTCTTGTATTTATATGTAAATATTGTCAATAAATGCACTAATTATTTACGTTGGAATGCAGCCTGCCGATATTGATACTGCATCAGCCGAGCACGACGGAGGCATCGATTCAAATGTGAATTGTAGTACTCAAGGTATACATTTTCTATTCAAATTTTGATTAATGAATATTTAATACAAGTAAACATGTTAAATTGAATTTTCCATAGTAATAAAAATTTAACTATAATGTGTTGGGATTAATAGAACATTTTGTATTGTAGTTTGAGGGGATGCAAAGGTTGTTCCCGATGAGCATGTTGAGGTTCAAGCCGTCGGGGAAGATGATGTGGCTGGACAAGGTAAAGAGTGTCACATTTATATTTTTTAAAGTGTTGAAATGCTTGTAACAATAATGAATATGTTTTTAAATTAACCTTAATTATGATAATATATTTTTAATTGAAGCCTTTTATTTATTATTGCAGAGGACCCACCTTTTCAAAGGACAGTGAGATCACGTGCACGACTGAGAAGAAATGACGATGTGGACATGAATATGCCTCTGGAAGAATATAGGGATGCAGAAAAAAGAAAAAGCCAAAAAAAAAAATGATTCTCATTTATGCAACTTATTTGATAATGACTGATGTTTATTTCTCAATGTTTATTTGATAATGACTGATGTTTATTTGCACGTGTTTTAGGTTAGTTCCATGTTTTCTTTTATTCTTTCATTTGAAATGTTAATGGGCTTCATACAAAGATATGTCATAATTCTATAAGGTTTTCTCCCTCCAAGTGTATTGTTTCTATTATTATTTCTTGTAATCTTCTCAAAAAATCTATTTATCACTACTAGAAACACCAAGTTTCCTTTTATACACTGTTGTAATGTTTCACTAAATTTTAGTGGATTTCATATTTTGGGAGAAATTAGTATTAGAATGTTCAATGAGTTATTTTCTAAAACACACTACTTGAACAACAACAAAACTTGTAATACAAATTTTGATTACAACTGCCAAGTTAGAAGCTTCACAAAAAACTTTAAATCATCATCTTGTCTAGAATGGTTAATCAATTGTTTAAGGTGGATTAGCTATGATGATGAGACGCGCCATTCTGATTCTTGGAACTTGATTTGTAACCATAAGTGATGGATTTGAGGGGAGATGAAGGAATACCAAATGTTGAATTTGGAAATTATCATCAGAGAAATTGGAGTGGAGGTTTGATCAATAGAGAAGATAGTAATGACTGCGGGAGAATGAATAGTGGTTACAGTTGTAGTGGGGAATAAAGTGGAGGCCATCCATGAAGAAACTTGCTGACAGAGATGGTGTAAAGGAAACAAAGGAGCATGAATGCTACCCTAAATTGGACCTTAGTCAAAGGCTACCTATAAGATGAGAACTACAAAGAAGCATGATTGAATTTACATCCAAATCATCCACGTATCCCTTGCACCTTCTTTTGATGCAAGTGCTAGTGTACTTTTTAATAATAACAAAAGTTAAATAATGATTTTTGATGTTAACTATGACAATCTATTGGTTTCAGGAAATGTAGAAGGAGATGCCTAGTTCAATATGCAATCTCAATTCATATACATAAGATATTAGGTGGAGCTGAAAGACACAACAGGTTTGCATTTTTGATAGAGGTCTTTAATTGCATATTTTAATTTATAGACCATCGTGAACATTGTAATTTTGACCTATTAAAAAAAAGTAAACATGCTAGGTCTTCTCAGCTCCACCTGATATCTGTGCATATTTTGCTTGTGTTGCATGCACATTCTTGATTCAGAGTGGGAAAATATTATTTTTGATGTGAAGGAGAGAAGCCAAACACATAAATAATATGCAAATAAACATGACAGCTAAAAAACATAAATGTAGGTATCACAACAACTGAGAAACATAAATGTAGGCATCATGGTCACAATTGTTTGGAGACACAACATAATTGAATGTTATACCTAGCAGATGCAACACAACTACTACTCCTACAGTTCTAAGTTGACACTGCAGGATCCAAAACCATATATAGATTCCTTATCTTTGGTTTTTGGATCCCACAGTGTCCACTTAGAACTACAAGAGTAGTGGTTGTGTTGCATCGTCTGGGTATAGCATTCAATTATGTTGTTTCTCCAAACAATTGTTACCATGATGCCTACATTTATGTTTCACAGTAGATCAGAGCTTCAACGCATGTGCATATGACTAAGTTATGATATGCACCCTTGAAGTTAAGATGGTAAGTGTGTATTCATGCTAAGACTAAGAGTGCATAATCAGATAAGGCAGTATGACAAAGATACAGATAGTTGAAGAGGTGCAACTAGTGAATGCCAAAACAAAATAGAGTATGCAGCTGACTGTTTCTATTTTGATTAGCAGTTATAATATTGTGGTGTAAAGGATATCTACCAATTGTAATTAATTTGTATACATGTAATTATCTTTTTTTGTAAACACGCTTGAGCCAATTAACTTGGAAGCATGGTATGTAATCGATTGAAGGCTGACATAGTTAATTGTTTTTGTAAGCGCATATAAATATGAGATGTGCCCTTTGTAATAGGTATGAGTGTTGATATAGAGAAAAGATAAGTAGAGCAGAAGCATGTGAAGAGAAGTTAGAATGTATTAGATCTTTGTAAGAGGTCAAAGCATTAGTGTATCAAAGGAACTGATCAGACAAGCAGTGTCATAGTGCTAGTTCATCCAATAGATACAGTGTCTATCTAAGATCAGAAGGTTGTATCCTTCACCACTGGAGTAGTGAGCTCTAGGATAGTGTGTCCCCACCCCTAGCTGGGTTATTGTAAAAGACTCCTAATAAGGTCTAACCCTTGACAAGGTCACTGTACTAAAAGAATTTTAAAGACAACTCCTAACAAGGTTGAAGATCTTCTAACAAGGATCAAAAGACACTAGTGTAGTTCTTAGTGGGTGTCAATTACCATAAGGGTTTTTACCTATTTGGGTTTCCCCGTAACCATATTAGTGTTATGTGTTGTGATTGTTTATCTTGTTTACATTAAAGTTTATTTTAGTACTTAAGAAGCAATCAAGTTAAATTTCAGAGTAAGATAAAAAAGACTAGATATAGTGAACACTGATTCACCCCCCCCTCTAAGTGTTCCCATTCCTAACAAGCACATCCAATTTGGACCAAAGAAGTCAAGAAGTCACTCGAATCATATCTAAATGCAATCAGGTCCGCATATATCCCATGAACACATCATGAAGAATGCATCTTTGACTACTGCACTAGCTTCTTATGTTGGAGTAGTCAATGTCACAAATCTCAATTCGGTTGGATCCATTCCAAATCCAAATCTCTAGACTTGACTCAATAATCCATGACCTACTACTGAATCTACTACAAAGTCATCTTTGAATGACATAACAAAATCACAAGCAGGAATAAAAGACCTCGACTCACCAAACCACCTTGTAAGTCGATCAAGATCTGAAAATAATGCAACCAGTTGGAACCATATCTACAACCAGCTCAAACCAAATTTGCAAGAACATCATTCTTAATCAATACAAACTCTATCAATATATATACATACATACATATATATATATATATATATATATATATATATATATATATATATATATATATATATATATATATATATATATATATATGTATATATATATATATATGTATATATATATATGTATATATATATATATGTATATATATATATATATATGTATATATGTATATATATATATATATATATATATATGTATATATGTATATATATATATATATATGTATGTATATATATATATATGTATATATGTATATATATATATATATATATATATATATACATACCTATATATATATAGATATGTATATATATATAGGTATATATATATATATATATATATATATATATATATATATATATATATATATATATATATATATATATATATATATATATATATATATATATGTATATATATATATATATATATATATATATATATATATATATATATATATATATATATATATATATATATATATATATATATATATATATATATATATATATATATATATATATATATATATATATATAAAATAGTGATTTCTGTCGCAACTACGGCAGTCAAACAAAAGCGATGGCTATCTATCGAAAACATCTGACAACTAGTCGTCGCATGTATAGCACCGCCATCGGCAAAAACCTAAAAGTGACAGATATATGTTAGACACTTCTAACAGCTAGGCATTGCATGTACAACATCACCATCACTAAAAAACTACAAATGACAGCTATATGTCAGAACATTACGACGGGTAACCGTCCCATGCACATGACTGCTGTCAGAAAAAAACTACAAATGATGGATATCCATTGGAAACTTCTGAGAAGTAGCCATCACATGTACAACATCTCCATTGGCAAACAATCTACAAATGATGGCTATCCGTTGGAAGATTATGATGGGTAACTGTCGCATGCATAACATCGTTGTCGGAAAAAAACTACAAATGATGGCTATCTATTGTAAACATCTGTCAGGTATCCGTCCCATGTATAGCATCTCCATCGGCAAACAAACTACAAATGACGGTGACACAGAGCTCTCCCCTATCTAGGTAGCTTGGTAAATGGTGAGACCTTCGGTGTTACTTTGAACCCAAAGTGGGCATAGGAGAATGCTCTACACCTTTAGAAGATCCTAAAACAAACACACTTTTACTATCCTCACAAGAGGACTCAGTGTCTCCAACTAGCTTCTACTCCCTTAGGCTCTACTGATGCTCGGTTGATACTTGATCGGTGCTCTGTGCCTATGTTAACTGAGTGGTCTTGGTAGCTTTACCGAGTAGTTTCTTGATGCTCAGTAATGCTTACCACAAAATCTTGATTGAATTTCGTTTTAGATCAGAACCTATAAACTTGGTAAGGGGATAGAAAGGTTCCTTACACAAATAGAAGGTCTACTATGGGAGTGATTTCCACACACAACACAAGATTTGAAAAACAAGTTCAAGAGTTTCAACCTTGTCGGGCTTGTAGCCTTCCACGCAAGGTTCTAGGGTTCTATTCCTAGATTCTTATAAGAAATCTATGGAAGAAAGGTATATTTAGACACCCTTTTTGGACTTGTATCAATCCTCCATATCCTAAGATCTTAAACACAAAGAACAACACTTAGCAACTCCTGGTCTACTAGTCCTAACAGGGCTAATTGACTCGGTTGATGAAGGAAAACTTTACCAGTTGTTTTTTCAAGATTAGCTGCCAATTGAAATGGTTTTGGGAATCCCAAAGAGACCACAATCCATCCTTAGATTACTTTTATCCACCCCTGAAGTGCTTCGGTCACTTCACCTCTTCATTTCCTAAACCAAGCACATAGAGATGCTTGGTCTAGAACTGGCAAAACTTCTCCAAACAATCTATTCTATTGAGGAACTAAATTACATTTCCCCTACTTGCATTTACCAACTTTTTATGGGAGTCCCACAAAGGAAATGCAAGTTAGGGCATCTTCGACCAAAACCCTGGTCCAGGGGGTTTCCTGAAAACCCAGAAAGCTTATTCCTCTAACTTTCAACTCTGATCTACAAACTAATTCAAATTAAAAGAAATGGATTCCTAATTCATGATATGTGTTAGATCAATAAATTTTCTTCCTTGCACTTTCAGATGAATCTGTACATGCAACATTTTAATCCATAATTTAGAGAAAAATAGGGATCTTTTATTGATTGAATGCAAAAATTACATAAAGTTTCCTTAATGTTCAACACCCTGCTATCTTCCACCCACATATAAGGGCTATATGAAGACTTTCCTTAATGTATCCAACCATTTTTCAAAGGTTTTAACCATTGGGCGGTTGTTTCACAGGTCGGTAGTAACTTTCAAAGAAGTTACCAACAACATTTCTTGTATTTTTGCAACTTTTACAAAATGTTGCATTCTTGCTCTTAATGAGCCTATAGGCCTAAGCCTTGGATCCTAGTGATCCCAAAAATTATTGAAATAACTTAAAAAGATACCTAGGAAACCTAACATCCTAAATGTACCTTTGGACCATAGTGAAAAACCCATGGTTTATAACCACACCGAGGGTGACTAGGTCTTAGAAGTTGGCTTATTAAAACTTAACCTATGAATCTAAAAGTTGTGAAGAGTGGGGAGTGCTCTTTAGGTGCTCCTATACCACACTCCTATATTATAAAAACTCAAGTCCTAGTTCAGAGAAGTTTTTGAACCAAAGTTCCATTCTTGTTGATACACTCTTCACTCATCTATGTTGCATCAATGTCTAGTAACCCTTTCCATTTGACTAAGTAATCCTTATAGGTCTTCTTTCTGGTTTGTTTGACAACTTTAGAGGCCATAATATTTTACAACTATAATGGTTGGCTTGGTGGAAATTCCTTTATCCATTCAGCCTGTTTGTCTTTGGTATCCTGCAAAGTGTCATTAGATCCTGTATCACCCTTAAAAGGAGTGAGATCACAAACATTAAAGATAGGAGAAATAGAAATAGTAGGGGGTAAAGAAATTTCATAAGCATTATCCCCAAATTTATGAAGTATTTGACAGGGACCAATCTTCCTCATCTGCAATTTGGTGTGTCCCCTAGGTAGCCTTTCCTTATTCAGGTATTCCCATACTTGATCTCCTACTTTGAAAGTAACATGTCTCTTCTTCTTATCAGCCTATTCTTTGTACTTTATAGTATTCTGACTCAATGTATCTTGGACTTGATCATGAATATGTTTGATCCATGCAAACAGTTCTTCTCCTTGTACACTAAAATTAAAGTCAGTTAGTAACTCTCTAAGTTCCATAACTCCTCTTGGATGGAGTCCATAATTCACTTGGAAAGGTGTCTTCCCTATTGACTGGTTTACTGAATCATTGAAAGAAAATTCTTCTTAACGAAGGATAGCATCCCAAGTCTATCCATATTTTTTTTTGAGACACCTTAAAATGTTTCCTAATGATCTATTTACAACTTTAGTTTGCCCATCAGTTTGTGCATGGTATGCAAAACTGAATAATAGATTTGTCCCCAAATTTTTCCGAAGGGTTCTCCAAAAGTGCCCTTGGAATTTCACATCTCTGTCGAAGATAATGGATGTTGGTAATCCATTAATTCTGACCACTTCTTTCAAAAATAAGTTAGCAATATGTGAAGCATCATTAGAAACTTTACAAGGAACAAAGTGTGCCATTTTCATAAATCTATCAACTATAACAAAGATATTATCAAATCCTTGTTTAGTTCTCAGAAGTCCTAAGACAAAATCCATACTCACACTATCCCATGGCTTTGTTGGAATAGGAAGTGGTTGATAGAGACCCTGATTGGTCCTAACTCCTTTAGCCCTTTGACAAATAGTGCATGATTCAACAAACTTCCTTACATCAGTAGGTAACCGAGGCTACTGATAGTTTCTCCTTACAAGTTCAAGTGTCTTATCTATGCCAAAGTGACCTCCTAGTGTACCAAAATTACTCCTCTACTGAGAGCATCTACAACTTTATTCAAGCTCCTTTCTTATGCTTTATGGAAAATTTGAATGCTTGGAGTTGTTCAATCCATTTCATGTGCCTACAGCTTAGCTTGTCCTGACTATTCAGAAAACTCAAGGCATGATTATCTGTAAAGACAATAAATTCTTTAGGAAGAAAGTAGTGCCTCCATTTCTTGAGGGCTTGAACCATCACATACAATTCCAATTCATATGTGTTGTATTTCTTCTTTTCTTCATTCAATTTTTCAGAGAAGAAAGCCACTGGTCTTCCATCCTAACTGAGGACTGTGCCTATGGCCAGATTTCTATCATTTCCACTATGAACAATTTGTCAAAGGTTGGTAGTGCCAAAATAGGATATTGTGCTACTCTCTCCTTAAAGTATTTAAAATCTTCATCTGCTTGTGTTGTCCACTAGAACTTTGTTTTTCTACCACCCTTGATGGTATCAATTAAAGGTGTACAAATGTGACTGAAATTTTTGATAAATTTCCTATAAAAGGTAGCGAATCCATGAAAGCTCTTGACTTCCCTTGGAGTCTTTGGTATGGGCCAATTAATGACAACCTCTACCTTTTTTGGATCCATTTTCAATGTGCCCTTTGAGATAACAAAACCCAAAAATATCAACTCCTGTTGCATAAATGTACACTTTTCTAAGTTGATAGATAATTTATTCTCATGTAACCTTTGGAGAAATTTCTCCAAATGTCTCATGTGTTACTCTATAGTCCCACTAAAGATTAAGATGTCATCCAAATAGATCACCACAAACTTTCCTATGAAATCTTGAAGCACTTCATTCATTAATGTCATTAAGGTGCTAGAAGCATTGCTAAGGCCAAATGGCATCACAAGCTATTCATACAATCCTTCAGTGGTTTTGAATACAGTTTTCCACTCATCACCAGGCCTTATCCTTATCTGATGGTAACCAAATTTAAGGTCAATTTTTGAGAAGTAACGTGCTCCTCCAAGTTCGTCTAGAAGATCTTCAATCCTGGGTATAGGGAATATGTATTTGATTATAATCTTGTTTATTACCCTGTAGTCAGTGCATAGTCTCCATTTTCCATCCTTTTTAGGGGCCAAAACACTTGGAACTACACAAGGGCTAAGACTCTTTTGTATGAGTCCTTTGGTCAACAATTCACTGACTTGTCTAGTGACTTCAGCATTCTAATCAGGAGTGATTTTATCTGCTGCTTTGTTGGGTAGGAAAGCACCTGGGATAAAATCTATTTGGTGACAAATGTCCCTCAATCGTGGGAGTTCATCTTGTGTGTCTCCTACAATTATGCCTTTGTATTTCTATAGTAGACTATCTACTTCCTTTGGTACTTCATTATGCATTGTTTTCTCCTCTAGTTTAAGGACTAGGGCATATCCTACCTCAGAATCTTGAATAGTACTTATCATCTCTTATTCTCCTGCAAGCATGACTAACTGTTCTTTTGGTTTTTCTTGTGGAGGATCAGGGAGAGGAAGCAAATTGTATTTGTGACCATTTTGAATATTTTGGTATTTGTTTATGACTCCATCATGTTTGGCTTGCAGATCATACTGCCATGGAAGTCCTAAAAAAAGATGATGTATACATCCATATCTACAAAATCACAAAGAACTCTATCCTTATAGTCTTTAATAGAGAAATCTACCCAAGCTTGTTCATTTATGAAGGTCTAATGCCATTTTGTTAACCAAGATACATGGGATGGGTTTGGGTGGGGTATCTTTTCCAATTTTAACTTATCTACCATTTCCTTAGATACAAGATTTTTAGTAGAACCAAAATCAATTACTAACTTGCGTACCTTTCCATGGCTCTTGCAGTTGGTTCTGAAAATACTTTTTCTTTGGGGAGGTTCCATCGGTATTGGTACTTGGATCAAAGTCCTCTGCATCATGAGGCTTACTCCATCTTCTCTCATACAGTCTCACACACTGTCAACATCATCTTCTTGTACTAGGTTGGCTCTTCTTTCACCTTGGTTATTCTACTTGTATCTATCTAGACACCTATTGGTGTAGTGCCCTATCTAGTTGCAGTTATAACATCTGATTTGTCCATTATTTCTTCCTCCATTTCTACCTCTGCCATTTCTTCTTCTTCCTCTATATCAACCTCTTGAACTACTTTCTCCTTGGATGTTCTCCTTATTAGATTCTCCTTGTGGTCTATTGTTTTGTCCTCTTCCTCCAAAGTTTCCTCTCCCTCTTTCATTCTTAGCTTTTCCTCTACCACCTTGTTCATTCCTACTTTTGAACTTTTCTTCAACTTTTAATGCCAATTGATAGCATTCATTCACTATGGTAGGGCTTGTTAAACTGATTTCATCTTGAATTGAGACCCTTAGGCCTTGCATATACCAAGCAATCTTTACACATTCTAGTTTAGCAAGCTTGGATTTCATCACCAATCTCTAAAATTCTTCAGTATAGCTAAAGATGTCCATCTCTTTCTATCTTAGACTCATTCTTCTTTTATGAAGTTGGACTTCATAATCTTTAGGGACATAAGTTTCCCTAAGAAGGGTCACCATCTTCTTCCAAGTGGTGACTGGATTCTTTCCATTCTTCACCCTATCATCTTGAGTGAAGTTCCACCATGTGAGTGCAGAACCTTTGAGCTTTGACTTAGCAAACTTCACCCTTTGATTCTCAAAGATGTCTTCACAATCAAAGAAACTATTTAGGGCATCCACTCAATCCAGTTCAGCATATGGGTCCATCTTCCCATTGTATGTAGGTAGCTCAAGCTTGGCATCCATGGTTCTCCTCTCCATAGATTTTAGAGTCTTCATAACTAGCCTCTAGTTTGTAGGACATTCTTCTTCCTCCTGCTCAAGGGGTTCTTCATCACTCCCTATTTCAAGATCAAAAGAGTTCCACTACTTCTCTTCTCAAGCTCTTCCCTTAGCGTATACATTTGTTTCCTCATCAGTTACATCTCGGTGTCTCTCTGATCATCACACTATGTCCTTTGCTCCTTTGGGTATCTTACTATCTCTGCATTGGTCATCCTTGATGACAATCCTCCTTCATCTTCTCCTTCCATGGTGCTGGTATGTCATTAGCCTAAGGATCATAGATTTTGTGATACCACTTGACGCAGAGCTCTCCCCTATCTAGGAAGCTCGGTAAATGGTGAGACCTTCAGTCCTACTCTAAACCCAAAGTGGGCAGAGGCGAGTTCTCTACACCTTTAGAAGATCCTAAAACAAACACACTTTACTATCCTCACTGGAGGACTCAGTGTCTACAACTGACTTGTACTCCCTCTGGCTCTACTAATGCTCAGTTGATACTCGGTCGATGCTTGGTACCTATGTGAACTGACTGGTCTTGGTAGCTTTACCGAGTAGTTTCCTAACACATGGTGATGCTGAGCACAAATGCCTAACTAGCTTTCCTTTTAGATGGGAACCTATAAACTTGGTAAGGGAATGGAAAGGTTCCTTACAAAAACAAAAGGTATACTATGGAAGTGATTTCCACACACAACATAGGATTTGAACAACAAGTTCAAGAGTTTCGACCTTTTCAGGCTTGTAGCCTTCCACACAAGGTTCTAGGGTTCTAGTTCCAAATTATTAAAAGAAATCTATGGAAGAAAGGTATATTCAGACACCCTTTTTGGACTTGTATCAATCCTCTAGATCCTAAGATCTTAAACACAAAGAACAACACTTAGCAACTCCTGGTCTACTAGTCCTAACAAGGCTAATTGACTTGGTTGATGAAGGAAAACTTTACTAGTTGGTTTTTCAAGATTAACTTCCAATTGAAATGGAATTGGGAATCCAAAAGAGACCACAATCCATCCTTAGATTATTTTTATCCACCCCTGAAGTGCTTCAGTCACTTCACTTCTTCATTTCCTAAACCAAGCACATAGAGATGCTTGGTCTAGAATCTGCAAACAAACTTCTCCAAACAATCCCCCTTCTCTTGTGCTCTTGAGGAACTAAATTAAATTTCCCCTACTTGCATTTCCTAACTTCACATGGGATTCCCATAAAGGAAACGCAAGTTAGGGCATCTTCAACCAAAACCCTAGTCCAGGAGGGTTTCCTGAAAACATGGAAGGCTTATTCTTCCAACTTTCGACTCCAATCTAAAAACTGATTCAAATTAAAAGCAATGTAGTCCTAATTCATGATATGTGTTAGATCAATAAATTTTCTTCCTCACACTTTCGCATGAATCTGTACACGCAATGTTTCAATCCATAATTTAGAGAAAAATAGGGATCTTTTATCGATTGAATGCAAAAATTACATAGACTTTCTTTACTGTTCAACACCCCGTTGTCTTCCACCCACCTGTAAGGGCTATATGAAGACTTTCCTCAACAGATCCAACCATTTTTCAAAGGTTGTAACCATTGGGCAATTGTTTCACAAGTCGGTAGCAACTTTCAAAGAAGTTGCCGACAACATTTCTTGTATTTTGCAACTTTTAAAAAATGTTGCATTCTTGTTCTTAATCAGCCTATAGGCCTAAGCCTTGGATCCTAGTGATCCAAAAAATTATTGAAATAACTTAAAAAGACACCTAGGAAACCTAACATACTAAATGTGCCTTTGGACCGTAGTAAAAAACCCATGCTTTATAACCACACCGAGGGTGACTAGGTCTTACAAGTTGGCTTATTAAAACTTAACCTATTAGTCTAAGAGTTGTGAAGAGTGGGGAGTTCTCTTTAGGTGCTCTTGCACCAGACGGCTACGTGTCAGAAGATTCTAACGGGTAGCCGTCATTTGTAGTTTTTTGTGATGGATAGACGTCACAATTGTGATGACCACAAATAGGCTTGATGGTATGTTCACCATGTCGGCACCCCCTTTTTGTGATGACCATAATCATCACAATTACGATGCCAATCGTAGTTGTCATTTTTTTTGATAGAAAAATTGTGATGACGGGTGGCATCTTTTGATCGACGATATACTATCGGAAGTTCGACGGTTTGCCATCGAAAAAATATCTCAAATGTACTAGTGACAAATCTTAATCATAAAAGTTAACAAATTTTAGTTATACATGACTATGCCCATATAAAATCCTTTTGAAAATTGCTATAACCATTATAAATAATAATGATTCTAAATTAAAAATTAGAATTTAAAATGATTCATAGAAATTTCCTTCCATTTTTATTGAACAAAAAATAAAATTAAAAACAAAACAAAACTAAATCTTTTTTGAAACTTTATGATTGTCCAATTCATATGTGCCTTCATAGAATTAAATTTAATTTATAAATAAATTTTACAATAAAAAATATATGAATAACTTAAAATTTAAAAAATAAATTAAACTCTCTATTTACTATTAGTAAAAAGATAATCTAATAAAACTCCAGAACTCGAATAAAAAGATGTCAGAAATTCAAGTACCACAGACTAATGGAGATTCAAATAACATAGAGTATTGAAATGTCTCAAGGATATTCTCTATCTTCTTATTAGAATTACAAGGAAGACAAGTAAATTATACATCAAGTTGTATTAAAACAAATAAAAATGAAATTGAAGTTTGTTGTAATAAAATATATATCTATTTTACTTGCATGGTAATAGTAATATTGTCTTGGGAAAACTCTAACCTTTTAAAATAATATTTATACTATTAAATATATTGTAAGTATTCGAAAGTGAAGTATATAATTGTAATTTTTAAGAAGTAATAAAATATTTTTTATTAAAATTAAAAATTGAATATTTAAAATATTAGAAAAATAAATCTAATAAATTATGAAGGTTTTTAGGTTTTGTTATTTTATTTCAAATTTTTAAGATTTTTTTTAGAACATTGATAGTATATGCTCTTCGGGGGAAGCTTGTTGATTCAAATTATAATTTATTTTTTCTTAATTTTATTTCAATATAAAAAATTATTATTAAAAATTCTATGATTCCATAAACTACTTCATTAGTAAACATTATCACAATCCATTTTGCTCATAGGTCATATCATTTTATGATGTTCATAATTATAGACAGTAATTTTAGGCAGATGCTTTCAGATCTTAAGACTAGATACTTGTGTTTGATAAGTGGATATTGACTCCACACAATTAAGTCACAATATATTCTGGCTGTGAAATAGTTATTACTAGCAGTTGCACGCTTTTGTACGTGCATCGATGAGCCGATAGGAGTTTTGAATTTTTAAAATACAAATAGATAAAAAATAAATAAAGATTTCCTTGTTCAAACTTCAAACACAAATTTAATATTCTTGTATGCTGTAAAAATTGCAACAAATAGAGTTTTGAAATCATATTATGTTTATAGCCCAAGAAAATAGAGGGATAAGAATATTGAAAAAAATAAGTAAGTTGCTATTTCTGATTCCGAAATCGTTTGCTAATTTCCAATGAAAAAATAGGGAAAAATAACACAAATTCTCACAAGAGGGTTGCAACATGGAGAAGAAAGTCCTATCATTTTAATAAAGATACAAATAAATAGAGATTTCCTTGTTCAAACATCAAACAAAAATTTAAAACATAATAATAATGTAAGTACTTCAAACATTTGCAAATAATATTTTGAAATATATGTCCTTTATAAGACATACTCCAGACATACTCCATACCTTGCACCCATTATAAACTACCACTCTCGATAATAATTAAATGTCAAATAGTAGAAAGAAATAAAATATTTACCTATTGCACAAAGGTTAGATTTTCAAAATTTTAAAAGATATTACATCTTATATTTGAAGCATAGTTAGATACTCGTGCTTATTAAAAATTATCTTGAGATATCATGAAAATAGATCACAATAAGCTATTTCTAAGTTATTTGTAGACCCAAATATACTAAAATAGATGGCACAATAGACTAAATTATATAAAAAGTCTAAAATTCATTTGAATTTTCTTTAACTTATTGATTTTTATTAGCCTAATTTTATTCTTGTTTAAACAAAAAAATACCAAATAAAAATTACAACTGAAAATCAGAAAAATTAAATACACTGAAAACAAATGCTTTCACAAAATACAAAGTTTAAAATACAATTTGTTGCAAGCATAGCTGCTTCAGAACGAATCAACAACACACTTATCTCGGTCATGATTTATTCCGTATACTTTCTCTAACCCTAGCAACTGCTTGATCAATTACATTGCACCCGAAAATGATTTAATAGACAACTCCCCTTTATCTGACTTGTGGAAAGATGAGGCATAAAAAGTACAACTATTTCTAGATGAAATTACAAATATATGGCTCAATCCAGACTCGATGTTTTTCTAGTTATTACAAATTCATGCTATGAAACATGAAAAGTAAAGCTCTACGAAAGAGTTACTATTGGTTTCTTCCCTTTTTTTTAGGGAACCAAGATGAAGAAACACCACAAACTCTCCAGGAATAGCTCTCCAATAAGCTAAAATCCCACTGCTCAGCTATTTCTCAATGTTGCCATGAAGCTCTATGCAGTGCTATGAGACAATTGTTGTAAATATGAAGAACCTACACCCACTGTAGAAGATAGAAAACAAAGAGAGAAAAAGGGCATGCCTGCAAGAACAAAAACATAGATTTCCAAATAACAAAAACATAGATTTCTAAATACATCATTTTCTAGGGGATAAGAATAGGGGATTAGAAAAAATACCATTTTTTTAGGGGATTAGAAAAAGTAGGGATAACAATAGGGGAAATAAAGGTAACTTGCTATTTTCAATTTTGAAATAGTTTGATTAGAAAAAGTAGGGATAACAATAGGGGAAATAAAAGTAACTTGCTATTTTTTATTTTGAAATAGTCTGCTAATTTATAAAGGAAAATAAATTGAAGTGTTTTCATTATCGGAAATTTATTTTTCTGGGAAGAGGGCTGACAATTATTTGGGAGGAAAAAGTTATTTCCGGGAGCAAAGCTCCCACACAAAGCCTATTGGCTTAATAATTGGTTAAGTGGTGTTGTTGTTGGTATCCCCACTCAGGTTCTAGACCTTTGTTGTGTAATAAGGGGATGATGTCCCCCATTTGTAACCTCACTTATTCATAGTTCTAGATCAAAAACATTTCATATAGATTAGAGATTAAAAAGTTTATTAGACACTTAATTCCATAAGCTTTCACTGACGCTTCTAGAAAGACAAGTATTATAGACTATTATTGATAGCATGAACAATATGAGGTGTTATAGATCAGTTTTATTAAAATAGTGTATAGGTATGTGGTCCAAGTTCTTAAGCATGGAAATTGATGTCCTTTGGCCCATTTAATTACTTATCATGTTTTCGCGTTTAGATTAAGTCAGATTTTCTTAACTCAGAATAAAGTATTCCTTCTTGGTTTGTGAGGAAGAAGATTAGAACTGTGCTCTAATATTTATCTAAGGTGAACATATATATATATATATATATATATATATATATATATATATATATATATATATATATATATATATATATATATATATATATATATATATATATATATATATATATATATATATATATATATATATATATATATATATATATATATATATATATATATATATATATATATATATATATATATATATATATATATATATATATATATATATATATATATATATTTATTACAATGTTACATTGATAATATGCTCGATTGACTTGTTTCCATATTTTACAACCACTAATTACAAGTCTGATAAAGAATATAAATATATTGATTTTGACAGAGATCACAAGGATGAAAGAAGTCTTTAGTTTCCATGTTCTTATATCACTGTTAGTATTAGTATAGTATAGTTGCCTTCAACTTGTTGCATTCATCCCCTATTAAAGGCACTAAATGTTAGTGCTATCATTATCAGATCTCACGCTTTCAAAGATATTCATCATCATTCTAGTACATAAAGATAGACACCTGGCATATTATGGAGCATATATCTCACTACCCATTCACAACTTGGTAAGTCAAATGTCATTTTCCATGGTGTCTTCCAATTCTAGTTGCTATCTTAATCCCTATATATGAAGGTCCTTCCCTTCTCATACACTGAACATCTAGCTTTTTGTGGTTTCCCTAAGAAAAGAAAAACTCATGGCTGTCCAGATAAAAAATCTTGTCCCGCTGTCCCTATGTGTGGCTGTGCTTAGCCTTCTTGGAGCCCCTAGTTTGGTATACTACTCTTCTGTTCTCTATCATTATATTATTACTGTAATAGTTTCTCAAATTTCAAGATAAGATCGTGTAAATTTATTTCTTATTGGATTAGTTTCTCAAATTTTTATTTAAGATCATATAAATATATTCAACATTTCTTATGGGGAATAACATTCCATCACTTTCTTCATGCTCAAGTAACTTCATCCTCTCTGTAGTACAACATAGTAAATAATAACCAACTCCTTTTACATTTCTAGGCTCAACAATCACTGCAAAGACATCTCCTGCACAATAAATTTGTATATACATGTGTGAGATCTTGAAATTTACTTAGTTCAATCTATAGATCTTGATAAACTACAACTAATTCAATACTTGAATGACTTCAAGATCAGTGATTAGAGATCACCAAGTTACTGAAATGTTATGTAAGATAATTAAATCAGTCATTATATTGTCATTGATGTCAACTAGTTTTGACAGTACTTATCATATAAGTTAAAAACATCTAAACATCTGTAGAAGGGAGAAAATATGAAGAACTGAGATATCTACATGGATGAAGATAGATATGATAGATGAGGAGAAGGATTACTTTGGGTAACTTATTGATGAGTCTATGATATCATTATGTTGACTTGATTATGTTGCATTAATCTATGATGAAGTAGGAAGCAAAATTGTACAAGGCAATGTGGTTGGTAAATGAAGACTTCAGTATACACAAAGCAAGTGTAGTGTATACCAAGTGATAGTATTAACTGAGCTTGTATTCACCGATGCATTTCATTATTAACTAAGTATGGATGAAAGTATTAAATGCTTAGTTTAGCCAATAGAAATTGATGAGCTAGAAGTTGTTATGGTTTTGAGGTTAAGGATAAAGTTTGTTATGACATCCACGACTAATTTTTTTTGGAGAAGATCTAAAGGATCGAATTGAAATGTGTTACTGACACAACATCTGAGGAAGGTTTAAGAGGCAAAATCCATGAAGGAGAATAAGAAGCAAAATCTAATGCATGATATGAAAATAGTTTATCGGTCTATATAAGAGATATGAGTTTCACTGTTGAAACTATGCCGGAAGAAAGAAGACTGCAAAGATTTCACATGAATATAGTTTCATACATGCCTGATCAAACTGGGTGAAGGAGAACTGAATTGCAGAACAACATTGAGCGTCAAAGAGCTATTACCGAATGAAATTAAGTTGAAGAAGTGAATTGAAATATTGATCAAGGGATTTGTAAGGACTCTGAATAGATCCAAACATCTGGAAAATAAGTTGTATTGTAATCAGATCAAATACTATTTTAGTTTAACCATTGATACAAAAAATATCTTAACTGAGTGGACTTAACCATCTTATATTATGCCCTATGTCATTCAATGTATGTACATTGTTATCCTATCAACCCCATGCTAAATGTTGGTTGAACGATAATTGTTAGTCTTAAATCCTCTAACAAGGTCACACCTAACAGTGTGTTTTGTAACCTTTAACAGGGTTGGCTCTTTACTGAGCTCGCTTCAGAAGAGTGAAAATTATTTTGGGTTACCCGTCCTAGGTGGTTTTTCCCTTAGCAGGGTTTCTATGTTAAATCATTGTATTATGTATTTATGTGATGATTGTTTTATTTTCATACTTTACATACTGCATATTTGATTTTTTAAGTAATCATAGTAGTTTAATTGACTGGTAATCGATAAAGGCATAGATAGTTTAATAGTTTATGTTACCCAGCTGCAGAATTTGTTGAAATTATTTTATAAGTTACATCTTTGCAATTGGGATTGTAGTATAATTGATGTACCTAATTCACCTCCCTCTTAGTTATTCTACCGATTGGTATCAGAGTGTTGGTTTCTTGGAACAAAGTTTTAAGGACTTCAGCAAAAAGATTGCAAGATGTATAAGAGGGAAGTGTTGAAGCTGAACAAGGACAATTTTACAATATGGAAAAGTTGTATGAAACTTCACATATTTGGAATTGGTGATTCTTCCATAACCCTACTGGAAAATGGATACTTAGCACCACCAACTAGATCAACATGAACACAACATGACTTTGATAGAGATTACTGCTACTCTATTTGATGCTAAATTTGAGGATGTCAAGAATTGCACTACTTCAAAGGAAATGTGAGATAAACTTGCTCAAGTCCATGGTGGTGATGCAAATGTGAAAAGAGCTAGAGCTGAAAGCTTAAGAGACAAATTCGATGATAAGAAAATGAAGGAGAAAACATTACTCAATATACAAATCAAATCAAAGACGTAATAAATGTTATCTAAGGATCTAGTGGTGTCATTGATGAAGATACAGTGGTAAGTAAAATTCTAAGAACCTTTTTGCCTGCCTATGTAATCAGAATATCTGCAATACATGAAATGAGGTCTGCACCTGGTAGCACTCTTACTCTAGATAGTCTCATTGGTAAGCTAACAAAATTTGAGCTAAACAATTTTGATAATAGTGTTGTACCATCTGTTGAGTCTTCTTTTATGTCTTCTCTCAAGATCGGTATATCTAGGAGTAGACATGATATAAGGAATAACAATGATAGTAATACTGATGATGTGATTGATGAACTTGAAGCTCTTATAGCTTGGAGATTTCTAAAAGCTAAAGCTAGATATAAGGGAAAGTTACCTTTAGCATGCTACAACTATAAAGAAGTCACTCATATTGCTGCTAGATGTCTCAACAGGAAAGAGGAAGATAAAGATCAAGACCGATCTAGTGAAGGAAGCTATGAAAGAAGAAACAACAAAGGTTACCTACACTACAATAGAAATAACCAAGAGCACAAAGACAAGGGAAAAAGGTCATGTTACTTAGTTGAAGATAAGGACACCGACACTGACTCAGGTGGTGATGATATTGAGGTTGTATTTGTTGCTATGAAAGATGACTCAGAAGAAGAGGAAAGGTATGTAGAGACAAAACTCATTTCTAAAGTTAGTAAAAATGATACTTGGATCATAGATAGGGGCTATACACATCACATGACTGGTGATAAAGATAAGTTTGACCATATTGAGCATTATAATGGAGGATCACTAAAAATGAGTAATGATACACCTTGCATGGTGAAAAGAAAAGGATCTTTATTGATAAATGATAAAATCAGATGTGACAATGCTTATTGGGTAAATGGACTAAATTACAATTTTTTGAGTGTAGCACAACTTAACAATTTAGGTCACCGAGTGGCATTTGATAACAAGAAGGTGAAGATCTATAATTAAAATGGAAATTTTTTCAGAGCACGAGGACAAACAAAAGGTAACTTATTTTATCTTGACAATGTTGAGACTTCTTGTTTGCTGGTTAAAAATGAAGATGCATGGTTGTCACATAAAAGGTTATGTCATGTAAATTTTTATAACATGATTAAGATCAGTAAAAAGAGAAAAGTTAGAGGACTGCCTAGCCTAACTAAACCAGATCATGTTATGTGTCATCAATGTTAGAAAGGAAAGATGACAAAATCTAGTTTTAAAAGTAAAGACTATTCAACAAAAAGAATCTTGGAGTTAGTTCACATTGACCTATGTGGTCCCATGAGAACTCAGAGCTACTATGGAGATTGATACTTTATTTTTTTTGTTAATGATTACACTAGATTGATGACTATTATGTTTTGAAAGGAGAAATCTAAGGCATTTAAGATGTTTAAATGGTATAAAGCTAAATTAGAAAAAGAAACGGAAAAAGAACTGAAATGCTTAAGGTCTAACAGAGGTGGTGAGTTTATTTCAAATGAATTCAATAACTATTTTAATGATCATGACATCAAAAGATAGTTTTCTGCACCAAGAACACTGCAGCAAAATGGGATTTCTGAAAGGAGAAACATATCTATTGTTGATTGTACAAGAACATTGATGATAGAGAAAGATGTAGCACAAATGTACTCGAGAGAAGTAGTTAGCACAATTGTGTATGTATTGAACCAAATAAAACTAAAGAAAGACACAAAAAAAATACCCTACGAGTTATGGTTTGGAGACACACTGAGTGTAAGTTACTTCAGCATTTTGGGTAGCAAATATTTTATTCTAAAAGATGATAGGAATGGGAAGTTTGACTCTAAAGGGGATGAGGGAATATTTCTTAGATATTCTACTAAAATAAAATCTTACAAGTGTCTGAATAAGGTTACTAATAAGATGATTGCAAGTGCTAATGTCAGAGTTGATGAATTTGCTAATAAAAATGATGAAGAAAGCAATGAGGAGCTGAAAGACTGGTAGATTCACTTATATTGAGGATCTAGAGTACCTACCAAAGCCATAGGCTGAGTCAACCGAGCATCATAAAAATAACACCAAGGAACAACATAGGGAAATCAAGGATCAGGAAGAAGTAGCTGAGTAAGGAAATGAACCTAAAAAGGATGAAGAACAAAGGAGAGATCAAGTGCTGGCAAGATTTGTCAAAAGAAATCATCCTGAGAACCAAATCATTGGAGATAGGAAAGTTGGCATACAAACCAGAAGTAAGTTAAGACAAAATGCATGTCTAGTTTGTGAGTTTGAACCGAAGAATGTTAAGATTGCACTTGAGAATGATGAATGGATCAATGCTATGAATGAAGAAATAGAACAAATTGAGAATAAAAAAAAATGGAATTTAGTACCTAGACCGAAAGATAAAAATGTTATTGGTACTAAATGAATTTTCAGAAACAAGCTGAATGAAAATCGAGAAGTTACTAGGAACCAAGATAGACTTGTTTGAAAGGGATATGCACAAGAAGAAGGTATTGATTATGGTGAAACTTTTTCATTTGTTGCTAGACTAGAAGGAGTCCACATGTTACTTGTAGATGTTGCACATAATAAATTTAAGGTTTATGAAATGTATGTTAAGTCTGTTAGGAATGGGAACACTGAGAGGGCAGGGGGGGTGAATCAGTGTTCACTTTATTTTATCTTTTCACTTTAACCTTTAAACTAAACTTAAATGCTTAAGTACTAAAATGAAAATCCATATAAATATGAAACATGAAATCAACACATGACACCAATATGGTTATGGAGAAACCCAAATAGGTAAAAACCTTGGCGGGAATTGGCACCCACTAATATTCTGTACTACTATTTAGTGATCCTTGTTAGAAGATCCTTAACCCTATCAGGAGTTTCTTTAAAATGTATTAAGTACACTAGACCTTGTTAGGATTCTTTTACAATATTCCCTGTTAAGGGAGTGGACACACTATCCCAGGGCTCAGTACTCAAGTGGTGAAGACTACAACCTTTTGATCTCAGATACACACTATATATGTTTGATGAACTGTTATTGTGACACTGGTTGTCAGATCAGTCTCTTTGATGCGCTAATGCTTTAACCTCTTTCAAAGCTCTAATACATCTTAAATAATCTCCACACACTTCTACTCTACTTATCTCAACTCTATTTTAACTTCCATACTAATTACAATGGGTGCATCTCATATTAATATGTGCATACAAAATAAATAACTAGGTCGGCCCTTAGACCTATTACATACAACGCTTCCAAATTATTTGGCTCAAGTGTGTTTAAAAAAAAACATATACATATCTTGAAAACCTAATTATAATGGGTGCATAGCCTTTACATCATTAGATTATAACCATAACTCAAAATGCTAACAGTCGACTGCTTACTCTGTTCTTCACTAGCACACACTGGCTGTGCAACTTCAACTACTTGTATCTTTCTCATATTTGCATATCTGATCATGCACTCATACACTAAGCATTAATATAGTCTAACTAACTTAACTTCCAAGGTGCACACCATAACTCAGTCGTACGCATGTGAGCTGATGCTCTGAGCTATAGGAACTCTGTACACTATCCAGTCTTCAACACTTAATCGATTTCTAATCTTCTCATCAAGTGCACTAACTCCAAACTACTATATGACTTTGTTTCCATAATGAAAACACTATATCGAGTCATATACATCAGTATAGCCAACTTTCCAACAATCTCCCCCTTTGTCATTGATCGCAACAAAGGAATATGGCCAAGTTGTTAATTGTCCTTAATAAAAAAAACTTTTTTTCATCTATACATACAGTTATATCTCCCTATACATATTTTGATCCATATTGTATACAAAACTCCCCCTTTGACATTAATGAAAAAGGTGATTCAAAAATTGTATCTATACATACTTACTGAGGGAAAACATCTAGATAGGATATCTTTAGTTCTGGATCTCCTTCTTCCAAAATGTGATCAAAGAGTTTACTATCTAGAGATGGGTGCATAGTGCATACTATAGCTTCTCCATCTTCTTCAAGTCAGTGTTAGGACCATGATCATATGTTACCATTGTGGTATCTATATCCTTGATGTTTTGATTGAGTATATCTAAGGAGGGCACAAGAGAATTCCTGAGATGTGTTTTCCTTGCCCTGATCTTTGACATTTCTTTTTCTTCATGCTCAATCTATTCTATTTGTCCTTGGTATACATTATTACACATTTTTAAATCTATGGATGTGTCTTTCATTGAATGCTTGACTTGCTCAATCATAGCTTCTGCCTCTTTTATTTTCTTGAAATGGGCATCAGTAAGCTTATCCTGATCCATACATTCAGAAATGATTATTCTTCCTTCATTTGAAAAATCTTTTAAGGATGCTTTAGCATTCTTGAGTGAGCTTAGGTCAAGTGAAAAGTTTCTCATTAATTCACTCAACCTCTTCTTTAGGTATTTTTCTTCTGCAACTAGTAATGCAAATTCTTCAAGGCTTGAGAAATTACTTTTGAAATGTGAGATGACTGTACTTACATCATCAATAGAGTGTATCTTTCACACTTTCTTGTCTTCTGGCAACAAATTGTTTATAATGTTTACTTATTCTACTAGGAGGGGATTCCTCATTACTTGTTTTTCTTTAGCTTTTTCCATGGCTGGTACGCTGAATTTTATCAGATCTTCTTCTCCCCAAGAGTCCAAACTGGTTGTGTCCAGTGTCAAACTTGACAAAAATGCAGAGGGTGATGGATTGATGAGAGCGTTTTCCATTACTTCTTGTTTTACCTTGACTATTTTAACTGATGGTTCATTACTCTCTTTTTCTATTTCTTTCTTTTCTTCTTCTTTTTCTATTTTTTCTTTTTCTTTCTCATCTGTTATATCTTCAATCAATACTTCTTCTTGATGAGTGGGAGGTGTGTTGCTGCATAAAATTTTAGCTTCTTGTGTACTCACAAAAGATCCCTCAAACTTATCATATTCATCGTCTCTAGCCGCCATTGCAATCTCTACATTGTCAATGAAGATTGTATCATATTTTTGTGTATCTTTCATAGGCATAGACTTTAATGCCTCTATAGGTGTTACCACTATAGGCAATGAATCTTGAGGACCTATAAATGGTATATTGGTGGTCTCTGTTGCTTTGTCTTTCTCACTAGGTGCTTGAGTGATGATCATAGACAGAGGTTTCATGTGTTGCTCTAAGAATACCTTCTCAAAGGCCTTCTCTATTTCCTTTGTTATCAATTCATAGTCTTTGTTCATAATGTGTAGTGTTCTCATCTTTGTCCTTAAGTGCGGCTTCACCAAATTCAATATTAGTGTCTTGTCTTCAATAGAACATACTGGAAGATTGGAATCCAGTGTTTGTTCCCTGATTCTAATGTCTTCTTCAGTTGCTTGTCTCTTCAAGGTATCCATGATCTCCCATATCTTATTGGGATAGCTGGCTTTAGTTCAAGAACTGTCTTCTTGAATTTTAACATGTGTTTGATCAGCATCTCATGAATCTCTAACTTATCAATTTCATGATATTTTTCATAAAACTTGGCTATTTGATCTAGCCTTCCTTCTTCTACTACTCTAGTCCTTAACACTTGAAGACTAGGTAGGAATCCTACTTCTAGAGGTGGCTGCACATTTTTCAATTTTCTTCTTATGGCTCTAGCTGAAGGGTGACTTGTGGTAGTTTGTTTTCTCCTCTTGGGCATCTTAGGAGATGCATTTGTTGACTCAAAACCAACTGTAACAGTGGGAGCATGACTAATATCATCAATTTTACCTTGTTTATCCTTTGGATCATTAGTCTTTTCAATCTTTACCTTTTTCATCTTGGGATCATCAGACTTAGCTTCCACTATGGATGTGTTCTCAATTTTCAAAGCAATCTTTTCTTCCCTTGCTTTGTCTAGGTCTTCTTGTATTACACCATGAATTTTGAGTATCTCAAACATAATCTTAGAGGCTTTCCTCTTAGTTGTTACACTATTCAGAAATGCATCAATTTCCCTTGTCTTTACCTCATAAGTACCCCACCTAGGTTCATTAAGGTCCTTAGGTATTGAAAGTAATACTTTTGCATAAGATTCCAAGATTGGTTCCTCAACGTCATATCCAAGTGGATGGATCCACTTTGTTCTTAGTTCAATTGCCTCCATGCATGGTGTGTCTATTTCAATCATAAAGAAGATAGTATCCTTATATTTTTCAACAATGTTTTCTATAATTTTGTACCTAATTTGCATCTTGGCCTTGAAGGTATTCAACTCCAATGTTATGTAATCTCTCAATGTTCTCTTAGTGAATGCCTTGTTAGATATCTTTGGCATGGTTGGAATGGACTTGTCCAAATACAAATATGATACTTTCCTAGCTATATGAAGGTACAAGTAAATGATCAAAGACCCAAACCTGAATACCTTGGTCTTATCATGCTTGATTTCCTTGATGTTATCAATCAATTGTGTGCAAGATCTCACATAGATTGAACTATACATCTTCCTTCACAAGTCTAATAGCTGCTAGAATTGTGCCCGCAAACACACTATTCACCCTACTAGTGTGATGAAACTTGTATCCAAGTATCATGGACATCAATTTGATGTCAGCTTGCTCAATAGGCTCAATTTTCATCCCACACATATCACTCCTTGACTTACATGTTTGTTCAACAATTTTTCTGACATCCTTGCCCACAAGAAGGATGACGCCAATCTTAGATAGGCCTGTCATCTCATATATTAGGTCACTAGTGATTCTTACTAGTACATCACCTATCCAAAATAGGTCATCATGAATTCTGCTTAGAAGTATTTTAATCCATTTTGTCTCATAGAACTCATATGCCATAGGATACTCCACTATAGGGTGATCATTCCACTTTGCATATTCATCTAAGAAGGTTTTGTCTGGTTTTAGCATAGTTTCCATGTACACCCTTAGCCTGTCCAATCCTACTAGTTCCTTCTTCCAGTAAATGTATGCCCTAATGTTTTTGACATGCATAACGCCCATAGACGTGTGGGAGAATGCTCCCTCTAAGTCATCTAGGGTAGACTTAAATGGATGCTTCTTAAAAACATATCTTTTCTTTTCGACAACATCAACTACTATGGGAGTGGCCATCACTTACTTGATTTATCACTTTCCAAATGTTCTCTGATATAATCTGAAGACTTCTGAATTGGTACAATGAACAAGGGTTTATGCAACTGATCAAATGAACTACTAATTACTAATAGATCAATCTGCAAGTCTTCACAATAACTTCTAGAGCTCTTTCTTCTCTCCAATCGCTCTGAGTTTGAATGCAATGAGTAATAAAAAATCTTTCTATGTACTTAAAGTGAAAATTCTGCCATTAATGCTTGCCATGTAAACTAGGTTGTCACTTAGAAGTTTCTATCTTCTATTTTGCAAAGAATCAACTAGTGTGCTCTTGCATGAAGGTTTTTATAGTCTCCAAAAGATTAAGTCCAAAGGTGCATACTCTGAGAGTGAGTATACCAACCACGTAGGGGTCTAGAGCTAAATTAGCTCCCCTTGTGACCTTGAGGGCCATTCATCTAGATGTAGAGGGTGCATCCACTATGGATGCATCCAATACATATTCATCAACCTTGTCCTTCTTTATTTCTGACCAAATCAAGCTCACATCCTTTGAAGGTTTTACAAAATTGACTTCTCCTTGAAGATCCAAAACTAGTTCTTCGGGCTTTTTAGGGCTTTCCTGACCTTGTGTCCTTGATCTATAGAACTTTGAGATATGTATAGCCTTGGTATAGGAGTGATAAATGACTAGAGGCCTTATATTCCTCGGCCCATTGACATGGGTCACCATCTTACATTGTTTAGTTCAGTGACCATTATAGTTACATATCTAACATGTAACATTCTGAGAGCTTCTTACATTTGATTGATTCTAATTTCTTTGATTATGAGTCATGTTCTTTTGGCTTTTCTTACAATTCATATCTCTGTGACCAAATTTATTGCATGAATAACAATAACCATTGAAAGGTCTTACCTCTGTATAGTTCCTTGCTATGTGTCAATGCTTGTACTCATTCTTAGGTGATTTAGTATGATCCTTGGTCTAACTTATAGTCTCTTTAGCATTTGAGGTTCCTTCTGGTGCTTTCATTCTTTCTCACATGTTATCAATCTGATTCTATGCTTCATTATATCCAATGTAGCTAGTATCTCCTTTAGCTCTTCTTGCATATAACTAAGATTCTATTAAATCAGAACTGGTGTGTAATTTATCAATGTAATTCTTAGGCTCTTTCAATTTAGATTCAAAGCTTTCCTTTCTGTTTCTTAGTTCTAAGATTTCCATGTTTTCTTGCCTCAATTCTTCATTCAGTTGAAGGTTCTCTTTGACCTATTCATCATAGATTTCTTGATTGTTAGTCAACTTATCATCAAATTCTTCAAGTTGTTCTTTTAAGGATTTATTTTCTTCATTCAGCTTCTTGACCATTGTCCCTAGATCACTGGTAGAGCATTCTTTCAAATCTTTACTTAGCCTTTTGATGACTAATTGAGCATCACTAAGTTTTTTCCTTAGTTCTTCATTTTCTCTCTCAGATTTGTCCAAGTCTTCAAGAGAAACTTCTAGATTTCTTTTCAAATGTTTCATTTCTATTTTGTCCATGATCTCCTCAAAAGGTTAAACTTCTTTTCTGAGGACCAAAGCTCTGATACCAATTGTTAGGAATGGGAACACTAAGAGGGGGGGGGGGGGGGGAGGGGGTGAATCAGTGTTCACTGTATTTTATCTTTTCACTTTAACCTTTATACTGAACTTAAATGCTTAAGTACTGAAATGAACATCCATATAAACATGAAACATGAAATCAACACATAACACTAATATGGTTATGGGGAAACCCAAATAGGTAAAAACCCCGGTGGGAATTGACACCCACTAATATTTTGTACTAATGTTTAGTGATCCTTGTTAGAAGATCCTTAACCCTGTTAGGAGTTTCTTTACAGTGTATTAAGTATAGTGGACCTTGTTAAGGGTCAGGAACTTTTAGGAGTCTTTTACAATAGTCCCTATTAAGGGTGTGGATGCACTTTCCTAGAGCTCATTTCTCAAGTGGAGAAGGCTACAACCTTCTGATCTCAGATACACACTATATCTACTAGATGAATTGTTACTGTGACACTAGTTGTCAGATCAATTCCTTTAATGTGCTAATGCTTTGACCTCTTTCAAAGCTCTAATACATCTTATAGAATCTTCACACACTTCTGCTCTACTTATCACAACTCTATTTTAACTTCCATACTAATTACAATGGGCACATCTCATATTAATATGCGCATACAAAATAAACAACTAGGTCGGCCCTTACACCGATTACATACAATGCTTCCAAATGAATTGGCTCAAGTGTGATTAAAAAAAAACATATACATATGTCAGAAACATAATTACAATAGCTGCATAGCCTTTACATCATTATATTATAATCATAGCTCAAAATACTAACTGTCAATTGCTTACTCTGTTCTTCACTGGCACACATTGGCTGTGCAACTTCAATTGCTTGTATCTTTCTCATACTTGCATATCTGATCATGCACTAATAGACTAAGCATGAATATAGTCTAACTAACTTAACTTCTAGGGCACACACCATAACTTGTTCGTACGCACGTGCGCTGATGTTCTAAGCTGCAAGAACTCTATACACTATCTAGTCTTCAACACTTAATTGATTTTTGATCTTCTCATCAAGTGCGCTAACTCCAAAATGCTATATGACTTTGTTTCCATAATGAAAACACTATATTAAGTGATATACATTAGTGTAGCCAACTTGCCAACAAATTCTTCTTTTCTGAATGGAATACTAGAAGAGGAGGTCTACATAGAACAACCGAAAGGATTTGTTGATCTGAATAATAAAGACATGGTATGTAGACTACATAAAGCCTTATATGGATTAAAGAAAGCACCAAGAGCATGGTATTAAAGGTTACATAATTATCTTTTGATTATTGGTTTTGTAAGAAGTAGTGAAAACAACAATTTGTACATGAAAGGAGGATCACATGATACTATTTTGATTGCGGAAATATTTTTGGATGATATAATCTTTGGAGGACAAGATCATGTGTGTAAAGCTTTTTCTGATGAGATGAGAAAAGAATTTGAAATGTCAATGTTTGGAGAGATTAAGTTCTTTCTAGGCTTGCAGGTTATTCAACAAAAAGATGGAATTTTCATCACTCAATCAAAGTACGTAAAGGAAGTGTTGAGAACATTTGGCATGTCATATGCTAAACTAGTTAGAACATTGATCGTCATAGGCTGCAAATTGACAAAAGATGATGAATCTATACAGGTAAATCAAACATTGTACCGATCTATAATTGGTAAACTGATGTATGTTGTATATAGTAGGCATGATATTGCACATGCAGTTGGGATTGTGGCTAGATTGTCTGCCAATCTGAAGAATTCACATATGGTTGTAGTGAAAAGAATCTTAAGATACCTAAAGAAAATAGGGGATTATGGTACTTAAGAGAACAAGTACAGGAGAAGAAAGTAAAATTGGAATATGTTATATCAAAGGAGAAACTTGCTGATATTTTTACCAAGCCTCTAACAAAGGACACCTTTGAATACTTGAGGACTAGACTTGGGGTCCATCCCCTCTCTACTAGTCACTAATGTGATCTAGAGGTTGCATCAGCCTAATCTTATCAGAAGATCATTCATATTGATTATGTCTAAGGTTATGAAATATTTGTGGAGCTAGAATAGAAGATTTCCATATCAGTATATCAAGATACATTGTTTGCACCAAACAATAGAGAGTTACTTGGCTATTTGCAAAGCTGTATGTATTATGTTTTTCTTTGAGATTGTTGTCAAAGGGAGAGATAAATAATATGATAAACAGAGAGATCATGAACTATCTATCTAAGGGAGAGATAATTTGAGAAAGTTAGTGAGAGACTTAAAGATTTGTTATTAAGAACAGAAGGAATCTGAGAGCTGAAAAGATCAAAATCATAGAGGAGAGTCTGTACTTGTAATGTTGTTATGTAACGTAGTGATTAAACACTTTAAACAATTCAAGCTAGGGAGAGCGTACCGAGATACAACATTTAATCACATATTTGTGGAATACAGTTTTGGTATGTGTATGACATATTTCATATTGCTTGTGTTCTCATCAATGCCAAAGGGAGAGATTGATGAACTACAACTGATTGAATACCTGAATGACTTGAAGATCAATGATTAGAGATCACCGAGTTGATGAAATGTTATGTAAGATAATTAAATCAATCATTATGTTGTCATTATCTGTGTGAAAATTGTACCTAGCTGCGGACACAACACTTTAGTAAAACATTAGTGGTTAGCAAAATCAAAATCTGCAAGTAATTGAAACTAAGCTAACCAGGCAATTTATTGCCTTCTAGTAGGTGCAAGTATGATGTTCTCAGATTGAAATCGAGATCAGTAACAATGCAACACCTAAACAAAGGATTTGAATGCAAGAGAATGAAAAATGGTATGGATGCAGATTAATCTATATTTTTGTATTTTGTATGCAATTAGGATGAAGAACTGTATGAATCTAAGCTAGAATGAAATTGAGTCCAGATTTAATCTAAGAATGATATGAATGAATATGAATGCTATGATATGAAAACTATGCAAAACTATGATCAACAATGAAAGATCTCACAAATCGCCCGTCACAAGTGCTTAATCCTTCAATTGCCAATTCGCCAGAGTAATTGTGCACATTCGAGAGTTGATGAGATAAATTGTGAAGAGCTGAGCCTTGATTTTATAGAAATCCAAGGCTTGAGGATGCATTGAGAAAAGCCATAAATCACTCTTGATGAACTCAGGTTGATTTTTGAGTTATCAAGAAATCATAGATAATTAACTCACAAAAATCATGCAAAAGTAGTGTTTATCTCAAAATAGAGTTTAGTTCTCTTTTCCAACTCATCATTAGATGCCGAGTTTAGAAAGTTAACAAATTGAAATTGGAAATTGATTTAAGGTTAATTGCTTTTCTGATTGTGCATGATTTAATATTAATTAATTTAATAAATAAAGTGATTTATTCTCAACTTAACTAATTTTTGAAATAAAATTATTGATTTATGGGTTAATCAATTGTTTAGTCAAACTTTATTCCAATTAAATCATTAAATTTGACAACTTTGATTTTAAATCAATTAAATAAATATTCAATTGATTGTTTGTAGAAATTTTGATTTATTGTCAAAATAAAAACAATATTAATTAGGAATAAATGTAATTAAATCTAATTAAATAATTAAGTGGTAGAATTTAATTAATTAATTAAATATTCATCATATTCAATTAATCAAATTTAGGATAAATAATGACATTTATCACCAAATAATATTCAATTAAAGATAATTAGGATAAATTAAGAATATTCAAGGAATATTCTCTGATGCAGAATTTAGGATAATCAATTAGATTTTCGATAAACTGATGTGCAGATGTGCCTTAGGTTAGGACTTTGATGTCAATTTCATTCCATTTGAAGATGTAGGAGGTTAATGAACCTATAGCCCATTTTTAGGGTATTACAGTCATTGATGTCAACTAGTTTTGATAGTACTTATCATGTAAGTTACAAACATCTGAACATTTGTAGAAGGGAGAAAAGATGAAGAACTAAGATATCTACATGGATGAAGATGGATATGACAAATGAGGAGAAGGAATACTTTGGGTAACTTATTCATGAGTCTATGATATCATTATGTTGACTTGATTATGTTACATTAATCTATGATGAAGTAGGAAGAAAAATTGTACAAGGAAATGTGGTTGGTAAATGAAGACTTCAGGATACACTGAACCAGTGTAGTGTATACCAAGTGACAGTATTAAACAAGCTTCTATTTGCCGATGCATTTCTTTGTTAACTGAGTATGGATGAAAGTATTAAATACTTAGTTTAGCCGATAGAAATTGATGAGCTGGAAGTTGTTATGATTTCAAGGTTAAGGATAAATTTTGTTATGAGATCCATGGCTAACAAAATTCAGAGAAGATCTAAAGGATGGAATTGAAATGTGTTACTGACATAATTTTTGAGGAAGATTGAAGAGGCAAAATCAACAAAGGAGAATAAGTGGTAAAATCTGATGGATGATATGAAAATGGTTTATCTGTCTATATAGGAGATATGAGTTTCATTGTTGAAACTATGCTAAAAGAAAGAAGACTATAGAGATTTCGCATGAATACAATTTCATGCATGCCTAATTAGACTAGTTTAAGGAGAACCAAACTGCAGAATAGCACTGAGTGTGAGAGAGCTATTACTGAGTGAAAGTAAGTTGAAGAAGTGAATTGAAATATTGATCAGAGGATTTGTCAGGACTTTAAATAGATCTGAACATTTGTAAGATAAGTTGTATTGTAATCAGATCAGCTATTGTTTTAGTTTAACCATTTATACATAAAATTTGTTAACTAACTGGAGTTAACCATCTTATATTATGCCCTATGTCATTCAATGAATGTACATTGTTATCCTATCAATCCCATAGTGAATGTTGATTGAACGATAACTATTAGTCTTAAATCCTCTAATAAGGTCACACCTAACAGTGTGTTTTGTAACCTTTAATAGGGTTGGCTCTTCACCGAGCTCACTTCAGAAGAGTGAAAATTATTTTGTATTACTGGTCCTAGGTGGCTTTTCCCTTAGCAGGGTTTCCACATTAAATCAATGGGTAAGAGTTTGGAGTTGCGAACCAATTTCGCGGAAGTCTATGGTGGGAAAAATTTACAATAAAAAATGGGCACCCAATTTTTACAAATTGGGCGCCTGTTTAGGTTCGAGAGCTGGATCCATTTAAAAAAAATTGGCTGCCCATTTAGGATCGGGTATCCAAACCGAAATGAGTGCCCGATTTATTCAAAATGGACGCCCGTTTTGAATAAATCGGGTGCCTATTTCTAATACCTATATATATTTTTTACCGATTTCTTGTCATTTTCATCTTCAAGAAAATGGGATCGCATTTAACAGAGCTTGGGTGCCTATTTTAGCTTCCCCTGCCGACCCCATCTGCCATTTTTTCAAGTTCCAGGTATGTACTATTGTTTTTTAGCATTTTTTTATGATTTTTGTCATTAAAAATTGTAATTTCAAGTTTGTTTTTAATTTAAAAACATAGTTTAATGTTGTTTTCAAAATTATTGTATAAATTTAATTATATTTTATCTTTCAAGTAGCTCTTTTTTATTTTAATTTACTTTGTAAATTACCGTACTAAAGTAGAAAATTGGTAAAATTTAGGTATACAAATTTAAATTACAGAATCCTACGTAGAAAACCAAAACCCTAGGTAGTAAAAGCAAAATGTAAACCTATACAAAATTAAATTCTGAAATGTGAAACTTAGAAAATCAAAACATAAATTTATAAAACCAAAACATAAATTTAGAAACCCTCTCTCTCTCTCTCTCTCTTCAAAATTATTGGATAAATTTAATTATATATTATCTTTCAAGTAGTTCTTTTTTATTTTAATTCCCTTTGTAAATTGCCATACTAAAGTAGAAAACTGGTAAAATTTAGGTATAAAAAATTAAATTACAAAAGCCTATGTAGAAAACCAAAACCCTAGGTAGTAAAATTATACTCTCTCTCTCTCTCTCTCTCTCTCCTCTTTCTCTATTTTCAAAATTATTGTATAAATTTAATTATATATTATCTTTGAAGTAGTTATTTTTTATTTTAATTTACTTTGTAAATTACCATACTAAAGTAGAGAACTTGTAAAATCTAGGTATACAAAATTAAATTACAAAACCCTACGTAGAAAATGAAAACCCTAGGCAGTAAAATTTAACTCTCTCTCTCTCTCTCTCTCTCTCTCTCTCTCTCTCTCTCTCTCTCCAAAAATAGATTTGGCATGCTATTTTTTGAACCCTACAATGGGTGAGTAGATACTTGGCAAGAAGCCACATATTTCGATTAGATGGTGTAGATACCCTGACATAGCATAGCATTTTTGGAAGTGGTAGTGGATGGTATTTGACCATCCACCACATGCTAATCATGAGGTCCCACTTTATTTTTTGAAGAAATTATGGGCTGAGTTTGAATTGGGTAAGAAACCCAATTATTTTGACATAAGAGCATTTTAGGGGGTTGGCCGGGGCATGCCACATGATAGGCTAGGGTCCAAATTGAGTGATAGAACTAGATATCATGTGCACAATGAGTCCCTTGTTCCTCTTCCATCTCCTTTACTTCCTTCACCTATCTGTCATCAAGCAGTGCAGTCATCTCTTGGTTCTTTCAGTGCCCTTACGGGCAATTTGTTATAGCGCATGACCTAGGTGAGGACTGTCACTAGCATAGTACATATTTGCATGAGTTATGGGGGTATATGTAGGGGTCCCCAGTCTGATCATGATGTTTTCCATGCTGCCCATGGTGGATATGGTGATGATGATGATGGCGCACATGGTGGATATACCAATGATGATGATGGTGCTCATGGTGATGTCGGAGATGATATCTCATCATATGTTGATTTACTCAATGCAGACGATGATCATCCCACACAAGTAAATTTAATTATAATTTATATAGTACAATATTAAATTTCTTATTTATATAATTATGAGCCATAACATGTGGATTTTTTGGTGAACAAAGGAGGGTTGACCCTTCATCATTCATTAGCCATCATCATATGATGTCGACACCTCGACATATCAGTGCTCCATTCACAATATGCACTTTGATCTTGATACATTTAAACTTGAAAAAAAATAAACTTTAATTGATAATGTGTTTGACATATTTTTGTGATTTTGTAGGGTCTCTCATGTACCAGTAAGATTGGTAGTCCTTCATTCTCTACCCCACCAGTCACTGAGAGTCAGCCGCATATACTTGAAGTATGTTTTTATTTATTAATTTTAAGTTTTTATATGTTACTAATTTATGTACAACATTGATTCACACTTATTATTTTGGAATTGTAGGCTTTTGGATTGTCTCATGTTGTATAATCACATTTATGTCCTGACTCATTGGTGACATTAGTTACGTGTCACACACAGGTGATGTACATGTTTTTATTTCATAAATTTGTATAGTCAAGTGATATATACTTTATAATTTATGTATATGTATAATAAGTTTGATTCATGCTTTATATATGTTGCTTAGTTTGACACCACCACGAGTCCTGGCATGGCTACAGGATTAAGCCAAATGCAACCATCGACACTATCTTTTGAGGTGATGATTAGAAGTAATTTTTCAATGTCCATTGTGTATCTAGATCCTTTACACCTAATTATTAAAAATTTGCCATTTAAATGTTTTTACAGGAGTTGTTTGCATCCTCTTTTCATGTACTTGAGGATGAGGGTACTCAAGCCCATACAGAGCAGGATGAGGGTACTACTCAGGACCATTCATAGCATGTTGATGGATCACAATCGTCTTCACGTAGACTGAACCACATGAAGAGGATTGCAAATCAACTAGATGAGTATAGTTTTATTACGATGACTATTTGGACTTGTTTTATATGATGATGATTATTTGCACTTGTCCATATTATTTTTACTTGTTGTTAGAGTAGGACTTCCATTACATATTAGTCCACTTGTTATCATATATTGTACTTGAACTTGTTTTTAGATTAGGACTTTGTTTGGTGATTGTATGTATATATCATGAGTTGATATGATGGACATTATGATACATGCAAATTATTTCAGGACTTGATATGTTATTTATCTTAATGATGATGAGTTGTTATTTATATATATGAGCTTATGGAAAAGAAATCATTTTTAATATCAATTGTAATTAAATTTATCAATATCCTTAAAAAACCATCTATCTAACAATGAGATCTATTAATTCAAGTGTGTAATTGAGAAGAAAAATATCTAGATACATTAAAATTAATATGAACACTTTCATTAACTATAAAAAAGACCATATATCTAACAATGAGATCTATTAATTTAAACAATGAATTTAGGGATGCATAAATAAATCTATCATAAGATCTATTAATTGAACATAATCTGACCAATGTACATAGTTTAATATTTAGAACAAAATTAGGTGAATATGTAAAGTTGTGAGTTTAACTTAAATATTTAAAACAAAATTCGATGAATAAAAGTGAATTCATGTGAATCTAAATTACAAAGCCAAAATTGTACGAATACAAGAGTTCATTGTACTACATAAATAGTCCATGTCTATGTTCTTCCAGACATCCTGCATCATAAAAATAAACATGTTGAAATGTTAGAGTTTATACCAGTTCATTTAAAGATAATTTTAATTTAAATTTCATATCTATATCTCTAAATTATAAATTATGACACTTCAAAGAAGACATGTAGAAAACATATAAAAATATGACAATTGAACAAAAACTTACATGTATAAATTTGATTCAACCTAATGTACGATCAATATCCTCTCTTTTCTAAAATGTGTCTATGATTGCCTCATGCTCTTCCATTGAAAGTGTCCATAATATTTTATTAGTAGGTCTCCCTTTGTATCTTTCCAATTTGATATTTGTTGCCACTACCAAATGGGAATAGTGCATAATCTTCTTTTCTGATTGGTAGTCTTCAAAAGTTGGTAAACCGTTCCTTCTTGTTAGGTATTTGTGTAACCATGTACCAACTACCACAATAGACCCAATTGGATACTAAAAATCATCATCATCTACTTGATAATATATCAACTTTTTCTTAGGTTCTACACATCAAGCTAACCAATACTCTATCTGCTCTTCATTATCCTCAGGTGCAACAACAACATACACATGTCCTGCAAAACAAAATTAAGTACATGCACAAATAAAAATTGTTTAAAGGTTTATAATTCAAATATATATAATCATAAATTATATTACATACACAAGTAACTAATATATCATTTAAAGTTATACAATAAATTGAATTAAATTACCAGGTTGTATGAGGTCTGAAACATGATCATAATCTTCTGATGCAAATGCATGATCCAGGTCTTCATTTATTATATCATCTCCATCTTGTCTCTCACTAGGTGTTAAGGATTTTTTGTTGCCATTCTTCAACCCATTCTGTATTCTTTCATTCTTCCCATTCACCTGCAACACAAAATTGAAAAAAATATGCAAGCTCCTTAGTCCATATAGTCCAAGTGTTAGAATTAGAACTCCTGAATGAATGTCATTTAGCTGATCTACTGATTATATGAAAATCATATCTTGAAAGGATATTCTTCTCTTCAACTAGGTAGAAAAAAAATCCGATTGTAGAGTTATGACTTGATCCTGTAGATAAACTTGTTTTACACCATTCAACAATTGCAGGTGCATCTTTAAATTTTGATTTTTCCTCAAATTTGAGTTGCTCTCTACAAAGGGCTCTCTTAACACATGCACTGACACCATCATGTTCTCCCTTCCCATGTCCAGCCTAAAAAAAACTCCAGATATGTTGGATATTTATTTTCTTATGCATCCTACTCAACCAATAAAACATTCTAGCATTTTGGAATTGCCCTATGCAATTATTTGACCATATTAGATGTTGTGTTATCTGAATTTCTCTCTCCCTTAAATTTTCATAAAAGGTCTTAAATCAATACTAGACAAATGTTGGCAATTTGGCTAATTTTGTTACATAGATGTTGTCATTATGGAAATATATGATCTACATGAAGATCCCATAGATCAAATAGCTAGTATGTCAGAGCACAATGCAAATTGTTTGAGTATGAGATAGTGTGTTTTTACCAGTGAACCTGATGACAGTTTTAGTTTGCAATGTTGATTAGAGTAAGTTCAGTGCTTGCGCACTTCAACATAGACTCTATGGTGACTATTGAAGACTCACCTTAGAGCGCAAGTTAGTATGACATGTACGGAAGAAGTTATGACAGTTTTACTAAAGACAATGTTGATCCGACAGGACATAATATGAAGACGGAATTGATAAAGAGTTAAGGGATTATTTGGTTTATCAAAATAATGACTTAACAATATAAAGTGACAAAATCATAGATGTTAACCTTTGGATAAAGATATTTTGTAATATGATAGCCGACATGAAAGTTATTAATCTTAATAACTTATATAAAGATATGTAAAGATGTAATTGTAAAAGGGATGTAACGAATGTATGTAATAGCGATAGTGAAAGAGCAGCAAAGAGATATTGATGCAAGAAGTATAAGGTTATGTACCTTGACCTACTTTTTTTAATTAGTAAATATTGTATATTACTTTTTTGGGCAATGGGCTCATCTGGTAATCACATTTTGTATTGCTAACTCCTAATAGGGTTGAGGCTTCTAACAAGGCCTATAGTCCCTTAATCAGGATTGAGATACTATATGCATGTAATAGACATCTAATAGGGTCAACATCCTTAATAGGATACTTTTGATTAGTGGATCTTTGTGGGTACCATCTCCATCGGGGTTTTCCCTTGGCCAGGGTTTCCTCAAGATAAAATAATGTGTTATGAGTTCTTTAGTTTTATTGCTATGCATGTTGTTGAGCTTCTTATGCTATGCATGTGTTAAGATAATCTATTATATCCATAATTGGGAAAAAGTTAAAGTTTGTAGAATACTAATTCACCCCCTCTCAGTATTCCCTATTTATAACAATTGGTATCAGAGCTTAGTTACTCAGAAGAGAATCATTCAAGGAAAGCCTAGCGGTTTGAGTAAGATCTCTATGGATATGGATCAACTACAGAAGAATCTTGAAGAAGCTCTTGAATAGATTGATATGCTTACTAAAGAAAGAGATACTCTGCAAGGAAAATATGATGATGCAAAGAACCTCATTGAGAAACTGAAAAAAAAGTTGGAAGATCTAAAATCTGAAAAGGAATCCGAAATTCACATTGAAGATTGTGATGACAACTTAGAAAAAGAAAATGAGATCCTTAAACATGAACTGAAGATAGCAAATCTGAAGCTAAGTTTGAAAGATGGAAATGGCAAGAATGAAGCAAATTTGAAATCTGAGAATGAAAATCTTAAGCTTGAAAATGAAGGGCTAAAATCTAAACTTGGTAAAGTAACATCTGAGCTTGAGAAAGTCAATTTGCAGTATGCTGAACTTGAGAAATATAATACAATTATGAAAGGAGAACTGACTCAATCTAAGCAGCAACTTGAAAGACTATATTCAACTAGTGAGAAGATTGATGAACAAATATCTTATCAAAAACCATTCTATGATAAGACTGGTCTTGGATTCAACACTTTTAAAGCAAATGAAGAAAGCAAGGAACTAGATCTGAAGATATATGAAAATATAGATGATAAGAAGATTGATGAGATTAACAAATCTGAAGATACACCTAAGGAAGAAGAACCACCTAAGTAAGAGGAATCACCTAAAGGTATGGAAAGATAATTCAAAGGTAGATGTTTTGCTTGTAATACCGTTGGTCATATGAAGAGAGATTGCACAAGTAAGCAATTTAAACCTCTTAATGGTTATTGTTATAATTTTCATAGTTTTGGACATAGAGCTATTGAATGCAGAAAACTTAAATTTGTTTTGAATAGCAATAGTAGTAGAATGTTTAGAAATACTAACCATGTAGATAAGAAACCTACTAAAGATATGAACAAAAGAAATGGAGTAGTATGTTATAGATGCAACAAGGTTGGTCACATTGCTAGAAATTGTAGATGATAGATCAATTAGCCTGGACCAAGATATGGAAACAATGGAATAGTTTGTCAGATATGTAACAAGATTGGACAGATAGCAAGGTTTTGCAGAATGAACAATAGAGTTTTTCCTAATAATCCTAATCCTAGAAGTTATGTAAGAGGAAATGAAGATGCAAGTAATAGTCAGAAAGGATGTTGTAGTAATTCAAATGAAGTAAAGTTTGTTAAAAGCACAGATCAAGGAGACATATTTAGCATTGAAGGTAGTAAAAAAGGTGAAGTATTAAATGGTAAGAATGAATCTTTACCTGACTCATCTCAAAGTACTTAATTCATGAAAATTATAGTAGAATAGGAACTTAGATTAGGGTAGAGTTTGATAGATAATGAATTGAGTCTTGTGTAGTTAATGCAAGGTATTATATGATGTTCTAATGCTATGGTTAAGAGTGCAAAGAAAAATATTATGTTTTGCGAGATCGCAAGAAGTTTTAAGTTTTGCAGGTTAACAGAATCAACTTTTTGGAAAGAAGCAGCAAAAGAATTGAATACAATGTTAGATCTAGGAGAGATTGAAATGATAAAAGGTCATGAATCATGTTATTCAATCATCAAAGTGAATACAAGTGTTAAGGAGATCAAAGAGCAGTGATTGGAAGCATTTTGCAAGGATTTGGTGAAGAATTTTGTGCATAATCTACACAAGCCCTAAATAATGAAATTGAAGTATTTTACTTGGTAGATCTTTAAATCATTTAAGGAATTAGAGGAAATCATGAATATTTCTTTGATGCACAATGTCAGAGATAAGAATAGACCTAAGATGAAAAGGGAACCAGTATAACCCTTGGAAGATGATCCTAGGTTAGCTTTATCATCCATACCAAATAGATTTTTACATCTAGAGAATGTTAGAAGTTATCTGGGATGTAAACTAGAGACTATCAGTGATAGTGACTTCACAGAGGAATATCAAAAAAACTATAATCAAGACATGTCATTGAAAGTAGGGTTTGAGCATTTGAAAGATAATGAGATCGTTAAGTATGCTTTACAACATGAATTTGATAATGAAGAATGTACCAAGATAATCCTAATCAAAATTCACAATGGAAAGTTTTGGTTAGATGGCAGAGTGATAGATATAATAGTTGACTTAATTCATGAGGTAATTGGACTATCTAAAACTAGAGCCATTCCTTTGAATGAGAAAAACATGAGGAAAATAGTCATAGACAAGAAAAATTCATCCTACAATGGTAGAGGAATAGTAATTAGCAAGGTACAACAAGATGATGTCAGATACTTGTGTAAGATCCTAACAAATATGTCTTGTGCTAACTCGAGAGAGGATGAGATGGTAGTTGGAATGATACATGCAACTTATTTGATGTGTGTTGATAAAGTGCAAGTTGATATGTGTGAGATTTTGAGGATACAGTTGTTTGAGAATTTGGAAAAGATAAAGAAGACTAAGTATTCACAGTTTAGATTCTCATCTCTAATCACTTATATGTTCTTTCATTTATTGAGAAGATTTCCATTCACCATTAGAAATGACTAGAATGATGGAAAAAATACAATGGAAAGGATTAACCAAGTGTATAGGAGGCACGTTATTCATAAAGTAAATGAAACTGTAGTATTGGTAATTAAATCATTTCAGAATTTGATGTCTAGCAGATCAAGGATCCCACTGTCTCTTGTGAAGAAGTATAAAAATGAGATATGTTTCATGGTTGATACTGACTTTACTTACATTTAAGTAGTAGAACCTAGAACAGAGTTCATAGACCCTCTTGGCTATGAGATATCTAAGATTGAGACAGAAGAATATGTGAGAAGATTACTTAAGTGCAAGTTGGATACTCACTATAATAGGTTTGGAACCTTTGAGGAGAAGTTAAACTCTGCAAAGACCATACTTGAAGAGAAATAGTCAAAGAAAAGAGTTGAGAGTACAATCAAGAAAATTCTAAAAGATAAAGGGATGACTAAACATGAGTTCTTTATAGCCAAGAAAACAGCAGCAGCAGTTAGAGATATTGGACAAAAAGAAGTTTTGTCTATTCCACCTCTATCATCAATTGCAACACAACAAGGGGAAACATTAGTTAAGGTGAAAGTGGAAGAAATAGAGAAGGATCAAGAAGCAAGAATATCCACTAGATCAACCTCCTCCACACCTAGTAAAAGAGTAAAAGAGATTGCTACTGGACCGGGTAAGAGGTAGAAGACATTGGCGCCACCAGTTCAAAGGAAAATTGCAGAAATCAAAGATAATGAAAGCACTCCTATTAAGAAGAAAACTTGGAAACCTAGAGTTGAGAAGGTTAATGAACAAATTATTCAAGATGGAGACTCTACAAAGATGAACAAATATTATGATCTCTATGATTATGCAAAAAGATTGAATCTAGAAAATGCAGTGGTGAAGCATATGATTTTACCTAGTAAGAAATTCGATACAACTTAGGGTAAGATACCTGATGACTTGTACAAGAAACTTGTAAATAGGAAGAAGAGAGCATCAGAAGAAGATATAGCTATTAGACAAAATCTTGTAAGAAAACTTTGTGTTGTGAGAGATGAAGTACACTTCAATTAGATCATGAAAGATTTAGGCACCCATTTGAGAACCAAGAAGAGAACTATTCATATTATGGGAGGCATATATGAAGAATTGAACATAGAAATAGAGAAAGCAATGATTAAGGTTATGTCAGAAAATGTTGGAGAATCATCAGTTGTAGCAGAATACAAAGATCAAGCAGAAGAAGCAGAACAAGATGATATTCCCTCTCCACCAGCCATAAATATTGAGGACAAAGTAATGAATGTAGAAGGAAATAAGATCACCTTGGATAGTGATGATAACTTATTCAAGAATCTTGAAAACATTATTGACAATTTGGCTTTTGAAGAGCAGGATATTATCAAAGGAGAAGAGAAGAAAATAGAAACCACAATCGTAGAACCTAAAGTGACACAAAAGAAAGTATCTGTTCCCACTCAAGAAGAAATCAGCCTTGCATATGAGACTGTCTATGATTGAGAATTTGGGAAAGGAAGTAGATGATGATGATCAGATGGAATTGTTCACATCTTTGAACAAGATCATTGGAAAGAACAAGAAATTAAGGAGCATTGAAGGATGCCTAAAGGAGCTTACTGAGAAATTACAATGCATTATTACTACACAAATTATAGAAGATGACCCTCTAGAGAGAGAAAAGAAAGTAATTAACACTTTTGATAATGAGTTTACAAATCTATCTGATACAGCAAAGGTGAAAGCTCAAGCAGCTTACGAGGCCAAAATACTTTTGGACATTAGTCAAAATATCAGGAATGATATCAATACCCTTGATATCTGTATAAAGGACTTGAGAAAGAATTTGGAATGAGGAAAATCCTTGTACATTCAGTGTACAAAATCAGAGAACTTGGTAGCAAAGGAAGTTCAGAAGATGAAGATGAAGGAAGCAGAAATTCAGAATGAGACAAACCTTCTTCGAGCCCCAATGTGAAGGTATTTGAAATTGAGCAGAAAATTTGAAAGATTTATGATGAAATGAGAGTTTTGCAAGATGACAAGGATGGGAAGCTGAAGAGATTCACTCTTTTAAGAGAGAACATTTCTCTACGTTTGAGCACTTGTGAAGGGCAATTGGAAGAATCTCTTTCAACCAAGACATCTTTTCAGAAGTTTAGTTATGAAAATATCCAAGCATGTTGTTGGTTCCTAGATAAGATTTTACACTCCATGAGATACCAATATGCTTATGATGGATGTTAAGGAATGGTTAGCTCCAACTATGGGCAATCTATAAGAAATTGGACCAACTATAGGGATAAGACTACCCTCTTCTGCTTCTGGCTTTGCAAAACCAAGGTAGGTGCACCTGATCCAATAGTATTAACTCTGACTGATAGTTCTAGCTCTGCCCCTTATTTGAATGTTGGATCCTTCAACAGATAATAGTGAGAAAGTACTAAACAAAAACCTATTGTTCATTGACTCTCCATCACTGGATAGGACAATACATAAATGTAAATAAAAGTAAAGACTGGTAATGATTTTAATGTTTTGGGATTCCAAAGTTTGAATCACTCTTCTCAAAACAAAGATAGGAGAATATAGGCCAGTGCCTTAATCATTGCGAAAAATATCAGGGAATAAGATGAATACAATGGTGTCTAAAATTGGTCTTTAGACATAAACACAAATATTTTAACTATTTCCTACTTGTAAGAATCCTTCATATGAATTCCATGAACACATATCCCACTTTGAGAAATATTTAATCTAACTCTAGGTTGGAACTCAAAGCACCAATACATTCATATAAACCTTTATGAAAAGGTTTAAAGATTCTTAGCATAAAACAAAGGAGAGACAAAGATCTAAGATTTGTATTAAGTATAACCTTTCACCATGTGCATACAGTACACCCTGAATAGAAAGCTTATAGGATGAGAACAACCTATACTTCTTCTCTATTTTTTGATAAAATTATACCAAAAATTCCAATCCTTGATTGAAAGGTAGGGTTTTAGAATTTCTATCTTTTTAACACCTAAAACTCCCAATCCCTTAGAATGATCATGAAAAATCCCTTTATACCAAGAGATGCAACAAGCAACCAATCATTCTAGGGTTTCCAAAAATATGCTAAAAAGTTTTACAACAACCCCAAACGGTTTACAATAACTATACTGATGAAATAGATGAGATATTTTTTAGATGAGCCATCTGTACTTTAAGTCTTCAATGCTATGCTCGGCTCTTTTTCAACAAATCTGATCTTATACCTCATTGTCCACCCTGCAATGAATGCCCTTATATAATTTATTCAACCTTGATATTCATTTGGCTTGACATTATAGGAAAGAAAATCAGATTCCTGTTGCACTTCACATCTTCTACATCCTTCCCCAACTAAAAATTGTACTAATGAAATTAATTCCTGGCCACCGCTTTGCTTTACATGACTCACTGGTTCAAAACCCTAGCAAAAACCCTACAGGAACTTTGAATTCAAATGAAAATGGTAACCAGCTGAAGTTTAAAATAGGACCGTCAATCTAATTTAATCCCAGTAGATCGAGCGGTTCACAATTATCCCTCAATAGTCAACAAAACCTTTTGAAAATCTTTCACCACCTCATAAAACTCTCGGTCAATGAAAACTGAGCACATCAGTAATGAAACGACACTTTGGACCCACTCTTCATAAGCTTTTAATCAAACAGCTGGTGCAAGATCGCATAGCCTTGAAAGATTCTATGCAAAGATACACCAACCGTCAAATTCTCCACACTGGCATCCCTTTAGAGTCTCTCAGGCCCACTGACGTGTCCTCATCCTCCTCTAGCCTAGCAAATCAAAATAGGACACCTCAGCAATAGGGTGGTAGACGGTCCCACTTGTTCTTGGAAAAAACATAGCCGCCAATTATTTGAAATATTTTATAACCTTGGGCCCACCTGAAATCCTACCACATGTCAATACACCATTCGTTGTTTTTGCTCGGTCACCCCTGACATAGGACCCACTACCCTTTGGAATCTAATCAGACGACGAGTGCAAGATCCAATGGGGGAAGAATATTCCATGCGATCATGCACCGAACATCGATCAAAATCTCTATCATCAGGCCCTTTGACAATCTCCAACACATAACTTCATGGACCAATAAGGAAACATGAAGTGCGCACACTTGGTAGTGGACCCACTGTATTGAAAGGCTACGTCATAATGGAGAATCAATGACAGGCATAAGATCGCATGCCTCTGATAAAACCTTTGAGAACTTATGCCCACTGTTGGATTAAGATGCTATCGGAGCCGGGCCCAGGGATGGATAAAGGCTGAAAACATTAGAAAATATTAAGACTGGGACCTAGGAAAAATTAAAGCTGCCGGACTTAGGAAAAATTAAAGTTGTCGGTCCCTAAGACTTAGGGAAAAATAAAGACCACCGGGGTGATGAAAATATAAAGCACATGCTTTTATGAGACTTTAAGTGGCCCAAAAAGTAATGCTTAAATAGAACAAGGCTAAGGTGATTTAGGGTTTTCTTTCCCAACGGCCAGAATATGAAATTTTTGCCTAGGGTTTGAGCTAAAAATAACAAAAATATACTTGTAGAGGCTAGGAAACATGATGTAGCCAAGGAACTTTTTGCATGTACTAATAGTGGCTTTAGTTGGGGATGCATGCCCCTTGCGGGCCTACAAAGAATTCAGGATCATTGGGTGAAGCAGACCACCCCAAAAAATAAAAACTGACTGCTTTCTCTTTCTTCAAAAAATGGAAACCTTTTTGAAGGAAACAAACCACACAGCTGAAACAAAGTGACTGCACAAGATATACATTACTTGCAAAGGATTCAAGCCTCAAAACTGAAATCACTGCTTACCTTTGTCAAAAATATGGTTTTCATCTCCATATGAGAAAATCCATCTGAAAACATCATGATGAATTTGCTGCCTACATATGTGGATAGCCCTGAGCTGAAAAATAATTCTATTTTTGTTATAGCCCATATTCTTCCAGTCACCACTCTCCTCATGTTCATATTCCAAGAAATATGGAATATCTTTTATCTCACTTTGAGGATTGGAAACATAACACCCATCTAATAATGCATCAGAAGACAAAATGTAATAATCCATATGCATTACTAGGGACTCACCTCTCTGAAAATTAACTGAATCTTTAGTTTCATCTGTATAGAATACTTCAGCCACTGAACAACTTGGTTCCTCCATGATGTACTCACAATATGAACTGTGAACCAAGTGCAAACCGTCTTCATGATCATTGTGACACAAAGACAATTGATTCATATCATTATTTTTATCAATAAATTTACTGTCCCTATCACTGTCACAATCATCATCATACTTATCAAAAGAAGGAAAAGAAACTAAGCAGGAAATTTGTTTATCATCGAAATCTTCATGACAGGACAACACATTTTTATGGTCCTCATTCACTTCTTTTGCAATTTTATTATATGAGGAGTATCCATGTAAACATGAATCATTTTCTTCATCATTTTGAATAGATGCCTCATCATTAGTGTCAAAACATATATCAATTGGATATTGCAAGGTAGAAACCTCATTGGAAGCATACCTCTAAAAATCAATAGCCAAAAGGCCTAAGATTTCCTCACTGCTTCGTGGATATTGGACCTTATGTTCATCTTCTTTGGCTCCTTGTTTGATGCTGCAAACTTCTTCTTTATTTGGAATAGGGGCTGCAAACTCTTGGATCACATCATTATTGTAGCAACTCTCATCTACATCATATATATCCCTTTGATGTTTGCACAAATGTTTCTTGTAGTGAGACAATAAAGTTGTTCTCTTATGCTAATAGAAGGAGGGGTCTTCAAACCTTTTAATAGAAACATTATCAACTGTGAACTCTTCCTCACCATCTTGATATCCACTGAACTCACTTACTATTATATCTTCACAATCTAATTTTGGATATGCAGTCAACTCATGAACATCACAAGAACTCATACCCTGATCATTCTCACCAAAGGATTCACACTTATATAAATCCTCTGGAACATTTTTTAGTATCAAAATAGAAATCAACATGGCCTAACACTTGCTGATTAGAAAGATGTGTACATTTACTATATTTAGCTATCAAAAAATTAGAGATCTTATTACTGCAAAGAAAATGAGAACACAACTCATTTGTATGCATGACATCTTCATGACCAGAAGTACTTGTACAACTTCTATCAGAATCCTTACTCAAACAATTCTAACCTTCACATTTAGACTTCTCTAAACAAGTAGAAGGCCCTATATACAATGATTCTGATTCCTTTACTTCATCTGACTGACTAGACAAGTTTCCTACCCCATTATGAAAAAGAGCATCACCCTCATGATTATAAGAAAGAGTGTCAGCACTTGACACCTCTCCTTCATAAGTTCCATCATTCTTAATAATAGTATTACTAGGCACAACCCCAAATGCATCTTTAAGTTCAAGATCAACATCATTAAATATCCAATCCCACATATGCATATAAAATTCCTTACACAAAGAGGCTGGCCAATGGATTGATTTAGGAAAATAGAGCTCCGAAAACAAACCAATGAACACAGATTCTGAAAACTCAATACCACTCAGAAGCTCATCATATATATCACAAAACTTCCCATAGAACAAAGGTATTGATAGTTTCCTTCTTCTTCCTACCTTCAATCTCGTCAATTGTATGCAATCCCTCTAGATGCCTTAGTCTAATAATGCAAGTTCCTCCTCATCCTTACCCATCATAATGTAATGCAATACTTCAACAAAATTTTTGCAAAATGCAACTAAAAACTTCAAGTATGCAAACCTCTACTCACACCTTATTCCCTTTTCCTTAGTGCTTTGATCACTTGATAAGGAAAGCATTTAAAACCTTTTGAAATACCTAGATGTATTGGAGTAGCTGCAATAATATTTGATCTGAAGTCATCTCCAAATCAATCTTCAACTTTGCAGAGCTACCACCTTTTTGCAGAGGAAAAAACCTGCCAAGACTGAGATCTTTTTCTCCACCAACACATCAAACATTAACAAGGTACATATGTTGTTTATCAAGATTGTAAATATATCACTTTATGCACTGACCAAACAAAGATTTAGAATCGCCACTCACAATTTAGTGAGATAATTTGAAACTTATAGAAAACTGACTCTCATACTCTTTAATGAAGTCCACTAGATAAATAATAAGCTAGCTAGGAGTCAAAGATCTACTTGTACTCACATTATTTATGAATGATTTGTAACACCAGAGATATCAACTGATTCAAATAGGTAGGTCAGGAGTCCAGCTCAACTTGAAACCTACACTATTTTCTCTTGACAACATTTCTCTATTCCCCAGCTGAGTCACCAATTTATTGGTGACTCAGATGGGTAGAATCAATCTGGGTAATGAAATTTTGAAATTTTTTAGTATAAACAATGATTCTGAGCTGATTTATCTGAATATTATCTTTGGTTCTCCCCAGTAGAGTCGCCAATTTGTTGGTTCCTGGATAGGATTTTACACTCAATGAGATACCAATATGCTTATGATAGATGTTAAGGAATGGTTAGCTCCAAATTTGGGAAATCTATAAGCAACTAGACCAACTATAGGGATAAGACTACCCTCTTCTACTTCTGGCTCTGTAAAACCAAGGCGGGTGAACCTGATCCAATAGTATTAACTCTGACTGATAGTTCTAACTCTACCCCTTATTTGAATATTGGATCCTCCAATAGATAACAGTGAGTAAGTACTAAATAATAACCTATTTTTCATTAACTCTCCATCACTAGATAGGACAATACATAAATGTAAATAAAAGTAAAGACTAGTAATGATTTTAATGTTTTGGGATTACAAAGTTTGAATCACTCTTCTCAACACAAAGATAGGAGAATATAGGCCAGTGCCTTATCCATTGGGAAAAATATCAGGGAATAAGATGAATACAATGGTGTCTAAAATTGGTCTTTAGACATAATCACAAATATTTCAACTCTTTCCTACTTGTAAGAATCCTTCATATGAGTTCAATGAACACATATCCCACTTTGAGCAATATTTAATCTAACTCTAGGTTGGAACTCAAAGCACCAATACATTCATATAAACCTTTATGCAAAGATTTAAAGATTCACAGCGAAAAAAAAAGGAGAGACAAAGATCAGAGATTTGTATTAAGTATAACCTTTCACCATGTGCATACAGTACACCCTGAATAGCAAGCTTGTAGGATGAGAACAACCTGTACTTCTTCTCTATTGTTTGATAAAATTATACCAAAAATTACAATCCTTGACTGAAAGCTAGGGTTTCAGAATTTCTATCTTTTTAACACCTAAAACTCCCAATCCCTTAGAATGGCAATGAAAAATCCCTTTATACCAAGAGATGCAACAAACAACCGATCATTTTAGGGTTTCCAAAAATATTCTAAATAGCCTTACAACAACCCGAAAGGGTTTACAATAACTATACTGATGAAACAGATGAGATATTTTGTAGATGAGCCGTCTGCACTTTAAGTCTTCAATGCTATGCTCAGCGCTTTTTCAACAAATCTAATCTTATACCTCATTGTCCACCCTGCAATGAATGCCCTTCTACAATTTACTCAACCTTGATATTCATTTGGCTCGGCATTATAGGAAAGAAAATCATATTCCTGTCGCACTTCACGTCTTCTACATCCTTCCCCAACTGCAAATTGTATTGATGAAATTAATTCATGGCCACCGCTTTGCTTTACATGACTCATTGGTTCAAAACCCTAGCAAAAACCCTGCATGAATTTTGAATTCGAATGAAAATAGTAACTGGCTGAAGTTTGAAAAGGGACTGTCAATCTAATTTACTCATGGTAGATCGGGTGGTTCGCAATTATCCCTCAATAGTCAACAAAACCTTTTGAAAATCTTTCGCCACCTCATAAAACTCTTGGTCAATGAAAACTAAGCATGTCAGCAATGAAATGACACTTTGGACCCACTTTTCATAAGCTTTTAATCAAACGGCTAGTGCAAGATCGCTTAGCCTTGGAAGATTCTATGAGAAGATATGCCAACCATTAGATTCTCCACATTGGCATCCCTTTAGAATCTCTGGGGCCCACTGTCATGTCCCCATTCTCCTCCACCTTAGCAAATCAAAATAAGACACCTGAGCAACATGATGGTAGATGGTCCCACTCATTCTCAGAAAACACATAGCCACCAATTATTTGAAATATTTTATAACCTTGGACCTGCCTAAAATCTTGCCACATGTCAACAAATCATTCATTGTTTCTACTCGGTCACCCCTGACACAGGACCCACTACCCTCCGGCATCTAATCGGATGACGGGCGCAAGATCAGATGGGGGAAGAATATTCCATGTGATCATGTGCCAACCATCGATCAAAATCTCTATCATCAAACCCTCTAATAAGCTCCAACACATCACTTTGTGGACCAATAAGGAAACGCCAACTTCGTACACCTGGTAGTGGACCTATTGTATTGAAAGGATATGTCATAAAGGAGAATCAACGGCGGGCGTAAGATTGCATGCCTCTGACAAAACCTTTGAGATCTTACACCCACCATTGGATTAAGATGCTGTCAGAGCTAGGCCTAGGGAAGGATAAAGACCAAAAACATTAGAAAATATTAAGACTGGGACCTAGGAAAAATTAAAGCTACCAGACTTAGGAAAAATTAAAGCTGTCGGTAACTGAGACTTAGGGAAAAATAAAGACCACCGGGATGATAAAAATATAAAGCACATGCTTTTATGAGACTTTATGTGGCCCAAAAGGTAACACTTAAATAGAACAAGGCTAAGGTGATTTAGGGTTTTCTTTCCCAATGGCCAAAATATGAAATTTTTGTCCAGGGTTTGAGCCAAAAATAAGGAAAAAATACTTGCAGAGGCCAGGAAACATGATGTAGCCATGGAATTTCTTACATGTACTAACACATGTGAGTTTGCATCTTATGGATTGTGTGCACTACTCAGTTGGTGGATTCAATTAAGAAATCATGGGAGAAAGAGTTAGAGGCTATGAAGATCAATTTTATAGATTGTGTTGCAAGCCTACCAGCTTTACAATATTGAATTAATGTATAACTTTTTGTGAACACAATTTTTGTAACCCTCCTTAATTTTTTTTGTCATTGTTGTCAAAGGGGGAGAGATATATAGAAAAAAATTGATAAGGATACATACTCTTAGGGGGAGTACACTATATAGAGAGGATTCATGAAGTCATAAGGACAATACATATATATTTTGTATTATGGCCACAATTTTGAGATTTTGAAGTTGTAAGACTTAGCCAATTTTCTCATATGTTGCCACCAATGACAAAGGAGGAGATTGTTGGAAATTTGGATGAGTTGGTTACATACATTTTTTCATTATGTAAACATATGATCTACATGAAGATCACACAAGTCAGAGAGCTAGTATGTCAGAGCGCAATGCAAATTGTCTAAGTATGAGACAGTGTGTTTTTACCAATGAACCTGATGATAGATTTGGTTTGCGATGTTGATTGGAGTAAGTTCAATGCTTGCACACTTGAACATAGACTCTATGGTGACTACTGAAGAGTCACCTCAGAGTGCAAGTTAGTACAACATGTATGGAAGAAGTTATGACAGTTTTACTAAAGAGAGTGTTGAGCCGACAGGACAAAATATGAAGACAGAATTGATAAAGAGTTAAAGAATTATTTTGTTTATCAAAATAATGACTTAACAATATAAAGAGATGACATCCTAGATGTTAACCCTTGGATAAAGATATTTGGTAATATGATAGCTGATTGGAAAGTTATTAATCTTAATAACTTGTATAAAGATATGTAAAGATCTAATTGTAAAAGGGATGTAACGAATGTATGTAATAGCGATAGAGAAAGAACAGTGAAGAGATATTGATGAAAGAAGTATAAGGTTATGTACCTTGACCTACTTTTGTAATCAGTAAATATTGTATATTACTTGTTTGGGCAGTGGCCTCTTCTGGTAATCACATTCTGTACTGCCAACTCCTAACAGGGTTGAGGCTTCTAACAAGGCCTATAGTCCATTAATCAGGACTGAGACACTATATGCATGTAATAGACTCCTAATAGGGTCAATATCATTAACATGATACTTTTGATTAGTGGATCTTTGTTGGTACCATCCCCACCAGGGTTTTCCCTTGGCCAGGGTTTCCTCGAGAACAAATAATGTGTTATGAGCTCTTTAGTTTTATTGTTATGCACGTTGTTTACCTTCTTATGTTATATCCATAATTAGGCAAAAGTTAAAGTTTGTAGAATACTGATTCACCCACCCTCTCAGTATTCCCTATTTCTAACAACAAACTCCGATGAGTGTAACTTATTATCACTCATATGGAAATGGTACTCTCTCAATATTTTTCAATCCTCGTTTGTACTATCAGGTGCATGTCTATATACAATATGAAGAAAAATTGTTACTTGCACTGAATTATAATATTGTGGATGGATCTCATCTTGTGGTGCAAGTGTGTAGTTCTCTGCAAAGTCAACAACTGAAAGTATACTACCAATGGAAATGTATTCTTGCATATGCAAAATTGTCCATCAAGTCATCTAGAATTGTGAGTGTTTGACATATTTAGGTATGACCTTACTCTTGAATTCATTCATAAAAGCATTAACACTAAGTTTTTCAGTTATTAAGTTGCACCATTTTCCAACTTTTCCATCCTTTAATGAATACTCAATAGTTTTAAATCTTTGTACATCAACTAATTTTTGTCCAAAATCAAATGAAATATTTTCATGAAAATATTCATCTAATAATGTAAGATTGCCACATACATCACATACACCAGAAACACATGCATTCAAAATATTAAATTGCTCATTAGGTGGGTTACAAAAGAAATTTGATATAAAATCCTTTATAGTTTGAGGCAGTATATTTATACCACATTCCTTCAACATTTCATTGGTATGCATAGTAGAATATATAGATTGAAAAATATCATAATGATAACAAAATTGAACACGAGTTTTGCAACAACAGGTGATTCTTTCTTTGTTAATCCTTACATACCATGGTTTACATTTTTCAAAAGATCTTTGACTAATACTAATAGTTAACACCTTATCATCCATAATTTTTTTATACAATTCTGTTTGAGTCATATCTAAAAGGTGTTTTGGATGTGGATCATGAACTTTTTAACCGACTCTTAATTTAAGAGCATCTCTGGCATTAGGGGATACTCTTGTATTATCGTGCCAAAAAATTTCAATCAAAGTTTTGACTTCATCAGTAAGTTTAATGTCAGACCTCGAGAGTCTGCCAAAGAAGGTCTATAAATAGTTTTCTGGACCACTTTCAAATTTAACTCTTCTCTTTATAGCTCTTGTTAAAGTTTTACGATGAATATTAAGATATCCACTTATGTTTGAAATCATTCTTTTATCAGTAGTAGTTTTGTTTTACTAAAGTTGTTATTTCTCATCGTGTCGCATTACTATCTTTAGAATGAATTTTCTTTCCAATTGTGTCAAAGGCACTAACAACAGTTGATACAACTTGTTTTAGAGACTCATCCTTCTTCTTAGTTTTCACATAAATGCCTAACCTCTTCATCACTTTTCACATTATAGACATTTTAATTAATTGTAACATTAATTGACATTGAAACTCAAATTTCTTATTATAAAAAAATTGTCTAAACAATCTGCTTGCGTGTGTCCTAATCTGTCTCCATGAAACCAAACCACATAGATTCTCTAGCACATCAATTTTTATTTGAAATTGTTCATTTATTTCATTATCATTCAAATGAATTTCTTTCTCAATCAGTTTTTCTATGTCTACTTCTAGATTGTTGATTTCAATCTGAATTGGTGTTTGATTTTCAGTTTCAATTGGGGTTTGACTTTCACTTCCTTTATCATTATGATTAACATTACTAATTTTTGAAATTTCACATGCAATTAAATTTGTTAATCTATTTTCAGAAATAAAATTTAAATCATTTTTATTGTAACCCGCTTCTAGCAAATCATGAACATCTTTATCAGAATAAGCTATAATATTTGGATGTGGAGACATACTTGTATCCAATACTGGATTAGAAGATGCACCTGAATTTTCTTCTTCAACCTCTGCATCCATTATGGTGTCTTCATTGTCCTCCTCTTCTGAAACAATTGTTGAACTCGATGCTCCAACATTATTCAGGTTTCGAAGTCTTTCTCTTCTTTCTCATTGTCATTTTGCCTCCTCTCTATTTTTTGCAACCTCCTCAAATGTCAGCACCTTTTTCGACCTCTTTCTACGTCGGTTTGATCCCATTTTTCCATGAAGATTTGAATTCAAACAATCTTTTTTCAATGTTAGATCCAAAAAAAGACAAAAATATAGAATGTTGATAGAAATATTTTGTTTGTCTGCTGTAGATCGATACAAAAATGATTGAAAACTCAACAATCATTGAGATTAGGTCCATAGTCTTGTTTTTTAGTTGTAACGACTCTTTATGAAATAGGCACCTATTTCATAGTTTCACAAAACGGGCACCCGTTTTGGAGTTTCACAAAATGGGTGCCTATTTTTTAGTTTCACAAAATGGGTGCCTGTTTTGGAATTTCACAAAATGGGCGCCCATTTTGGAGTTTCACAAAATGGGTGCCTATTTCGTAGTTTCACAAACGGGGGCCCGTTTTATGAATTTTAAAAAATAGGCACCCATTTTGTAAATCTATGAGTAGGAACCCTACTTGTTGGCTTCGGTTTTGGTTCAGGATAGGCTTGGTGGGACCAAGCCTATGCTTGAACCTGCAAAAAATGGCTAAGGCATTACAAAATAAAATTTCTGCCTTGCCATAATTTTTTGGACAACTTCCCGAATGAATTTTTTGATAAAACGAAAACCCATTTTAGCTCTTATTGTGTAGATTATAAAAATATACATTTTATAGTGATATGATAAATTTTAGTATTTTTACAATATTTATTAAGGAAACGTGGTACCTAAAATTGAAATACTAAGGTTAACTAAAACTTTAATAAGTTATTTAATTTTATGTTTTTTGAAAAATGAGTTATATGACACAAATCTACATAGAATTTCCTTCAAATTAAAAAGAAAATTGAAAAATGTGAAGTTATCATCAAATTATGGTGCCCGTACACCAGAGGTTTTGAAAATGTACTTTATAGTTAATTAAAAATTAATTTAAAAAATATTCAATAAAAAAATAAGATTAAGTATTCTGACCAATCTTCAGTGTTTAGGGTACCTTTTTGCAAAAGGATTCACAAAAATACATTCATTTACTTCAAAAAAGGGTGTCCGTACAGGTGTCAGGTGTGGTTCTGAAATAGCCATTTTGAAAATGTGGTTTTTAAACATGCCTACTAAAATTCAATTTATAACATGTGGGTATTCAAATAAATTACATATTTGAAAACTAGACTCCAAGAAATAAATTTTATAACACTCAAGTTTTTCAAGATTCAATCTTTAAGTGCCTCAAATTTTGACATCAATTGACATAAATTTTGAAAAACAGAGAAAACACTTCCACTTTTTGGCCAAAAGTGGGACTCAACTTCTTCCAGCCACCGCATTGTGTTATGTTTTACTGTGATGATTGTTTTATTTTCATATTGCATATTTTATTTGGTTGGTAATCACAGTAAGTTAATTGACTAGTAATCGGTAAAGGCATGAACAATTTAATAATTTATGTTACCGAGCTACATAATTTGTTGAAATTATTTTATAAGTTACATCTTTTTAATTGGGACTATAGGATAACTGATCTAACTGATTCACCACCCTCTTAGTTATTCTAACAGATCTATCTATCTATCTATACATGCAGCTCAATGGACCAGATAATGTGAAATATATATACTTACCAAGTTTGACCAATCCTGAGATATGATCATAATCAGTAGAAATCAAAGGGACATCATCAAAGTTTTCATCTTCATCTCTATCAAATGTATCAGTAACAACTAGTGACACTAGATTCCATGCACCTACATATCCACGGTCTTGATTGATGAATTCCTCATAATTGTCAGCAATCTAGTGACAATAAAAGCATGAGTAGTCCCTAGTGTTCAACGTCGAACTGCGATAATTCATACTCATAACTGAATGCAAAGATCACATTTTTTCTATCCTATTGCAACCATGCATAATTTTTCTATCCACACCTAAACAAATACACATATAATTCATTCAATAAATATAATTTGAATAATGAATATGTAGAAAAATTAAACACTTTCAAATAACTTAAAACTATGTGCATACCTTTTATCTCCAAAAAATTTCTATGTGGCACCGCTTGAGTCAATCCTGATGATGTGTCTTTCTCATTTGGTGTGAAATGTGTTTTGCACCATTCAACCACATCATGTACATTTTTAATATGAACTCCCTTATAATTCATTTGATACTTTTGTATAGAACGTTTGATGCAAGCTCCAACACCATCATTTTCACCTTTTCCATGTCCACTCTCAAAGAAACTGTAGACATGTGGTATATTTTCATTATGATGATATCTACATAGTGCATAAAATGGTCTCGATGATTTGAATTGTGAAACACATCCATCTGACCAAACATAATGTTTACCAATTTTTATACCTCTTTCTTTCAAATTTGTAAAAAAAATCTTGAAGCAATGTCCTACATAATGAATGTCATGCTCTCTATCATCACTTATATAGAAATGACATTCCCTCTTGATGACCCGTGGTTCAAATGTGCTCCGAATACCATCCAGATCTAATTGTGCATATTGATAACACACATGTGCCATAATAGTAATTTGTTCTGAAAAATAGTAGTCTAACTGAATTTCCTTTTGATGAACAAAAGAATAATTTTTAGGAAAATCAACAACTAATAAAATAGTTCAAAGTGGGAAATTGTCTCTCAATGTTTGGAATTGTTGTGCTTTCCACTTTGCAAAAAAAGCATGATGAATGTAGGGTTGAATTAATTTTAAAATTTTTTCCATAAATACTCCAACATTTATCTCATCTTCAACATATTCTAACCTTTTGGATTCTTTCCAAAATTTTGTTTCATTTTTTACATATTTTTAATTGTTGCAATTTACCATCTTTGTTACATCAATATTTTTATTTTTCAAAGGAAAAAAAGACAAATTAGCACATGTTTGATATATTCCTTTTATGCAATTTATTTGTCCAACTACATCATCTCTTTTGTCACATAAAATGGATGAGATGAACTCACTTCGTCTAGTAGGAGGAGCATTTTCAAAATCATAAGTGTCTTCTACAAACTTTCAAAAAAACTAATTGTGGAGATCAAATTCAATATGATAACGACAACAAGTTTCAAACACTTTGTTTGTCCTGATATAATATGGCTTCAATCCTTCAAACAATATTTGCCCAATATTTATATTAGGATTTGAACTAAAAAATGACACATACATTTCATGTTGTATTGTATCCAACCAATGTTTCAAATGATATTCATATTAGGGTAAAAGTACAAACCTGTGTCACACTTTTATAAAGGAAAAGGATGACAACATGCAAATTTTTCAACTTTAACGACATAAAAGTGGCATTTGTGTTTAGAATTTGAAGATGATGTAATGTAATGAAATGTGCAAAATTTGATGAATTTTATGCTTGTAATTTTTTTAAAAAAAATTTGAACAAAAATTGACATAGTTTTTTAAATTTTTTAAGTCCATTTTTTTATTGCTGAAACAAGCTGAAAATCTAGGGTCTAGTTCACATAAAAAACTATATGCAAATAATATTTTTTTCCTTAGATTCCATAATATGTTTTAGATGACATGTATAGCTAGTGCATAAAAAAAAAAGATTGGATTTCAGTATATATTTTGTCTGTTATAACTATCCAAAGTCAGTGTTACCCGAAATCAACAGTTTTATGTTCGCATCAAATTTTCCCTCTCAAATCTACACCATTAAAAAAAAAATTATATATTCTTGAAGAGGACTCTCTTCTCTAGTGTTAAATATAAAGTTTAAATTTTTCTAACATAATTTTTTATTTTTTATTTTTTTTGAACGAGCAGGTTCTTAAATGTTAAAATACCTACTTGAAGTATTTTCAACATATAATATATTATATGAAATCAAAACATAATAAAAATTAAATGACCATAATCTTGACTCTGAGCTCTACAAAATAACATTTTTAGATTTACAGAAAGGTAATTTTTGACAGAGAATTCAGGTCCAGAAGTGAGAACTTTTGAGATTTACCTTTTTTTGTTGATTTGGCTGCCACATGAAATGCCACTTAGATAGGTTCGGCCAGACCTGGTTTGGATGAATGAGGTTTGGTTAGACCTAGTTGGGATGAACCCCTGGGAAACCAAACATGGTCTCGTGCATGAGGCACCCTACCCATTTTTGGGGTTTATATAGCTTTTCACGCAATGGGTTCGGCCAGAACCGTTCCGGCCAAAACTGTTTCGGCCAAAACTCCCCCGCCACATCAATGCCACATGGTGCTTCATTAAAAATGTCCTCTAGTGTGACACAACTACTTAATTTTACACATTAATTAGCTGAAATTCTATGTCTATTAACATCTCTACTATTTGATGAAGGATGTGTATTATCATTCCAAAATAATGTGACCAAATTCTCAATTCCTTCATCAATCCTATCAGAATGAGGAGCTCTACACATGATTTTCCAATTGCCTTGGATAGGGTGCTATCATCCAAAAGTATTCTTCTATTAACATATTGTGATATTGTTTTCCTATTAAAACAAAACTGAGATGAAACTCAAGATATCTATCTTTTTCGAAGCATAGTGTTACCTACAATGGATGTCAACATAAATTTTCTTTGAATGGTCTTATCTTTAGTTCAAGATCGCTTCCCTACCCAGTTCAAACCTTTCCTAACATTTTCAATCATATCAGTTTGCATGTCATCAACTTTTCTCTTCTTTGATGTTGTGTCTATACCCAATAATTTTAGTGCCCCTTCCAACTTTTTGTTTATTAGTAAAACTGAAAGCAATTGGGCTTGTTCAAGTGTTTCAAAATTATCAAAGTTAGCCAATATTTCTCTTTCTATCATATTCATTGATCTCTTCTTAGCAAGACTTAAGAGTTGACCATTAGCAAGTGATCTCAAATTCTCCACATCTATTGTAAGTGAATGATCTAAGTTTCTATAATTAATATTTCTCTTTACAGTTTGAGCTAAATTTAAAAGCTCATCCATATCAGTAGGAGCACGTGATCTTGACCATTCTCTAACATCAATTGCTTGAGCTTCCATAGGGAGTGATCCTAACCCTTCTTTAATGTGCAATTCTTCAACTTGAGTTGACCCTCCTACTTCAACTTATCTTTCACCTTCTTTAGTTCTATGATAATATGTTAATGCAGGTTCACAATTTATTTGTTTAGTATCAGGTGACCTTTTTCTAGAATATTTACTTTGTCTTCCTTTCTTTTTCCCCATTTCTTCTCTCCAAAAAATGTCTTCCACAAGATCGCGAATAAAAATTCTCTTCTTCAAAAAATACTTTGATCTAATATTTCTCCTCTCCAAAATTATACCTTTGAAAAAAATAGAAATAGAAATCCTCCTCCAAAAAATGTCTTTGTAAAAATTAACCAATCATAGAAAAAACAATAGAAAAAGTGAATTAATTTATTGCAATCCAGTATAAAATAGAAACAAAATGTTTTAGTTTTATACCATTCTAAATTTTCTACAAAATAAATTCATCACTAGCTCACTGACTTCTCTCAAAGTACCCTGGGGAAAACTTTGGTCAGGTGTTTCTTTGCCAGAATTTTCACTTAGGGGTCTTCACGCGAAGACCCTTAAACTAAACATTTTCCCTCAGAAAAAAGGTGAACTACAAAAAAATTATCATTCCAGGCTTGGGACAAAGACCAAACAAGATGGTTTTTTCAAACAGACGATGTCAAATGATGCTATTCGAAACAAGCTTTCTAATGAATATAATTTTAATACATATTGAGCTCATTATCTCTTTTAAATATTACTTTAACTAAACATAGGTTGTTTGATCATTCAGCAACCTATCTCTTCAAGACTTCAGAAAAAATAGTAACTTAAAAAATAAATTATAAAAAATATGTAGGAAAAGAGTATTTTTGTTACCTTTCTATGAAAGAAAGAAAAAAATTATTTCGATATACAAAGATCAAGTTAGAGCGATCCAAGTGACCTTATGTCTAAATTACAATTACTGTCACTTTAGAACTTAGTAAACTATGAAATATAGACCCAAAATGAATAAAACCAATTGCATCCTTTATTTATGGAAGTTATAAATATAATCTCAAAAGAATTACATTGTTATAATATTTTTTAAAAAAAAGTTATGCTGATTGAAGTGATAGTAACTCCTTAAAAGCAAAATTTTTTCAAGCAAATCACTTTTCGGAGGAGAAGGAAAAATGAATTTTAATGAATTTTTTATTTATTTTTAAATATATTTAGAAACTAGAAAAAAAATTCTAAAAGACTCTAGTTTACATCATCTTCAAATTCCTAAATGTTTTGCGGCAATAGGTGTTTGAAAGTGAAGTTTTTTCTCAGAATGTTGATTTCCATGTCAATGTTGGCCAAAAAGTGGGACACACTATTGTGGGACCACCCAAATTAAAAATAGAAAATAGAAAGCTTATTAATGTAAAATTTTTCTTGTAAGATCAATCTATTAGGTAAAAATTTTAGTCCTTATAAACCAACAAAGTAAAAGGTAAAAGGCAATTCATATGTTTTTATATTTAATAGATAAAATTGTCTCATGATATCCTAAAGGTTATAACAGTTGGGCTACGACATTGGAGAACATACTAACAAGTGATATAGTATATACATAGTATCTAGTGTAGAAAATTATTTTTGTAGGAGCCTCGATTGAAGACTTTCAGACTTTGTTTAAAATTGCAATGGCTTCTCTTTTGGGATGGATATGGAGAATGTTTTAGACTAGCCATCATACCTTTGAAAAGCTAAGGGCCTATATTATGTAATCTTTCAAATTAATCTTTTGAAGTCCTTAAACGAAGGAAGATATTTTGAGTATAATATATTATGTAAATAGGGGAATGCCTCTATCTATATTACCATGTACTGAGGCAATACCTCTCTATTGTTGAACTTGACATATGTCCCGAGCAAGACTGGGGGTTTTCTTCTCCATTCTTTCCTACCAGTGCCCACATTGAATGGAGAATTATGTACCCACTTTTAATAATTAATAAAATAATTATGGCTACGGCCTTTTACCGATAAAAAAAAATAAAAAATATAAAAATTTAGCAATCATCATTGGAGAGATTAAAAATTTATCCACTTTGGAGTATGATCATCTTGTTGGGTCTATCATGTCACATGGGGACAAATTGATGGATTCCTGTACAAATATCAATGAGAAGGGTTTCATTTCTCGATTAAAAATCTCAGAAAAAGAAGGTGAAACAAGTATCTCTAAAAATAATCAAGGTCAAGGAAGGGATCAAAATAAAATTTGAATTAGAATCAGAATCAAAATTGTTCAAGAGGAAACAAAGAAAGAAGAGGTGGCCATGGAGGATGTGGTAGAGGTAGATTTGATAAAATGAATATTCAATGTTATTATTGAAATAGGTATGGATATTTTCAAAAAGAATGTAGATTGAAATTAGGTAATAATAATAATAATAATAATAATAATAATAATAATAATAATAATAATAATAATAATAATAATAATAGGAATTCCAATTATGATCAATAAAATGAAGAGCCTTCCTCAAATAATTTATTTTTGTCTTTTGACAAAGCTAAAAATGAAGTCAATGATGTCTCCTATTTGGATTCAAGGAGTTCTAATCACATGTTAGGTAATAAAAAATTATTTTCAAATCTTGATGATAGTTTTAAATCAAATATTACACTTGGAAATGACAACACCATGGAGGTTGCAATAAAAGAAGAAATGCATGTCTACACAAAGTAAGGTATTAAAAGTGTTCAATATATTTTTTATACTCCAAAGTTGAATCATAATTTATTAAGTCTTGGGAAGCTATGTGAAAAAAATTATAAAGTGGTATTTAACAATAAGAAATGCACTATCCATTATAAGAATCAGGGCAATAGATTTTTCATAGTTTTTCCTATGATGAATAATAGGATGTTTCCATTGAAGTTTGGTAAAAATAATAATCACCTTGTCAATGTGGATTATGAGGACAAAAGTTGGTTGTGGCACCTTACATATGGAACTTTGAATTTTAATAGTTTGAAGCTTCTTACATCAAAATCTTTAGTTCTTAGGTTGCCTAAAGTTGAAGAGTATAAAGAGATTTGTGAAGGATGTGAAAAAGGGAAGCATGCAAAGGAGACCTTTCCAAAAGGAAATGCATGCAAGGTCCATCATCCTCTTTATCTTTTTAATTCAAATATATGTGGTCCTATATAAGAAAAGAGTGCGCAAGTCATCATATTTCATCACTTTTATAGATAATTACTCATGAAAGTATTGGGTGTATTTTTTGAAGACCAAGGATGAAACCCTTGATACTTTCAAGAGGTTTAAAGCCCATGTAGAGAATGGAAAATGGAACAAAACCAAATGTTTGAGAATAAATCATGGAAGAGAATATTTTTCAAGGAATTTTCAGAATTTTTGTGAGATGAATGACATTAAAAGGGAACTAAAAAATGTATACAAAACTCAATAGAATGGAGTGTCTGAAAGGAAGATCCTTACTATGGTAGAAATAATAAGGAGCATGTTACAAACCAAGGGTTTGAACAATTCTTATTTGGGAGATGTAGTTTCTACAACTATGTATATTATCAATAGGAGTCCTACAAGTGCACTTGACTAGATGAATCCATATGAAGCATGGTATAAGAAAAGGCCCAATGTTAATCATTTCAAAGTTTTTGGTGTTTTAGCACATGTCCATGTACCTAATCAAAAAGGAAAAAAATTAGATGCTAAAAGTGAATCGTGCATTCTTTTGGGTTATAGTGAGGAAAATAAAGCATATAGATTGTATAATCCTCTCAATAAATAGATTATTGTGTCAAGAGATGTGATTTTTGATGAAGGAGAAGTGTATGGTCATCAATAAGGACATGTTGAGAAACCAAATTTTATTTTGAATGATGATGTGAAGCCCACTAATGAATCTATTTTAAGTGATACAAATCCTCCAAGTATCCTTTTATCTACATCTTCAAGTCCAATACAACTCTATATTCAACTATAAGGCCTACAAGGAAGATGAAAATGATGAGTGATATTTATCAAAGATGTGAAAATCTATCACATGAAGAATATCCAAGATGCGAGACAATTAATTTTGTGTTATTCACCAAGGATGATATTGAACCATCATATTTTGAAGAGACGTGTATTACTGAGGTTTGAGTGAAGGAAATGCAAGAAGAGGTGGATTCTATTCATAGGAATGATACTTGGGAGCTTATAGAGCTTTGATATGAAAAGAATAAGATTGCCACCAAATGGGTTTATAAGACAAAGTTTAATAGTGATGGAATTGTTGAAAGACATAAGGCAAGGCTGGTTGCCAAAGGCTTTATAGAGAAATATGGCATTGATTATGAAGAGAAAGTTATACCAGTAGCAAGACAAGGGACAATTAGAATGTTGATTTTTATTAGTATCACAAGAGAATTGGAGCATACATCATATGGATGTGAAAAATGCCTTCTTAAATGGGTACATAGAAGAAGAAGTATATTTGGAACTACCAGAAGGTTTTGAAGTAGAAGGAAAAAGGGATCATGTCTACAAGTTGAAGAAGGCTTTATATGGCCTCAAACAAGCACCAAGAGCATGGTATGCAAGAATCAATGGCTATTTTTAGGAGAAAGGCTTCAAGAGAAGTAAGAGTGAACCTATCCTTTACTGCAAGCAATAAGGTAATGGTACTCTCATTATAAGTTTGTAAGTTGATGATGTATTATATATGGATAGTAGTTCTAAACTGAAAGATGAATTCATAGTTACTATGATGAATGAATTTGAGATAAAATTTAGCAAAGCAAGGATAAAATTTTCATTTGTCAAACAAGGTATACAAAGGATATGTTGAATAAATTTGATATGGCTGATTGAAATCCATGCCCCACTCCAAGTTCTCATGGAGTTATGTTGTGTAGAGATGATGGTACTGAAATTGTTGATTAAACAACTTACAAAAGAATTATTTGGAGTTAGTTGTTTCTAACCCACACTAGGCCTGATATGGCATATTCAATTTTATTGGTTTCAAGGTATATGACAAATCCGCAAAGATACACATAAGGGCATATTAAGGTATGTGAAAGGAACTATAAATTTTGATATTCATAACTACTCTTCTAATAAATTCAATCTTGTTGGCTTTAGTGATTCAGATTGAGGAGGTAGCTTAGATGACCTTAAGTCAACATTAGGAAATTGCTTTTCTTTTGATTCTTGTTTAATTACATTCAGTTCAAAAAAAAGTATTGTTGCCCTCTCATCCACCAAAGTAGAATATGAGGAAATCACTTCAGTAGGTACACAAGTTCTTTGGCTTCGAAAGGTTCTTGAAAAAATAGAAGAGAAACAGGTTCAACCTACTGTGATTTTCTGTGACGATGTAAGTGCCATCAAGTTAACCAAAAAATCTGTTAGATCATAGTAGAACAAAATATTTTGATTTGAAATATCATTTTATTTGAGATCTAGTGCAAAAGGAGGAGGTTGAATTGAAGCACATATGCACCCAAGATCGGTTAGCAGATATCTTGGCAAAGACAGTTGCAAAGGCTCAATTTTTGACACTTCGAGATAAGATTGTAGCCCTCTCAGCATCAACGCGGAGTATGTAGAAAGCTGATGCTAAAATACAGTTTCAATGCCATTGTTTTATGCACCTTCAGTCAGCATTTTAAAATAATCGGTTATGTCTAGTTTTTATTACTTTAAAATAACGAATGATCAACGAGTCCATAATCAACATCAGCTTTGTCGTTAAACGTCAGTCTTAATTTAGTGTTTTAGTTTGCGTAACAATTTGCATTCTTGAAGTTTTGTAATGGCAGGGCCTTCTTGATTTAGTGGCTTTTTTATTGGAATAAACAAACTGAAGTTCTTGCAATTAACTGAAATTTGTTATTCTAGGAAAGGTTCAATACTATACGCATGGTCCAATCAAGTCTAGTTTCTCCAGTTTGTTATTTTTGGATTGCATGTACCCGTAGAATTTGGATCAGTGCAATGTTCTTTTAAAAGGCAGTATCTGAATTAGACTTAATAAAACAGAGTACTGTCTGCCCAAAAATAGGGGATTAATATTCAGATTTCTTTTTGCCTCTATTTCCAGTTTATGCAGTTTATATGTTATTGCTATTTTCTTTATTGTTGTTAAATAGTGCAGGGATTTATTTGAGATTTAAAGGGCTCCTTCGAAAACTATAGAAAAGATTAGACAAAAAAAACAACAAAAAGAAAGATTAATATAACCATTTGACTTTAAGAAATAGAACAGTATTTTTTAAATTAAATTTTAAAAATTGAATATTCGAACATAAAAATTTTCAAATTCTTTGATCTCATAGATATTGTTTAAATTCATTTTATTTTATAAATTGTTTGGTCTTGTAAACATTATTGTATTCCACGTTAAGTCGTACCATTTTATCTTATTCATAATGACGGGCAGGGAGTAGAATTTTACGCATGCTGTCTAGAGATCTTAATCTATGTACTTCTAAGCTGGAAATGGATTTCCACACAATTGAGTGACAACATACTGCAGCTGCAAAATGGCAGCGGCTATGCAGCCACGAAAATTGTAAACCATACGAAGGGAAACACTTAGGTTCTTTTTCAAAAAAGCTATATAGAGAAAACAATTTTCGACTACCGTTGTTATCAGATCTCACTCTTTCAAAGATATTCATCGTCATTCTAGTACGTATAGACAGACACCTGGCATATTAAGGACCATATATCTCATTGCCCTTTCACAACATGGTAAGTCAGACGTCATTTTCCATGGTGTGCGTCCATTCTGGTCGCTATCTTAATCCTTCTATATGAAGGTCCTTCCTTTCTCATACACTGAACATCCAGCTTTCTGTTATTGCTCTGAGCAGAGAAAAAGTCATGGCTGTCCAGATGAAAAATCTTGCCCCGCTCTTCCTGTTTGTGGGTGTGCTCAGCCTTCTTGCAGCCCCTAGTTCGGTATACTGCTCTTCTCTTCTTTATCATTATAGTATTACTGTAATAGTTTCTCAAATTTATGGATAAGATATGTAAATTTATTTCTTATTGGATTAGTTTCCTAAATTTTTGTTTAAGATCTTATAAATATATTTTTTTCATCATTATTTAGATTCAGTCATATTCATTGATGGATTGTGAAAGAAGAGAATGAAAAGTTCTTACTATTGTGATATTTCTATCAAGATTTAACTGTGTAGTTTTTAGTGAAACTCACTTACCTATGTTTCATGAGTAGTGGTTCACAACAACCATCTCTTGTGAGAATGAATGGAACATTTAACACTCATTAGATCTAGATGATGCTCACATAGGTGAAGCACTGAGAGGGGTGGTTACCGGAAGTCTTGATGTTTCATCTCTGTGAGCATTACCTAGATCTAACGAGTACTAAGTATTTCATTCATTCTCATGAGAGATGGATTCTTGTGAACCACTACTCATGAAACATGGATCAATGCATTTGATTAAAAATTACACAATTGAATCCTCATAACAATATTACAATTTAACTTACTTTAAAAAAAATATCTTTTACTTATCAAATGTTTATTTCTTGATTATCCGAAACTTCACATTCTTTTATCTTTTTAGTCAACACGATCTGCTAGTTCAATTCTCTTTTCTAGCAATCTCTCTGCTCCCAAACTCATAAACAAATGATCTAATTTTCTTTTCCTTCACTTCTATCGTGAACTAAAAAGTTTCATGTCTCTAATTAAAGACTATCATATAATCGATTTGAAGAAATTTTCTATCGGGCCGTATTTGCAGGGGCAAGATGTGACCGTAACGTTTGTAATGGTTCAACATGCCGATTTTGGACAAGTGTTTAAGATCTTTGGAAACGTTACCGTGCTGGGTAATTGGACGCCTAGTAATGTGAGCAACATGACATGGACTCCTGGCGATGCCTGGGCCACTTCTGTGGTATGTTTGTTACTCCTTTTAAGTGTACTGTTTAGCCTGTTTTACAAATGGAGCCGAGCTGACCTTCATAAATTTATTGATCTTAATCGTGGGTTGTTATTTGTTTTGTAAAAAAACATTGACAAAGGGAGTACCATACCAGTACAAACCAATGGTGGTGAGCTTTGATAGTGGGAACAGTGTGTGCTGGGCGCCTGATAATAATCGTGACCTAACGGTGCCTGCCAATTATTCCGAGGCTGATTATGTGGAAACAGTGTTTTGGAAGGTGTCTTGCGGTTACGATTGTCATTCCACCACTGCCTGCTCTGTCACAGGGACAATCTTGGGCCCTATTCGCCAGGTTGTGGAATAATATAATTCTAATGAAGCAGTGCACGAATTAATAATGTTTCCCTCAGTCGTTTGATACAATAAGCGGTGTACTTCCCATCTATGTTATGTTGTCACAATAAATGTTGCACTGCGTATTTGTATATTATCTGTCTTTTGAGCGAAAATATATAACTGGGCGTTCTGTTGTCGTTGCTTTGTCTTAAATAAATCTGTATGATATTGAGTCTCTGTATAATCATTACTTTCATAAATAGAAATTAGGACTCGGTAGCAGGCCTTAGTGGATGGATTGATAGTAGATTTGCTTCTAGGGTTTTAGCAGACCTTAGGAGAACCTAACGTAGGAAGAACTAGGGATTTGAAGGGAATAGTCTTCTAGCTCAAAGACCATCCCACTAAAAGAAATAGTGTTGAAGGGATTTTTAACTGTTATGTTTCTGGGAGTATTGAAAACTGGCTAGTGATCGTTATTTCCTTTACGCTTCTTATTCCCTCACACAAATGAGGTTGTTTGTTCAAGTGAAAGTTGGTTCAAGTGTTTGTTCAGGTGAGGTTGAATTTTTATTAGTTTTCTTTTAGTGTTTAGATCCAGGTATTTTTTTAATTTTTTTTATTAAGGTCGGAAAAAAGCACTCTTCAGTTTTTCAAATTATGACGTCATTTTTAAGACGTTGGTTTAGAGTTAAAGGTTTGATCTCATCTTATTAAATCTCATATATAATGTAAATCTCATATATAATGTGATCTTATCATCAGATTTATGTAATAATATGGTATTTACCTCATATATAATGTGATGTTATCATAAGATTTATGTAATAATATGGTATTTACTTCATATATAAATTTTATTGTGATTAGTTATAATTTCAATAATTTTTTAAGTCTTTAATATCAAATAAATATCTAGTATTAAGAAAGATAGTAATATTTTTTTAACATATTTTAACATTTTTTAGTAGTAATTTTAAAATTAGTTTACTAAATTAATAGGTTAAAATTTATTTTGTTTTAACGATAGTATCTTTATTCGTAATAACAAATTTATAAATAAAACATGATTACGTTAGAGGTAGTTAATTCTTAGTGAGCTTTGTTTCATTGTTCTTGTATTAATGCTCTATAAAATCTATATTGAAACTAGGAAGCCACTAAAAAAACTAATCCTCTTCAGCTTTTGCAAATTACAGTTTTACATTATTAAGAGAAATAATTGCTATTCTTTAAATTCAATCAAACATGACATAACATACAACATGTTTTTAAAATTCAAAATCTCTAATGAGGATTCTAAATAGATTATGGTAATTTTAAGGAGCTTTGATACTAATTTATTTTGCTTTCCAAGAGATTATAACAAGAAGTACTCATTCTTTCTTTCTACATATTTCTCCTAAAAATATTAAAAATAGTAATCTCCAACTTCTTAAGTACAATCTAAGTGCTCATATACAAGCATATTATATAGATTTAAAAGGCTCAATAAAGTTTTCCTAGGTTCTATGTGAAGATCAACAATAAGTAGGTGTTAAGCCAATACCATTATAGTTTGAGTTACATGTTTTACTATTGATATGGCTATGGAAAGTAGCACATTGACACTATAATTTACTCTAGTACACCTATCCGATTATTTGTTTAAGTACAATATTATCCATAAAGAATATATTTTGAATCACTTTTGAGCATGCATCCTTTTATATAGAGAATCTATTATTTACTCATACTTTGTTACTTTGTATATTTTTAGATCCTTCTATATCAAATTATTTATACATCTTTACTTCTTGTCCTAGGATGACCATTGTTTCCTTTCATAACATTTTGTGGTTTTTGTTTATTAAAGTCAATCATATTGAGTGTTAAAATGATTCTTAAAATAAAATCTTTAAATTTAAATTAAAACCTTTTTGTTGTATTCTAGTAGATAGTATGAGCTTTTGACACACATAAATCATGTAGCATGTTACCTTATAGTATTGTTGGCCAACAAATTTGTCTCTTATTAAAAATTCACTTACTGACTCTAACCCTTGTTTTTGATAGATAAAGCAGCAAGAGGGTGCTGGCCCGTGAAACAAAGGGACTAGGAGCACATTAATAGCACATTAATGGCACTAGTCAAAGAAGATAAAATAGTTTAACATCATAATCACCGAGTCTAAATCTACCCCTATCAAAAACATAAACCACAGTACTGATAAAAAGGATTAAACCAGAGTACTTAAAATGAAGAGTAGCAGTTAGATTAATAGTCACAAGCCACCCAGGGCTGAACCAAAAGCTATACAAACTAACATTAACCCCAAACACAAAACAAGGGAACTAAGGGCCATGCCCAGTCAAAATTAACCAACTCATGGACACCAGTAGTTAGTTCTTCCCACCTAGATGCTTAGACAGCAGGGTCTTAGCCCACTCCTCCTGCAAGAACAAGAAAAGATCCTTGTTATCCTTGTCTGCTTCCAGAGTGCCGCCCGCCAGCTTTTCCTGCACATTACAAAGGGTCAGAGCTGAAGCATGGATGACCTTCAGGGAAAATTTGTTGGTCATCATGCATTGGTGCTTCAGTTCCTGCATATTCTTTTTGATCTCTGCAATTTCCTTGTCCATATCAGAGAACCTCCTCTTCAGGGTGACTTTAAATTTATTTTTGTCAGTCAGAGCCCCAATATTGTAATCAAAGGTGTGGGGCTTATCCTGGGGATCATGAAAAGGACTTAGGGGCGAGGTAGGGTTATTGGGGATTTGCATGGTTTGCTAGAAGTTGGGCAAGGGAGTGTTACCAGTCCTAATGGGACTCATATGATCATCTGAGGAACCTTTCATGGACTCTGTGGTGTGAGTCTTTTTCAGACAACTCTAACCCTTGTTAAGAAATAGATCTTTAAACAATAATTGGTTAAATAGTTTCCCTATTTCCTTCTAAATTTTAAATAAGATACAACTCCCTTGTTGGATATTCAATAAATTATCCTTAAACTAACACATATACATGCTTTTAACCAAAAAGAAAATAAGCCAATACACATTCATTCATCAACATGCAATGAACACAAAAATTGAAATAAGTATATCATAACATTCTAAAAATCATAGTTTTCTATAAAATGACCACATTTAATAATTTTCACTGATTTCCAATACTTAATAAATAAATGTATATTTATCCATACAAAATTGAAATTAAATGAATCTACCAGACAAAATTAACCATTCGCAAAGAAATAACTATTTTATAAATTCAAATGGACAAAAACTTTAGCCAAGTTTTTACTTCCAAACATCCATTCACTGCATTATCTATTGAATTTTTTTTCATTTTTTAAAACCAAAAATATGAATCCTTTACATATCCATCTTTTCAACATATATAGAACTACTTATCCATTTTTAATTTTAAAACTATTGAGGTTTTAAACCAACCTTAGGGTAGAGTCTGAGTAAGTTTCATAACTAAATTTTAACTAAAGATAAACATCCCCAAATATTTTAGAAATACTTTATAAAATAAACAAGAAAACTAGGTGGTAATAGGTGGTTTCAGGTTCACAAATTGGCTGTGTTTAGAGAGGATTCCATGCAAGTCATTCCACTCTTTATATGAATTAATGAACTCCTGGATTACCAGAACATTAGGAGTTTTGTTATGTAGGATCCTCAGCTTCGATGCATGCTTTTCCCACTTGTGCTTAGCTACCCTATCTACATGTTTTGGTAGTTGATCAACACATAGTTAAAACAAAGACTCAACATTTTCTACCTTAGTAACATTCTTTGTGTTTGGATTTTTTTCCTTCTTCACCTATTCAAGATCATTTTTGAATGCCTTCACAATAGCATTCATATCATGTTCCACTATGCCATCATGCCATCAAAATATTGCATTGATGCATCGCAAGTCATTCACAAGGCATTGATTGAGGTTCCTTAGTTTCTTTTCCAACTTTATGAACTCTGTGAGGGAAGCTTTGATCATAGAATTATTCCACTCCAGATTTTTCTTTAATGCAGAAAACATGTACCTCCATACATGTTTTTTAGGGGCTTTTCAGATAGAAACTTAGCAACCCCGTACCTTTTAATTTCATATATTTATAAACACCCTTTGGTTTCTATACATTTTGATTCCTTTGGTTCCCACACCCGAGCTTGTGTTTGCAACTTACCAATCAATGTAGTGGAATCATCATTGATGCAGGAGTATCTTGGGTCCTTGGCAATCCTATGCCACCAAAAATAATTTGGAGTTTTTTCTGTGTTGCTCAGTTCTTGTTTTGACCCAGTTGGTTAGTAGTTGGTTAGTTTCCTTTGGTTACTGAGTGTGGTTGGTTCTCTCCTCGGTGTTCGGCTATTCACTGGCGCTCAACATTGCCTATCTGCTACTCGGTTATCTTGATTACTGATGGGTTTAGTTTTATTTTCTATTGTGGCTGGCTTGTGCATTTATATTGGATCACATATTTAATGTTGGAATCCATCATTGGGAATCATGTGGTCCCAGATTTGACCACTACTTCTGTTGATTGTGGATCTGAAGGCTGACTCAGTTCGGTAGCTTCTTGTATAAATGTAGATGTTTGGTTATAGTTTAGGAGGTTGTTTTTAGATAGAAGATAGCAGACATTAGATTAGAGATTTGTGATAGATCCTTGCTATATGTGAGTGAATGTGACCTCTAAATCAGGCACAACACAACATAGTCATTATTCACTTGATAGAATTTGGGAGAGAGTATGAAGAACTCAATCCAAATTCCATGGTGAGGTGACCTGTTGCCTCCTATGTGAATGGGATGTTTGAATACTCTCAGAATGAGAGCCAACAGCCAGGAGACCAATTCAACAATGGAGGATTTGAAAGCAAATATGAGCAAAATGAAACTAAGCTAAGAATGAATGCAATTAATCTAGAAAACTTTGAAAGAAATATGAAATGCAAATTTTTATTTGATTTTGAAATAAAGATGATATTAGACTAAGAAAAAGTAAGAAAATTTAATCTAAATGTGAAATGCAATTACACTAATATGAGAAATTAAACTAGATAATGCAATAAAAGAGCTTTGAAAATAATGAGATATGAGACTTAAAAATGCTATAGTAAGGATGCTCTCAAAAATTGCTCTCTCTGAATGAGAAAAAGAGGTTCATTAAATAGACCAAGCCAGAAGAGGAATGAAGAGTTTCTTGATTTGAAACGGTGGACTCTTCATTCCTAATTGAGATAAAAAGACAATGAATTATTTAATTAAAAGAATGGAATTTGCCACATGTGGGGAGGTGACCTTTCGAGTAATTTGAATTATTAAATTCAAATAAAGAGGTGTTCATTCAATTAACTAAATATTTATTAATTCCTTTTTAAGGGTAATTAGCCAAAGGGGTAGATTTTAATTTAATTCAAAGTGCTTAGGACTTTAGAACTAAATTAAATTATCATAGAGGTAATTTAGCTAAATAAAGTCTAGGACTTAGGAATTATTTTAGCATTTGATTATTGCAATTTATGGTCTTTGCAATTGATATCAAGTCAAATTAAGTCAGGTAGGAGAGAGAAAATTGCCTAGGGAACTAGGACTTTGGTGATGTAAAATTGAGATAATGCACCAAAATTGATGAAATTAAATAGGTGCCAATTTTGGGGTATTACACTCGCATGTTTGAGGACTTTTGTGATTCATTGTAATATCTATCCCTAGCTGGGAAAGCCTTATATCCCAGCATGTATGGTTCTATTTGATGATAATATATGAAAGATTTGGCATTCTCTCTCTCACTATTCTTGTTGTTGCTTCTGCATATGTTGTGCAAGCTTGGATCATTAGGATGCACCATTTTTTGGCCCCTCTTATATCTTACCTTGCGTTAGGTGGTATCAGAGTGAGGTGAGATCTTGATCTACATCTACGAATCTAGGTTTGCAGGTTCCTCTTGAAGCCCTACTTGATTGTTGTGGGGTAGCAGATTGCGATCTGACCTGCAACTGCAGAGGGTTGTCAAGATGGTTCATGGGAGGTAAGATGAAGATCTAGGATTAGCAGATATGCAAAGGTAGATTGCTGCTAGGTTAGAAGTAGTAGAGACAACCCGAAGAAGAGGCAGACATCTTGAAGATGTTAGTGATGATGAAATTGAAGAACAGGTGAATGCAGAAGTTGCTCCTATTATGGATCAAGGTGAAGAAATATTTTTGAAGGCTTTGACAAGTTTGAAGTCAACACCACATTTCAATCCTCCTGAGTATAGTGGAAAGATGGATTTTGATGAATTGGTGGACTCGATCACCGAGATGGAAAAGTATTTTGAATATGAAAACATTCCTAAGGATAAGAAGGTGAAGATTGCAAGCACAAAGTTGAAAAGTCATGAATCCTTATGGTGGGAACATCTACAATTGGATAGAAAAAGGAAAGAAAAAGAAAAAATCAAGGTATGGAGTAAAATGGTCAATAAATTGAAAGGAAAGTTCTTACCTTGTGATTATTAGATTAACCTAGTTAGGCGAATGCAAAGTTTGAGACAGAAAGATAGCTTGGTAAAAGAGTATAATGAGGAATTCTATAGATTATATATTAGATCTGGACATGATGAAGATGATGTGGAAAGAATTGGTACATACCTGAATGGTTTGAGAGTTTCCATCCAAGAGGAAATTAGTATGGTCAAATTGGAAAACATTGAAGAGGCAGAGGAAGAGGTAGAACTAATGGTGAAAATGGTAGATCTGAACTAGAAAAGACAAATCTGGACAAAGGCAAGACCGAGTGGAAAGGTGAAAGTTCTATAGGTAGAGGCAGTAAATATCGAGGTGCTTATGGTAGAGGAAGTTTCTAAGGAACTTGTTACAATTGTGGAGAAGAATGACATATATATTTTGAATGTACATAGGCTGGTAGCAATAGAAATGCTTTTGTGCAAGAAGATTCACCGAATGAATCTGAGAAATAAAATAACTTGATGGTAAGGAGAGCACTATGGAATGAAATCAAAAAGGAAGATCTGATAAGGAAAAGTTTGTTCAAGACCAGATGCAGAGTTTCTCAAAAAGTTTGGAAGGTAATCATTGACAATGGTAGCTTAGAAAATATGGCATTTGAAGAGATGGTCACAAAATTGCAATTGGAAAGGTTGGTACATCTAAAGCCCTATTAGATTTCATGGATCAAGGATGAGAATACACTCCTAGTAAGTGAACAATGTTATGTGAATTTGAAGATTGGAAAATACTATGATAAGGTGTTGTGTGATATCCTGTATATGGATTGTTGTCATATTTTGTTGGGAGGAACTTGGCAATATGATAGACATGCTATATATGACATGAGATTGCATAAGTATACTATTATGGCTGATAGAAAGAAACAAATCTTGTTACCATTGATGCAGGAACCTATTAGTAATGTTTGCACATCTGTGAAAGTTTGTTTGATGGAAGGAAGAAAGTTTGTTAACACTTTGAAGAGGAATGATGTATGTTCTGTTGTGATTCTTAATAAGCCAAGTAAGAAAATAGAGGATAATTTCCTTGAGGAGATTGATAAGTTACTCACCGAGTATAGAGATATCTTTTATACACTAATTTTGCACCCTTGTTTCAAGCTCTCTTGGTCTTGATAACTTAGTATAACATGGTAATCATCTCCAGGTTGTGGGACCTATGCTAAGTGAGATGAGACCACCAAGTTCTAGGCTGGTTCCTCTTGGATAATCACCTAAATTTGCTTCTTGATAGGAAAAGTAAATCTTTTCGGGGAAAGGGATAGAAGGAATGCTTTGAAAGGAAATGACTTGAAAGCAAACTACCTACTAGGTGATAAATTGAAATTAGGGTTTGGATCTCAATATAGAGGATGAATTTTGATGAACAACTCAGGTCTAGGAGATCACAACTCACTGAATAGGCTTTCATAAGTATTTCATAGAAGGGTCTGTAATAGAAAGAGGCTACTCAGGGAAAGAGATGTTTTCACAAACAATAGCATTACTGAAGATTTAGACACAATTTATGACCTGCAAAAAAACATTCACTTCTACAACTTGGCATAGGAATGAGACAATATTGTTAGGGGGTTGAAGTATACCCACAAAATCATTCACATCCAATCATCCACAATAACACACAATAGTTGCAGAAAGAGAGAGGGATCAAGAACCCTAAGATATCACTGAAAACAACATATACTTTAATCCAATAAGAGATAATCCAAACAAGGAAGCATAGGGACATGAAGGATTGTCACAAAATACCTTTGTAATATTTGTATTATCAATGAGAATTTTACAACTGTATAAGCTAGAGGGTATAAATAATACCATAGATGACCCTTAAGAAAAGATGAATTTCTTCTACAATTGCCCAACTCTTCTTTTTATAGAAAAAGTCAATGCTCCTTGCTCTAAAGCTCCAAAAATACAATAGATACATCCTCTTTCACGCAGGCAAGAGTCAAAACCTAACTAGGGTTATAGATTTTGCATGGAATAATATCAAATCCTAACTCCATCAAATTTGATCATAAATGTTACTTTCTACAAATATCTCTATTGATCAGATATTTCTTTGAGTGCCCATCCCTATACTACAATCAGCCTGCAGACAAGCAACCTGGACTTCACCAACTTTCCTGCAACTCGGTGTGAAATCAATAACATGGTACCTGAGAAACAAGAATTGACCCATGATGGTTGTCCAAACCTTCTCATCATCTTCCTCAACTGCAAATATCCTGCAGACATAAATTTCCTGAGCTACCTCACCGCTTGTGCTCTATAAATCAAACACTGGCAGAAAACCCTCTGTAGAGATATTCAAATTTAAAATATAATGAATGGCCGGTCATTTTCAAAATTGACCGTCAATATTATTTATTTCCCAGCAAATGGATGGCCCAGATCAACTTTGAAATGGTTGCAAAACCCTTTAGCTAGTCTTGGTTTGGTTAAGCGATTCAGCGAACAAGGCTTTTCATGGAATCACTGAGTCCTTTAGTTGACCCTAGTTACATCAAGAGAATGCAAGAAAAGCTTTTAGACACTGATTCGTAGAAAGTCTTTCAAACCCTAGGCCCATTTATGCCACCTGGCATTCTCTTATTCATTCTAGCCACTCCATCAACAAACAACTCAGCACTTCCCTGACATCAGACCCACTTAAGACAAGATTCTAATCTAACGGCCGGTCTCATCTCCTCATGACCTTGGAAGATTCTTTCAGATTATACGCCCACCATAGATTTCATTAAGACATGACCCCACTGACACATCAATCCACCTATAAGTCTCTGTCAGCACATGACAACCAATCATATTTGAGCACATTAGCGCACCTGGCAACACGGTCCCACAGTCTGTCCCTTTACTTTGACCAATAAGAAGCTGGAAAATCACCCTGACCTGGCACTGGATCCACTGACAAGTCTGAACACTTGGCAAATTTGACGACTGGTGCATGATCGCATGTGTTAGAAAAGCCCTTCATGAAGATATGCCAGCCATTGATCTTCATCCTTCTGACATCCCTGGATACATTCTAACACGGCCCTACTACAGCATCCAAGTCATCATTATGTGGACCAATGAGAAACAAGCACATCATCATCCGAGGACCCACCTACAAGGCTTTGACAATAAAACAAGATCGACGGTCGACACATAATCTCATGGCTCTAACACAACGCATGAGATCATGCGCCAGCCGTCAGACCAAAAGGAAGCTAGTCTGTTCGGCCCGTGTTTACAAGCTTTACAAATCATCACCTCTGGCCAATGAAAAAATTCCACATGGGACAATGTGGCAATAGGCCCACACAAGGTTTGAAACACTGCATCAAAAGGGAAGATCGACGGTTGTTGCAAGATCACAATCCTCTGACAGACCCTTTGTGAACTTATGATGACTGTCGGATCTTCCTGACTGGGACCCCACATAAAAGACCACCGGAGAACTTAGTGATTATGTGACTAAAGGAAGAATAGACCGCCCGTTGAATCGGTAACTGAAAAAGGGTAACCTCCAAACATTACATGACTAAGAGGATTGTTGCAGTCACCAAATCACCGAATGGAAGAGGTGACCACCGGGGAAATAAGAGAACTAGCAATTGGGCTAATAGGAAATTAGTGCACATGCTTTTGGGAATTTTAAGTGGCTGAGATAAAGTAACTTCAAAAATAGAAATTGGCTTAGGGTTTGCGGGGTTTTTAAAACACAATGGCTACTTTATGAATATTTAACTTGTAGACCAGGGACTTGAAAAAATTGAAAAGGATAGGAAACAAAACATGAGGCCATGAAAATTTTAGGGATGCTTGGAAGGGGAAAAAAAGAGACCCTGGGATAGATATTAGCCAAATTTTCTTGCTTATGAAAATAAGGATAACATTTTGGTGATTTCTGCTGGATGTCAGCCTGCTAGACATGGAAAACCAGTGGCCTTGACATATCCATTGGGCATGGGGTCACTCTAAACACAAAACTTGATGGAGGGACAAAACTTGAACTGAGGAACAAAACTGTGCACAAGCACTTCTTGGAAAGCATGAAACTAACCTAGGAAAATAGGGAAAGAAAAACAAGAAACACATTTAAAAAAAATACAGAGAGGGATTAACCTCAAAGAAGGGTTTTAAGTGGAATCCATTCACTGAGATTGGCAAGGCATCTCCTTCAAGAGTTGATAGCTAGAAAGCATTAGGCCCCTTGCACTCTGTTATAACAAATGGTCCACTCCAAAATGAGTCAAATTTTGTATGTCTACGAGGTCTGGCTCTAAATTCATCCCATTTGAGAACTACATCTCCAACCTTGAAATTTCTAACCCTGGCTCTCTTATCAAAGTTCCTCTTTGTCTTAATCTGATGGAACTCCATATTTTTCATAGATTTTTCTCTAAGTTCTTCTAACTCCATCAATTTAGCATACCTAATTTGTAAGGGGTCTCCTTCTTCAAATAGAGCATATTGAGTGGCCAAGTCTAGAGTTGGTAATTTAGTTTAAATAGATAACTTAACCTCTTTACCATACACCAACATGTACGGGGAATTACCAATGATTTTCTTTGGGGTAATTATGTCTAACCATAAGGTAGACTTCAGTTTAGTATGCCAACCCCTTTGGTTATCTTGCAGGGTTTTCTTGATTATCGTAATCAAGTTCTTGTTTGTTGATTCAGCTAAACCATTTCCCTGGGGGTAGTAATTGGAACTGGTATTTAGATAAATGCCATTCCTAACTGCCCATTCTGAGACTTTGAGGCCTCTCAATGTCAATGCATTATCTAAAATTATAGAGTCTGGAATGTTGAATCTGTGGATTATATCATCATAAAAGTTTAATACGACACTCTCATTTGATTCTCTTAAGGCAATTGCCTCTGTCCATCTAGTGAAATAATCTATTGCAATGATTATCCACTTGTGTCCTGCACTAGACGGAGGATTGATCATACCAATGAAATCTATACCCCATTTCATGAAAGGTTTCTCTATTCTGATTGGCTGTAAGGGAAAAGCTGCAAGCCTTTCTTTTCCTGCAAACATATCACACTTGATACATTTTCTCACATAATCATGAATATCCTTAAAGATAGATGGCCAATAGTATCCAGCCCTCATGATTTTAAAAGCAATAGTCCTAGGAGAAAAGTGACCTCTAGAAGGTCCATCATGAAACTCAAATAGGACATCATCTATCTTTTCTGAATCTATGCACCTTAAAAGGACACCATTGTGATCCTTTCTGAAAAGAAGTTCATTTATCAACACAAAAGGAACAAACTGCAATCTATAATACCTTCTTTTTGCTAAATCCAAACCTACAGGGCATTTTCCTGTCTTTAAGGAATGAATCATGTTAGGAAACCAAACTTATACCTCAACATGTTCTTCTGTAGAATGCACAACAAGAGATGCATCCATTTTATCTGATTTCTTTGAAGTTTCATCCCCTGCCAAATGCTCACAAAGACCTCTTCCTCTAACTAGCTTGGTAGTCTGAATATCAATGTCATACTCCATCACCTTGGTGATCCAACAAGCCCTTTTCTCATTTAGGTCCTTGGAAAGAAACAATTCTTTGACACTTGGATGAGTAACTTTCAAGTGTACCTTGCTATGAGTCAATAGATATCTAAACTTCTTAAGGCCCTTCACCACAACAAGTACATGTTTCTCTACAAAAGAGTATCTCTATTCATACTCTTCTAAACCTTTGCTAAAGAAAGTAATAGGCTGATCCAATCCATCTGCATTTTCTTGAGTCAGCATTGTAGATATAGCATCATGTCCTCCATAAGCATAAAGGATAAAATCTTTACTGAAATTTGGGTTTAGGAGAGCAGGAGCTTCTGTTAGGGCCTCTTTGATGGCCTAGAAGTTGGCTTTCCCTTCCTTAGTCTAGCTAAAAGTTTAACTCTTCTTTAACATGATAGTTAAAGGATTCAATAAATTTGCAATATTAGGCAAGAAATGCCTAACAAAATTAATCTTTCCTATGAAAGATTGGAGACTTTTCTTATGATGTGGTAATGGTAGCTCTAGGATAGCTGCAATTCTCTCAGGATCCACTATAATTCCTTCTTTGGATACTACATATCCTAACAATTTTCCTTCATGGACTGCAAACACACATTTCTTGGGATTAAGAGATATCCCAAATTCTCTACACATTTCAAAAATCTTCCTTAAATGTTTGATGTGATCTGCTGCATGTTTAGAATAAACAATTATGTTATCTAAGTAGATCATTACAAACTTGTACATGAGGTTCTTAAAGGCCATATCCATTTCCTTTTGAAATGTAGCACCTGCATTTGACAAACCAAAGGGCATCTTTTGATATGCCATGGTTCCCCACTTGGTTGTAAATGCATTCTTATATTGATCCTCTTCATTTACTAGGATCTGATTGTATCTTGAATAGCCATCCAATAATGAAAATCTCTTAGATCTAGAGACACATTGTAAAAATTTTTCCATGGAGGGTAATGGATGCCGGTCCTTTAAGGAGGCCCTGTTAAGATCCCTGAAGTCAACACATAACCTCAACTCCCCATTCTTCTTCCTAACTAGAACAAGGTTGGAAACCCAGCTAGTATGCTTAATGGGGTAGATGATACCACTCTCTATTAGTTTGAGTACTTCTTTATGCATAAGTGGCTCAAACATGGGATTAACATGCCTTTGCTTTTGCCTCACTAGTTTAGCATTAGGCTCTAATTCAATAGTGTGTTGAGCAAGGGCTGGATCAAAACCTTTGAGGTCTTCATATTGCCATGCAAAAGCATCACTGAATTCTTTAAATAACCGAGTGTAAGCTTGCTTTTCCAATTCAGTGTTTACTTTTCCAAATTGTAAGCTCTTACCTTGTTCCAACTCTAATTCAACACAATGTTCTTGTTGAACCACCAGGCTAGCTTTGTTTTTCTTAACTTCATCATCCTTGTTGAAGAAAGTCTCTAAGGTGACAAGACCTCTAGGGATCTTATTGGACTTAAGTTGTATCACTTGATCACCATAGCTTTGTGATAGACTATCTTGATTGTGCTCTAAAAAAACATCTTCTTCAAACAAGAACTATAGAATTTGTTCATCACTGTCAAACACCTGGTAATTGACATCATTATCAGGAATAAAGGGTCTTAAAATCACTTTGATATGCTATTGATCTAATTCTTTTGAAATGTTGTTTGGGATATCATACTGAGATCCAACAACAGCTAACCTATCTGCATTTTGGTTTAATTTTCTAGGGATAGAAACAATGTTGAAAGCATAAAAGACTTCAATTGCATCCCAAAGTCTATGTTTGTATGCTTTCATGGTATCATCCTTGGTTGCACTTATCCCTATTACTTGGCTGACAACTAGCTCACTGTCACCATAAACTTTTATGGCCTTAAGCCCTCTATTTCTAGCCCACTCCAATCCATTTACAAGGCTTTCATATTCTGCAGTGTTGCTAGTGTAGGAGAAACTAAATCTAAAGGCCGTATAATACATTTCTCCTTTTGGGGACACTAGCATAGCACCACCACCAGAACCATGTCTACTTCTAGCTCCATCAAAAAATAGCTCCCAAAGCTGATTATTATGATCCTCTGAATCAACATCTTCTTTGAGAAGGTTTGGTTCTATAGCATCACTCTCTTGTATTAAGTAACTTCCCAAACTAAAATCCCAAATAAGATTTTCTTGGGCCTCTGCAACTCTTTCATCTAGTAGAATATCAGGGATATTCTCTATCTTAGTGTCTGCATCTCCAATGGTTTGGAAGTCACTATTATCAAATATGGGGTAGTTTACATTAATGGTATTGGACACATATGGTTCTATATGGTGTGCTGCTAATGGTTCTAACTTAATGGTTACCTTGGTCCCATATCTTGTATGAAATAGCATGTGAGACCAATCTGAAGATAGATAGCCTCCTATCGTGGCTGTGAACTCCCTTGAAAGACATATAGAAAATAATGCAGGGAGATCTATGATATAAATATATCAAGGAGGATGGAAAAATTAGGACTAGCATGAAGGATCAGACTGGTATCCTTGGCCACACCTATAGTATTGACTGAGGACCCATCAAGTTGTGTAATCTTCTTTTGGAAGGGTTCATACTTTAGTCCTAGTTGGTCAGCTACCTTCTTGGGCATTACAATGCTAGTAGCTCCACTATCTACCATACAATTATGTACTAAAGATTTTCCAATGATTAAAGATACATAAAAGGGAGGTGGTTTTGAGTTCCTACCTTGAATGGCATTGGTCTTGGAGTTTCTATTTGGAGCCTCCTTTTCTTGACCAGTGTTAACCAGCACTGGCTTTGTAGTTTGTTTTGCAGGCTGAGGAGTTGCTACTTCAGTCATGGCCTTCTTCAAAATTTTAGACTTCCTTGGAATAGCCAAAGAGTCCCACATAGACATAGTGACATTCACCTTCTTCATGTTATCCACTATGTTAAAAGGTGTTACAATGTGTACTCTTTGTTGTGCTTTCACTATGATTGGCACCACCTCTTTGGAATGTTGGCCTTCTTTACTTGCAATGATAGGAACCTCCTTGAATGTGGTAGGAGTAGCTTGCTGCAGTAGCTCTACAGATGTAGTGGCTTTGGCATTGGAATCTTCTCTCTCCATGTCTCGAGCTCTTCTTTTTTCTCTTGTATAGGCAATAAAAGCAACTTCATCATTGACTCCATTGAAGTCTAGTTGGTCCCAATTGAAAAGAGTAGTCTCATTCTCTTGTTGTTCTTGTTGAGGAACTGATCCACTGGATGAAGCCTCTGATTGAACTTGTGAGGCATTTTGAACCATTAGAGCTTGGTTCATCCATCCATTTGAACATGTAGCCTGATTATGAGGCTGATTATAAGGGAAACACCATTGATTTTCCATAGCCATATTATTTTGACTAGGAACCATATCTCTCACTAGATTTGCAGAATTGAGAGGTGCAGGGTTATATGGTTGGAATGGTCTCTAATTAAAATTTTGCCTTTGTCCTTGATAGCCTCCTTGGTATGGTGGCCTATTTTACTGATAAGGCTGTCCTTGATTTTGATATTGCTAATTAGGACCTTGGCCTTGTGGCTGAAAGGGTGGTCTGACTCCTTGACCTTGCTTCTTCAAATTTGTAACCTCTTTGGTTAGAGTCTGTAGCGAGTTTGTCATTTCTTACATACTAGTTGCTTGGCTACTCTTTATTTCTTGCACTCTTGAGAGAAATTTGTTTTCAACTCTTGACCACTAGTACTAGCCTGAGGTGCTAATATGGTGGGAATATGGGTAAATGGAGCTACTTGTGTAGGTACAATGGGTTGAAGGCTAGGACAAATAGGCATTGGAGGTCTTCTAGCTATCATGCCTGCTTGAATCAAACAATTTTCAGCCCTGATAGCAGTGTCAAAAGCTTGGGGTAAAGTAGTACCACCCATAGATTAAATCATGAAAGAAATTTGACCATTCAGACTTTGTAAATAATAAATTAAGCCATGGTCAGTTGATGGTCTTACAGAGACTGGGATTCTATTCCATGTTTTAAGGAATCTACTATTGTAATATGTCATTTGTTCTTGAGGGTCTCTCTTAATGGTTGTTAACCACTCAACTAGAGACAAGTTATCTGATTTATCCTCAAAATGCTTACTTAATGCATCCCTTAATTCATCCCATGACATAATGGAACCAATAGTTAGAGTTCTAAACCATTCAAGAGCTTTACCTTTTAGAGAGGCTGCTAATAATTTGGTGGCCACATCTTCTTGAGTTATGTTGTGTATGTTGTAGATGGTGGTCACATCTCTTATGTGCTCAAAAGCTGTAGTCTACCCTTCACCTGTGAAATCAGGTAGACTTTTTAGTGCCACCAAGGGTACAACATGATGCACAACAGAAGTTAATAGACTTCCCTAGTTGAAAGGTGAAAAAGAAAATTGTCTAGCCATTGCAGGAGCTGGAATCTAAAGATTAACAACTATGTGAGTTCTATTTTCTACTGGATTTGAATCCTCTTCTAGATCTCTAGTTAGAGATCTACCTCTTCTTCTGGAATGAAAGGGAAAAGGTCTCCTTTCTGTAGTATTAGGTGGTTTAGACTGAACTCTCTTTACAGGTGATGTTTTTTGAGTTGACCTACCTTTGTAACTTCCTTTTGGGGGCAACTCTGCAAATTCAGTAGGCTTTGAGCTTCTAGTCTCAATCTTTCTCATAAACCTTGACCAAGGTTATCCTGGATCCTTGAAATCAGTGGAGTCGCCAGATATACTTGATAGAACAACTTCTAAAAGTTTGTATTTTGTTACCTGTATATTAGAGATAACATAACCTTCAACAATGAACTTCTTTGTGGTCCCACCCAGTGTGGCAGAATTGTTATACACTAAGTTTGCACCCTTGTTTCAAGCTCTCTTGGTCTTGATAACTTAGTATAACATGGAAATCATCTCCAGGTTGTGGGACCTATGCTAACTGAGATGAGACCTCCATGTTCTAGGTTGGTTCCTCTTGGATAATCACCTTAATTTGCTTCTTGATAGGAAAAGTAAATCTTTTGGGGGAAAGGGATAGGAGGAATGCTTTGAAAGGAAATAACTTGAAAGAAAACTACCTACTAGGTGATATAGTGAAATTAGGGTTTGGATCTTAGTATAGAGGATGAATTTTGATGAACAACTCAGGTCTAGGAGATCACAACTCACTAAATAGGCTTGCATAAGTATTTAATAGAAGGGTCTGTAATAGAAAGAGGCTATTCAGGGAAAGAGATGTTTTCACAAACAATAGCATTACTAAAGATTTAGACATAATTTATGACCTACAAACAAACATTCACTTCTACAACTCGGCATAGGAATGAGGCAAGATTGTTAGACGGTTGAAGTATACCCACAAAAGCATTCACATCCAATCATCCACAATAACACACAATAGTTGTAGAAAGAGAGAGGGGTTAGGAACCCTAAGATATCACTAAAAACAACATATACTTTAATCCAATAATAGATAATCCAAACAAGGAAGCATAGGGACATGAAGGATTGTCACAAAAATACCTCTGCAATATTTGTATTATCAATGGGAATTTTACAAGTGTATAAGCCAAAGGGTAGAAATAATACCACAGATCACCCTAAGAAATGATGAATTTCTTCTACAATTTCCCAACTCTTTTTTTTATAGAAAAATACAATTCTCCTCTCTCTAAAGCTCCAAAAATACAATATATACATCCTCCTGCATGCAAGGAAGAGTCAAAACCTAACTAGGGTTACAAATTTTGCATGGAATAATATCAAACCCTAACTCCATCCAATCTAATCATAAATGTTACTTTCTACAAATATCTCAACCAATCAGATATTTCTTTGAGTGCCCATCCCTGTACTCTAATTAGCCTGTAGACAAGCAACCCAGACTTCACCAACTTTCCTACAACTCGGCATGAAATCAATAACATGGTACCTGAGAAACAAGAATTGACCCACGACAGCTAGCTAGACCTTCTCATCATCTTCCTCAACTAAAAATGTCCTACAGACATAAATTTCCTGAGCTACCTAGCCACTTGTGGTCTATAAATCAAATGCTAGCAGAAAACCCTCTACAGAGATATTCAAATTTAAAATACAATGGCTGGCCAGTCATTTTAAAACTTGACCATCAATATTCTTTATTTCCCAAAAAATGGATGGCCCAGATCAATTTTGAAATGGTCACAAAACCCTTTAGCTAACCCCTATCTAGTTAAGTGATTCAGCAAACAAGGCTTTTTGTGGAATCGCTGAGTCCTTTAGTTAACCCTAGTTACATTAAGTGATCGCAAGAAAATCTTTTAGTCACTGATTTGCAAAAATTCTTTCAAACCCTAGGCCCATTTATGCCACCTGGCATTCTCTTATTTGTTCCAGCCACTCCATCAGCAAACACGTCGGCACTTCCTTGACATCGAACCCACTTAAGACAAGATTCTAATCTAACGGTTAGTCTCATCTCCTCATGACCTCAAAAGATTCTTTCAGATTATATGCCCACTGTAGATTTCATTAAGTCATGCCCCACTGACACATCAGTCCAGCTATAAGTCTCCATCAGCACATGACAACCAATCATATTTGAGCACATCAGTGCACCTGGAAACATAGTCCCATAGTCTATCCCTTTACTTCGACCAATAAGAAGCTGACAAATCACCTTGACCTGGCACTGGACCCATTGACAAGTCTAAACACTTGGCAAATCTGATAGCTTGTGCATGATCACATGTGTGAGAAAAGCCCTCTGCAAAGATACTCCAGCCATTGATCTTCATCGTTCTGACATCCTTGCAGACATTCTGACATCCCTACTGTAGCATCCAAGTCATCGTTATGTGGACCAATGAGAAACAAGCACATCATCATCTGAGGACCCACCTGGAAGGCTTCGACAATAAAATAAGATCGACGGTCGGTGCATAATCTCATGGCTCTGACACAATGCATGAGATCATGCACCAGCTATCGGATTAAAAGGAAGCCAGTCTGTCGGGCCCGTGTTTACAAGCTTTAAAAATCATCACCTCTAGCCAATGAAAAAATTCCACATGGGACATTGTGGCAATGGACCCACACAAGGTTTGAAACACTACATCAAAAGGGAAGATCGACGATTGTCACAAGATCACAAGCCTCTGACAGACCCTTTGTGAACTTACAATGACCGTCAGATCTTCCTAACTGGGACCCCACATAAAAGACCATTGGAGAACTTAGTGATTATGTGACTAAAGGAAGAATAGACTGCCCACTAAATCGCTAATCGAAAAAGGGTAACCACCAAACATTACATGACTAAGAGGATTGTTGCAGTTGCCGAATCACCGAATGGAAGAGGTCACTGCTGGGGAAATAAGAGAACTAGTGACTGGGCCAATAGGAAATGAGTGCACATGCTTTTGGGAATTTTAAGTGGCCAAGATAAAGTAACTTGAAAAAGAGAAATTGGCTTAGGGTTTGCGGGATTTTTAAAACACAATAGCTACTTTATGAATATTTAACTTGCAGACCAGGGACTTGAAAAAATTGCAGAGGCCAGGAAACAAAACATGAGGCCATGAAAATTTTAGGGATGCTTTGTAGGAGAAAAACAAAGACCCTGGGATAGATATTAGCCAAATTTGCATGCATATGAAAATTAGGATAACTATATCATTTCTGATAATGTACCTGATTGTTTTCCACTGAAAAGAAGCATTGATCATTGTATGGATCTAATCCTTGGAGCTAGTTTACTGAATAAGGCACCTCATCAGTTGACACCTACCAAGAATCAGGAATTGAACCAAAAAATTGGAGAGTTGCTGGAGAAAGGTTTGATCAGAGAAAGTTTGAGTCCTTGTACAGTGCCTCTTGTATTGGCACTGAAAAAGAATGGAGAATGGAGAATGTGTACTGATTCTTGAGCAATCAATAAGATAATAGTGAAGTATAGGTTTCCTATACCGAGAATGGATGACATAATGGACAGTTTGATTTGAGAAAAGTATTTCACAAAGATTGATTTGAAAACTGGGTATCATTAGATCAGAATCAGAGATGGTGATGAATGGAAGATGACTTTCAAAATAAAAGAAGGTTTGTATGAGTGGTTGGTTATGCCTTTTGGTTTAACTAATGTACCGAGTACTTTTATAAGGTTGATGAATGAAGGTTTGAAGAAATTCTTGGGTAAGTTTGTGATTGTGAATCTTGATGATATTCTGATATTCAGTAAGACTAGAGAAGAACATTTGTTACATGTTAGACAAGTTTTGTAGAGGTTGAAATAGGAAAAGTTGCTGATAAATCTGAAAACATGTTCATTCATGAAAGAAAGATTGTGTATTTGGGATTTTTTATTTCAGTTGATGGTTTGAAGATGGATCCTAAAAAGGTTGAAGCTATTTTGAATTGGCCTATAACTATGAATGCTAGTGAGGTAAGATCATTTCATGGTTTGGCATGTTTTTACCAAAAGTTCATAAGGAATTTCAGTTCAATTTGTAATGCTATGAATGAGACTATGAGAGGAGACAAAAGAGAATTCAAGTGGACACATGGAGCTAACAAAACTTTTGAGACCCTGAAGTAGAAGGTTGTTGAATTACCTATTTTGGCATTACCTGATTTCAGTAAAGTATTTCAAGTAGAATGTGATGCAAGTGGAAGTGCAATTGGAGTTGTCTTGAGTCAAGAAGGTAAACCTATTGCTTTCTTTAGTGAAAATTTGAATGATGCTAGAAGGAAATATTCTATTTATGATCAATAATTATATGCCATTGTTCAAGCACTGAAGAAATGGAGACATTATTTGATACCGAGTGAATTTGTGTTGTATACCAATCATAAGGCTTTACATTATTTAGGTATTCAGAATAAGTTGAATCAAAGACACATGAAATGGGTTGAGTATTTGTAGAGTTATACATTTTTGATAAAGCATATGAGTGGAGTCATGAACTAAGTTGCTCATGCATTGAGTAGAAGAAGATCTTAGATGACCGAGATGAAAATTGAAGTTTTTGGTTTTGATGAGATGAGAGATTCTTATGAGTTTGACCCTGATTTTTCTGAGCCATGGAGAAAGTGTAGAGCACCTATTCAAGATCAACAAGACACTAAATGGGATGAATATTTTATTTAGGAAGGTATGTTGTTTAAAGATCTTCATTTATGTATACCGAGAGGAGTAATGAGAACTAATCTGATAAAAGAGAAATATAGTAGTGGTTTGGCTAGACATTTTGGTATTGATAAAACATGGAATTTGATTAAGGAGAAGTACTATTGGTTGCAATTGTATAAAGATGTTCAGAAATTTGTGAAAAGTTGTGGAAATTTGTCAAGTTGCAAAAGGAGTAAGTTAGAATATTGGATTATATACACCGATTGTTGTTCCTGAGAAACCTTGGATTGATATCAGTATGGACTTTGTTCTTGGCTTACCGAAGATAGTAAGAGGTAATGATTCAATATTTGTTGTTGTGGATAGATTTTCTAAAATGGCACATTTTATACCTTGTAGAAAGACATTAGATGTAGTACATGTAGCAGATCTTTTCTTTAAGGAAACTGTCGGATTGCATGGATTACCAAGGAGTATTATCTCTGACTGAGACAATAAATTTATTGGATATTTTTGGACAACACTTTGGAAGAAATTTTGCATTGAATTGAAATATAGTTCTACATTTCACCCACAAACTGATGGATAGACTGAGGTTGTGAACAGAAGTTTGGGAAATCTTTTGAGATGTCTAGTTGGAGACACACTAAGTAATTGGGATTTTGTGTTAGCATAAGAATAGTTTGCATATAATAATTTAATGAATAGGAGAACTGTAAAGATATTAATTAAGATTGTGAATGGCACACAAGTGAGAGGAATATCTAATTTAAGAGGCATTACTGATGAGAAAAAGAAAAGTGTTGAAGGAGTAAAGTTTTCTGAGTACATAAAAACATTGCATGAAGATGTGAAGCTGAAGCTAGAAGACAGTAATCAGAAATACAAAGACAAAGCTAATAGATCAAGAAGACATAAATTTTTTTATGTTTGTGATGAAGTGATGGTTCATTTGAAGAAAGGCTGAGTTCTTGTTGGAACATATGGAAAGATGAAGATGAAGAAGTTTGGACCTTGCAAGATTTTGAAGAAATTTGACGGTGGAAATACATATGAGATTGACTTACTTGATGACATGGACATATCACCAATTTTTAGTATTGTTGATTTGTATGAGTATCATGACTTGATGAAGAAGTGACAGTACCAATAGAATGTCCTAAGAAGTTGAATAGATTTTGGAGCAAATAATTGGCAAGAGTACAAGGGAAAAACAATATATGGAGTATCTGGTAAAGTGGAAGAATAGACCAACTGAAGATAGTTCATGGATTTCACAGTCTGATTTGGATCCAACTAAGATCATACCTACCAAATGATTAAGAGAATCATTTAAAAATATCCCCAGGTGTCTGATTCAAGAGCATCTTGGGTCCTTGGCAATCTTGTGTCACCAAAAAGATATTTGAGATTATCTGTGTTGCTCAGTTCTTTCTTTTCTCAAGTTGGTTGGTAGTTGGTTAGTTTCCTTTGGTTTCCGAGTATGGTTAGTTTTCTCCTGGGTGATCGGTTGCTTCACTAGCACTCAACGATGCTTGTCTGGTGCTCGGTCATCCTTGCTTGCCGAGTAGTTTCTTTTGAGTTTCTATTGAGCTGACTTGTGAATTTATTATGGGTCACATATTTAATGTTGGTATCTATCATTGGGATGCGTTTGGTCCTAGATCTGACTATTCCTTCCATTGATTATGGATCTAAAGGCTGACTCATTTTGGTAGACTCTTGTATAAATGTAGTTCTTTGGTTTTAGTTTAGTAGGCAGTTAGAGAGGAGTAAGAAAATAATAAATTGGAGATTTTTGGTAGATCCTCCCATGTTTGAGGACTTTTGCAATTCATTGTAATAGTTGGCCCTAATTGGGAAGGCCTTATAGCCCGGCATGTATGATTCAATCTGATGAAAATTAATGAAAGATCCTACATTCTCTCTCTCTCTCTCTCTCTCTCTCTCTCTCTCTCTCTCTCTCTCTCTCTCTCTCTCTCTCTCTCTCTCTCTCTCTCTCTCTCTCTCTCTCACTATTGTGTGTTGTTGCTTCCTCATGTTGTTGAGTAGGATGGATCATTAGGGCATGCCATAGTTTGGCCCCTCTTGACCCCTTCCTTATGTCAAGGAGTGGCAACCGTAATTGAAAAGAAATATTCACATGATCTCAATATAATAATGAGCTAATGATCTCGTAAGGGGTGGATGTAATTATTTAAAGGTGATATTATGTCAAGATGTGACAGGTAATAAATTTTGATGCTGTAAGGGATTTCATGTCATATTAAATCAGTACAAACATTTTATTGGTAGTAAATATTCAAAGGGGCTTAAATAAATTAAATAATTATAGTTCTTAATCTGAGGTGAAGCATTGGAGATAAAGTTAATTCTTCATGCGCTGAGATTTTAGGATTTTTCATCTCATAAAGTGAGTCTTAGAACCTTTCTTCCTATTGATAATTTGTAGTAGTTGTGATTTTTTTGAGAAAGCCTTGTCTCGTACTTAAGCAAAAACTATAATTATGAAGTCTTCTTTTAATATTTTTGATAATGTGGCTAGACTAGCCTATGAATCCCTGGTATTAGGAGACACTTCTCTTGTTCTATTTGATTTAGAAGACTTTAAGGAAAGGTTGAGAAGCCAGATAGAAGAACCCTTCATAAAGGAAATTAACAAAAGTGGCCTAGTTGAAGCCGTCACATTTCCTCTGGCTATTTTGTGTCTAGAACTAGTTAGAGAATGAAAGGGATGATATACAAATGAGAACTCTCATTGTAATAAAGAGGACTAAAAATTGTCGTAGGGAGAAAAGGAAAACAAAAACCAATGATTCTAATGCCATGGTGTCTAAGAAGACTCCTAAATCCCCTTCCCAATCTTTTATTTCTGATTATGATGTTCCAACTTGTGATGCACTTAGAACCAAGCCTAGTGCCAAGTAGTTAAATACCATAAAATAACCCAAGAATCCTAATGTTTCATGCTCTACCACATGTGTGACCAGGTCAACAAAAAATGGCTTCTAGGAATTAAGAGTAGAACATTGAAAGAAAAATAGACTTGGATTCAAGTGAAGAAGAAGAAGTATACCAATCCACAACCAATGGACTTTGAACAACTAAAATAAAATCTCCTAAACTTGGGTGACTCCAAGGTAATGGTTACCCTAACTCCTAAAAAATCTAATGCTTCTAAATTCTCAACAAATTCTACTCCTCAGTGGTTGATGGGTCTAGTTAACAAAAGGTGCAATATAGTACCAATTTCTCTACCCATAGGGGACATGGTTAGAAAATATACTACCAAGACTCCTAAATCAACTATAGAGGAAAAAGTTTCCAATCTAACTACTAAATATTATAACACATAAAAGGTAGATCCCAACATTAAAAACAAATAAGAAAATAATTATCATTTTGATGTTTTAGCCAAACTTATGTTGTCTAGGTCATGCAAAAACATCAAGGACTAAATTGAATTAAAGAAGACCATGGTTGAATATATCAATGCACTCAGTAGTCCAAACTTGCAACCTCTTTCATAAGCCCTACAACCTTTTTATCCCACCTGTCCTTCTAGTCAAAATTTACTTAGTCAGATTCAAAGGGGGAGAGTGTTAGTTAAATTCTTTGATGAGTATGTAGATGGAGTACTTCAAGATGGTAGAAAATTCATCTTGGATTAGATACAAATATATATGATTGACACAAGGTAGGATAAAAGAGGGGCCAAACAATGGCGAACCCTAATGATCCAAGCCTAGACAACACATGTGGAAGCAACAACAACAGTGAGAGAGAGAATGCCAGATCTTTCATTTATTATCACCAAGTAGAACCATACATGTTGGGTTGTAAGGCCTTCCTGATTAGGGCCAGATATTACAATGAATCATAGAAGTTCTCAAACATGTGAGGATCTATCAAAAATCTCTAATCTAATGTCTGTTATCTTCTATCTGAAAACTACCTCCTAAACTACAACCAAACATCTACATTTATACAAGAAGCTACTGAACTGAGTCAGCCTTTAGATCCACAATAAATGGAAGTAATTGTCAAATCTAGGACCACATGATTCCTAATAATGGATTCCAACATTAAATTTTTGGTCCAATATAAATGCACAAGTCGGCCACAATAGAAAATAAAACTACACTCGTCGATAAGCAAGATAACCGAGCAGTAGACAAGCAATGTCGATCGCTAGTGAATAGCCAACCGCCTAGGAGAGAATTGACCACACTCGGTAACCAAAGGAACTCGACCAACTACTGACCAACTCAGTCAAAACAAGAATCGAGCAACATAGACAAAACTCCAAATTGTTTTTGCTGACACAGGATTGCCAAGGACACAAGATGCTCTTGCATCAGACACCAGGGGTTATTTTGAAATGATTCTCTTAATCATTTGGTAGGTCTGGTTTGAGCTACATCCAAATCAGACTGTGAAATCCATGAACTATCTTCCATCAGTCTATTCTTCCATTTAACTAGATATTCCATATACTATTTTCCTCTTGTACTTTTGCCAACTCTTTCCTTCAAAATCTGTTCAACTTCATCATTTTGTTGGTATTGTCACTTCTTCATCAAGTTCATGATACTCATAAAAATCAATAATATTGAAAATCGGTGATATGTCCATGTCATCAGGTAACTCAATCTCATATGGATTTCCACTGTCAAATTTCATCAAAATCTTGCAAGGTCCAAACTTCTTCATCTTCAATTTTCCATATGTTCCAACAGAAAATCATCCTTTCTTCAAATGAACCATCATTTCATCACCAACATCAAAATTTTGATGTCTTCTTGATCTATCATCTCTATCTTTTTATTTTTGATTACTGTCTTCTAGCTTCAGCTTCACATCTTCATGCAATGTTTTTATGTACTCAACAAACTTTACTCCTTCAATACTTTTCTTATTCTCATCATAAATGTCTCTCAAATCAGATATTCCTCTTGGTTGTGTTCCATTCACAACCTCAAATGGTGTCTTTCCAGTTCTCCTATTCATTGAGTTATTATATGCAAACTCTGCTTGTGCTAACACAAAATCCCAATTACTTGGTGTGTCTCCAACTAAACATCTCAAAAGATTTCCCAAATTTTTGTTCACAACCTCAGTCTATCCATCAATTTGTGGGTGAAATGTAGAACTATATTTAAATTATGTGCCAAATTTCTTCCAAAGCGTTTTCCAAAAATATCCAACAAATTTACTGTGTCGGTCAGAGATAATACTCCTCAGTAATCCATGCAATCTGATAATTTCCTTAAAGAAAAGATCTGCTACATGTAGTGCATCTGATGTCTTTCTACAAGGTATAAAATGTGACATTTTAGAAAATCTATCCACAACAACAAATATTGAATCATTACCTCTTACTATCTTCGGTAAGCCAAGATCAAAATCCGTATTGATGTCAATCCAAGGTTTCTCAAGAACAACAATCAATGTATATAATCCATTATTTTGACTTAATCCTTTTGCAACTTGACAAATTCCATAACTTTTCACAAATTTATAAACATCTTTATATAACTGCGGCCAATAGGACATCTCCTTAAGAAAATTCAAAGTTTTATCAATACCAAAATGTCCAGCAAAACCACTACTATGTTTCTCCTTCATCAAATTAGTTCTCATTTGTCCTCTCAGTATACATAATTGAATACCTATGAACAACATACCTTCCTAAATAAAATATTCATCCCACTTAGTGTCTTGTTGATCTTGAATAGGTGCTCGACACTTTCTCCATGGCTTTGAAAAATCAGGATCAATTTCATAAAATCTCTCATCTCATCAAAACAAAGAACTTCAATTTTAATCTTGGGCATCAAAGATCTTCTACTCAATGCATTAGCAACTCAGTTAGTGACTCCACTCTTATGCTTTATTAGAAATGTGTAACTTTGCAAATACTCAATCCATTTCCTGTGTCTCTGATTCAACTTATTCTAACTACCCAAATACTGTAAAGCCTTATGATTGGTATACAACATAAATTCACTCAGTATCAAATAATGTCTCCATTTGTTCAGTGCTTGAACAATAGCATATAATTCTTCATCATACATATAATATTTAATTCTAGCATCATTCAAATTTTCACTAAAGAAAGCAACAAGTTTACCTTCTCGACTCAACATAGCTCCAATTGCACTTCCACTTGCATCACATTCTACGTGAAATACCTTATTGAAATCAGACAATGCCAAAATAGGCAATTCAACAACCTTTTACTTCAGGGTCTCAAAAATTTTGTCAACTCCATGTGTCCACTTGAATTCTCTTTTGTCTTCTCTCATAGTCTCAGTCATAGCATTACAGATTGAACTAAAATTCCTTATGAACTTTCGGTAAAAAGTTTCCAAATCATGAAGTGATCTCACTTCACTAGCATTCTTAGGTGTAGGCCAATTCAAAATAGCTTCAAACTTTTTAGGATCCATCTTCAAACCATTAGATGAAATTAAAAATCCCAAATACACAATCTCCTCTTTCATGAATGAACACTTTTTCAGATTTATTAGTAAATTTTCCTCTTTCAATCTCTGAAAAACTTGTCTAACATGCAACAAATGTTCTTCTCTGGTCTTACTCAATATCAGAATGTCATCAAGATATACAATCACAAACTTACCCAATAATTTCTTCAAAACTTCATTCATAAGTCTCATAAAAGTACTCGGTGCATTAGTTATACCAAAAGGCATAACCAACCACTCATACAAACCTTCTTTTTTCTTGAAACCAGTCTTCCATTCATCACCGTCTCTGATTCTGATCTGATGATACCTAATTTTTAAATCAATTTTTGTGAAATACTTTGCTACAGTCAAACTGCCCATTATGTCATCCATTCTTGGTATAGGAAACCTATACTTCACTGTTATCTTATTGATTGCTCTAGAATTAGTACATATTCTCCATTCTCCATTCTTCTTTGGTGCCAATATAGCAGGTACTACACAAGGACTCAAACTTTCTTTGATCAAATCTTTCTCTAGCAACTCTTGAGTATGTCAGTTCAATTCCTAATTCTTGGTAGGTGTCAACCGATGAGGTGTCTTATTCAATAAACTAGCTTGAGGGATTAGATCCATACAATGATCAATGCTTCTCTTCAATGGCAAACCATTAGGTACATTATCAGAAATGATTTTACTATACTCAGTGAGTAAATTATCAATCTCCTTAGGAACACTATCCTCTATTTTCTTACTCAGTTTGTTAGGAATCACTACAAAACATACATCATTCCTTTTCAATTCCTTAACAAACTTCCTTCCTCCCATCAAGAAAACTTTCACATATGTGCAAACATTACTAACAGGTTCTTCCATTAATGGTAATAAGATTTGTTTCTTTCCATCAGCCACAATAGTATACTTATGCAATCTCCCATCATATATAGCATGTCTATCATATTACCCAAAAAAACATGACAACAATCCATAGGCATGATATCACATAACACCTTATCATAGTACTTTCCAATCTTCAAATTCACATAACATTTTTCACTTACCACAAGTGGGTGACCCCATAATAGTGGGTTACACTTTTTTAGACAAGCTGATTTTTGCTAAAATAACATATTTTAATAAAATATTATGATTTAAGCCTTGAGAGGTTCTATTTGAAGAAATTAATAACAAATAGTTAGCTCAAATCCTTTTAGATAAAAAAAACATTGATACAACATCTATACTCCTCATTCATACCTACAATGGAGTCTCCTTCACACCTATTAAAATGCTAACAAATAATCACTTTGAATTTATCTTTTGGCAGATCAAATAAATACATTTGAAAAACCTATCTATGTAGTAAGGTACTAATAAGAAAAATATTTCAAATGATTATAATGTTAATATATATTAAGTTTATTATGACTATATTTTTAGTTTTACTAAACATAGATATTTCACTGTATGTCTACCTCTATGTTTGACACTTATGGAAAAATAGAAAATGAAAGAAATAAAATTATAAAAATATCTATGCCCTAGGTATTGAAGTTATCTTTCTATCAAAAAAAAAAAATGAAATTAGACAAATAAACGTCAAGTTATAAGCTATGTAGTCAAGGTATGTCAAAATTATGGTTTAGTCAACTTCAAACATTAATAAAATATGCAATAATAATGATAATGTCATCAAAAAAATTTCATGCCCTCTATATGGATGTTAAAAAAATAAATTAAAAAGAATCACATTGATATCTATTTTATAAAAGAAATTATTCTCTATGAAAACAATGTAACTCTTTGAAAATGTCATTTTCAGAAACATACCAGTTTTCATGGGAGAAAGAAAAAATCATTCAAATCAATTCAATAAAAGAATAAAAAAAATATTTAGAATCTAGATAGAAAATCCTAAAAGAATCTAATTTACTTCATGTTTTGATTTCAAACGGTTTAATGACAATATGCATCCAAATCTGAAAGTTTTTTTAAAATGTAGAGTTCAGTGTCTGTTCAGGAAAAAAAGTGTAACCTAAGTGTATGTTCATCTTTGATCCATGAAATATGATAGGGCTTTGGATGTTCCAAGCTTTCCAACTACAACTTTTTGACCATCACTTTAGGTGCCAGATTCTCTCAGCTACCACTGTCAATGATGACCTTCCAAACTTTATCAGAAACTCTACATCTGGTTTTGAACAAACTTTTCCTTACCGGATCTTCCTTTCTAATTTCATTCGACTGTGTTCTCCTTATGATAAAATTATTTTTTTTCTCAAGTTCATTTGGTGAGTCTTCTTGCACCAAAGCATTTCAAATGCTACCAGCCTTCTTACTAGCATGTGTACATTCAAAAGATCCATGTTTATTTTCTCCATAATTGTAACAAGTTCCTCAGAAACTTCCTCTGCTATAGCCACGTTGATAGTTATTGCCTCTGCCTCTGAATGAACTTTCACCTTTCCACTTGGTCTTGCCTTTTTCTAGATTTGTCTTTTCAGGTTCAGATCTACCATTTTCACCATTAGATCTATCTCTTCCTCTAGGGAATCTACCACCTTGACCTCTTTGTCTTTTCTCATGTCTTTTGTTCAATTTCTCCTCGGCTTTCAATGCAAATTGATAAGCCTCTTCAATGTCCTCTAAGTTGATGAAACTAATTTTCTCTTGGATGGAAACTCGCAAACCATTCAGGTATCTAGGAATTCTTTCCACATCATCTTCATCATGTCCAGTTCTGATATCTAATCTATATAATTCCTCAGTGTATTCCTTTACCAAGCTGTCTTTCTGCTTCAAACTTTGCATTCGCCTAACTAGGTTAATCTGATAATCACAAGGTAAGAACTTTCCTTTCAATTTATTCACCATTTTATTCCATACCTTGATTTTGTCTTTTCCTTTCCTCTTCATATCCAGCTGCAGATGTTCCCACCATAAGGATGCATGGCTTTTCAACTTTGTGCTTGCAATCTTCACTTTCTTGTCTTTGGGAATATTTTCATACTCAAAATACTTTTCCATCTCGATGGTCCAGTCCACTAATTCATTAGAATCCAATTTTCCAACATACTTAGGATGATTGAAATGTCATGTAGACTTAAGCCTTGTCAATGCCTTCAAAAATATTTCTTCCACTTGATCCATAATAGGTGCAGGTTCTGCATTTTCCTATTCTTCATCAATTTCATCATCACTAACATCTTCAAGATGTCTACCTCTTCTCTGGGTTGTTTCAATAGCTTCTAATCTAGCAAAAATTTGTCTTAACATGTCTGCCAATCTTGGATCTACATCTCACCTCCCATGAAACATCTTGACAACCCTCTGCAATTGTAGGTCAGATCACAATCTGCTACCCCACAACAATCAACTAGGGCTTCTCAAGAGGAACCTACAAACCTAGATTTGCAGACCTAGATCAAAATCTCACCTCACTCTGATACCACTTGATGCAAGGTAGGGGTCAAGAGGGGCCAAACTATGGCACACACTAATGATCCAGCCTACTCAACAACATGCGGAAGAAACAACACACAACATTGAGAGAGAGAATGTAGGATCTTTCATTAATTTTCATTAGATTGAATCATACATACCAGGCTGTAAGGCCCTCCTGGTTAGGGCTAGATATTACAATGAATTATAAAAGTCCTCAAACATGCGAGGATCTACCAACAATCTCCAATCTATTATTTTCTTACTTCTCTCTAACTGCCTACTAAACTACAACTAAAAAACTACATTTGTAAAAGAGTCTACTGAACTGAGTTGGCCTTCAAATCCATAATCAACAAAAGGAATGGTCAGATCTAGGACCAAACATTTCCCAATGATGGATACCAACATTAAATCTATGACCCATAATAAATACACAAGTCGGCTCAACAGAAACTCAAAAGAAACCACTCTATAAGCAAGGATGATTGAGCAATAGCCAAGCATCACCGAGCACTAGTGAAGTAATTGACCACCCAGGAGGTAACCGAACATACTCGGTAACCAAAGGAAACCAACCAACTACCGACCAATTTAGTCAAAGTAGGAACTGAGAAACATAGACAAACTAAAATATTTTTTTGGTGACATAGGATTGCCAAGGACCCGAGATGCTCCTGCACCACTCCTAAACTTGACATCATTAAAAATTACTCCTTCAAAGCCTATGAACCATCTTGTACCAGATGAACTCGTTGAACGTTTCAAAAATGTTTCAATGGGGTTATGATCTCTTCTAAGTGTGTGTGCATTCTACGACATCTAGACAAGTTAACATCATGTTGACACATTCTAATGTGATAGGTTGGCATGGGATAAAAGTATTCTAACTATGAACCCCAATAAATAGAATGAACTAGATGAACCTTGGGAGAAAATGGTTCAACAAGTTCATTTGTGTTTAATTAGTTCGACAAGCTCAATGAGTTGAAAGATTTATCTCTTATGTGCTTTAACAATTTTGAACAAGATGATTAGTGCTTAATGAACCATTAAACTGCATAGACTTCATAAAACTTGTGAACCATTATGAACTCCTTGTTAAAATATTTGAACCATAATGAACTCCTAAGTAAATATGGAGACAAAAAGAATTCTTGTAAGGATTAGAGATTAAATTTTTTGAGAGGTGAGAATTAAAAAAATTGACAAGGGTAAAGCGAAAAGCATCACAATATTGACTATGACTAGGGACAACACTTTTGGAAAAAATGTTGAGAACTCAAAATCTTTTGTTAACACAAAGGAGATAGGAATAGTAACAATGACTCTGATGTAGAACAAAGCCATATGACACATGATGTACAAACACAAAAAAAACTATGTAGAATGTAGGGGATACCTGCTTTACAAACCAAACAATTTAAGGTCTTTCTCATTATAAGACAATGACACAACTGACTCATCAAGATAAGAGAGTTTGAAAGAATTAGAGATTAATACCCGATGGAACTTAAATGGCCCCCTCTAAAGAGAGTTGCACTTTCCACGGGATCACTTTGGCTCTCTCCTCTTATCCCATAGTAACACCTCATCTCCTTCCATGAACTTGCAAGTCTTGCCCTTTTATCAAAAAATATTTTGACTATGACTTGGTGTGTTGTGATCATAAAAAAAAATCCTTATTTTTGGAGAAGATAAATATGTGGCATTATCAGTCAGACTCATCTGGGGCACACACAACCACACTAAGATATTTTCTTTTAGGAAGTTGCATACAACATCAGAAGTAGTTTTCTTCATAGATATGACTTCCACTCAATTGTTAAAGTAATCTGTCGTAGTCAAGATGTAAGTGTGCCTTGTGATTGAAGGGGAGTGAAGTGGTCCTATACAGTTTAGGCCCCATTGTTTAAAAGGTTCTTTAATTACAAAAAGCCTGAGAGATAGTGCTGCTAGAAAAGGTTTTATAGTAAATAGTTTACACTTCTCATAGTCTACCACCCATTTATAGGCATCTCTAAACATCTCGGTCCAATAGAATCAATTTATAAGAATCTCAAAGGTTGTTACCATAGAGGAGAAATTTCCACCACATGCTTCATCATGATAGGTATTCAATAATTTCTACTTATTTTATTGGTCCACGCGTCTCTAGAATTTACCATCTAGGCCTTTATTGTATAGAATATCTTTCCATATCAAATACTTAGCCATATTAAACCTTAGGTTCATCTTCTACTTGGGTGTAAGATGGTCTAGACAATCCTCCTAAATAAAGTAGTGGGATACATCTAAAAACCATGGGTCTTAAAGAATTACCAATAGGATAATAGGGATTTCTTCATTCTATTGTACATTATCCTCATCAATTAGCTTACACAAGCCATGGCCTCTAACCAATTTAGTTGGTCAAATATCAAAATCATATTCCTATATCTTCACAACCCAAATTCCCCTTTTGTTCATACAAACCTCTTGTTGGCTTAATATGCTCTTAACACTTGAGTCTAGTACATAGACTATGGAATGAGAGTTTACAATGTATAGTATCTAAACTGCTTGACTACATTTACCACTGTGAAATATTATTTCTCAGTGAGAATAATTAATCTCATATTTCTTTAGAGGTATGCTCATAAATACAATCGGGGCCTCGAAACTTGATTCATTTTTGTGCAGAAGAATACCCAATAAAATGTGTTCTGCTGAATAGTAATAAAAAATAAAATCCTTTTTGAAATCAAGATTGATGAGGGTAGGAATATTTGTGATTACACTTTTAACTTCTTGAAATGCTATTTTTTCTTCTTCACTCCATTTAAATTCCTATTTTTTTCTCATCATCCCAATTATGTACTTTGTAGTCTTACTGAAATCCAAAATAAATCTTAACAAAAGATTATTCTATGAATATATTTTACCCACTACAGGTCTATCTTGATACCATCTTTGGAAACTATGTGTCTCAGTAATTTACCTTATGTGATACAAAAGGTTGACTTCTTAGGGTTTAATAAGATCCCATGATCTCTGCACCGTTATAACACTTCTTTTAAAGATCTTTAAGATGTTCCTTTTCTATTTTTGGAAAACATAGCTAATCATCTAAATACATGATGATAATTAAATTATTCAAGTCTCTCAACAAGGAGCTCATTTCCCACTAGAAGGTTTCTCTAGCATTGGTCAAACCAAAAGGCATCCTGTTATATGAGAAAATTTTCCATGGTGTAATAAACATCGTCTTCTATTTGTATTGTCAAAAAATTGAAGCACTTCCATTTAGGAATGGTTTAGCCCTCTAAGTAAGTGGTTTTGGGTCATGTCAAACACCTTGAATGGGTCTTTGACTTGGATTTGGCTTTTTCCCCTGTTCTTCCCCATTTTCCACTTCTTCCTGACATAATTTTGGCATCATAAATTGAGAACCTGAGATTTTTGACCATAGGGTCAAGGTCAACCTTTTAAGTAAGGTCGACCTCAACTCTGACCTAGGTCAAGGTTGACCTTGACCCTGACCTAGGTCAAGGTCAACCTCAACCTTGACCCTAGGGTCTAGGGTCCTTTGGGTTAGGTTCTAGTTTCGGTGTTTTGTCAAAATTTTATCTTTTACCTCTTCAGGGAAACTATTTCTTGAGTTAAGTGTCGAATTCTCAAATTAATATTTGAGGTGGACATTTCTCAAGCTTTATGTAGAATTCCTAATTTATTATTTGAGATTAGCCTTTCTCGAGTTTTGTGCCTAATGCTCAAATTAACTTTGGGGTTGGCCTTACCTTGAATTTTGTGACAAGGCTCTTAAATAATCATTTTTATTTCTACCTTAAGGGTGGACCCCTTCTAGATTTTTGTGTCAAGACTTTAATTTAATTTCCTCTCCATATGCACCTCTCTAGTTTTTTGTGCCATGGACCCTTAATTATTGTTTTCTATGTGGCATCTCTAGAAGTTTGTGCCCTAGATCACTATAAAAGGAAGCCTTCCTCTCTCATTTCAATCCATATTTTCATAATCACATCACAATATTTCTCAAGTAAGAGGCAAGCAAGAAGAAAATATTTTCAAGCACTCAGGCATTCAATCATTCAAGTGCTCAAGCATTCAATATCTAATCCATCAAGGAGATCCATTAGTAGCCATTGAAGGATTCAAGCTCTATGGAGCCCTCTTGTTGAAGATTTCTCCATCCATCCATTCAAGCTTCTTTCTATCCCAAGATCTATTCAAGATTTCTATTAAAGATCTAAAGATAATTAATTTGAGACATCCTACATCTAATTCTAGATTCATTTTGAGCATCCTTACTTGTGGATTCAAGGATTTGAATCCTCCACAAGGATTTCAACATAAGCAAGGTGAATTGTTCCATTTACTTTGTTTACTACTACAATTTTAATTCAATTTCAAGGTTAATTACTAAATTGGGATTTTACTAAGGCATAACCCACCCCCCTCAATGAAAAAAACTTTTTTAGCATAGGTATAGGTATGGAACAAAAAATTATAATGCAGATTTGGATACCCTTTTCGGAAAACTTTCAGGATCCACAAATAGAATTTTTGTTTGAGCAGTGGAGGTCAAGGTCGACATTTTTGGGTCAAGGTTGACATTTTCTACCTAGGTCAAGGTTGACCTTTCTCAGAAAAGAAAAATATTTATAGGTTTTGTAGATCTCACAGTTTTAGTTCGGGAAATTAATAGTTTTTGAGATCGTGTGACAGGGTTTTCAGCAGATTCTTTTTCGGAGGTAAGTACCTTTATTTCTTCATTTCAATATGAGTCTCATAGATTTACTTTCCATATCATTATAATTTCATGTATGTGTTAAATATCAATTCTGGGGTCTCTTTTATGGGCAAATTCCTATTGTTCTAGACCCCATTCCATACTTTTCATCATACATTTTGGTGAACCCGTGATAGACAGCTCTTTCTTTTATGGTGTTAGATCTCCCTTTATATTACCTTGTGTATTCACCTTCATCTTACATTTTGGTCAACCTATTTTATGAAAACTCTTTCTTTTATGGTGTTAGATCTCCCTTTGTATTACCTTGTGCGTTCATCTTCATCTTACATTTTGGTGAACCCGACAAGCTTACCCCCTATCTTTTGCAGAATTAGATTCCCTATTGTATTTGCAGTGCTCAATTTCCATTTTATAAATCTCATTTGGATACATTTGGATGTATCTAGATATATTTTCTATGCATTTCTTTATTTTTTATCATGTTGCACAAGTTGTTTCAAGTGTTTTCCAAACATTCTTCTATAACTTTTGGGATTACACAACATCTTCCTCTTACCTTATCATTGCATGGTGTTACACCTAGAAATACTTTATCTAGTGCGTGTAATGTTTCTTTGTCCTCTCTTGTATTACCTTGTAAGGATATATTAGAGGAAGATGACTTTAATCTATCTCTTCGTCATATTTCTCTTTATGGAGATGAGTTGGGCATTGATGTTAATTCTTCTCCTAATGAGCCTACTTTAGAATATAATTTACCTTATTTCCCCTCTAGGGATCAAGCTTTAGTGATTTATGGCAATCCTACAATGTGCTTTATTGGTAGGGATGATAATCCTCCTATTTGGAATGAACCTTTGGATTTGGATGTTGATTACTCTCTTCCTCATGAAACCATTGTCGATGATCCTTTCGATAAAGATAATGATTTATTAATGGATGACATATTCATACATGATGGTGACTCTTTTTCTAAAACACAATCCCCTTATGCAAACATTTTAGAAAAAAAAGATGATATTATAGATTCTTTACCTCTATTTGGGATTCTTTCTAGTGATGAGGCATTAGCAGAGAATGATATGAATTCTTTTAATGATGTCCATCTTAGTGATGATCTTATGGAGAATCAAGATCCTACTTCATCTCTTCCTAGGATGTCTTCTTTGCTTCCTTCCTATGAATGTATTTTTAGTGTTGAGACAACTAAGATGGTTTATCCAGAACCTTTGTTAAATATCAAAGGTTGTCCTCACATTACTATCAAAGCTTGTCCTCACATTACTATCAAAGGTAAACCTATGGAGTCTTTAGAGTCATTCAATAACCAAGATTAGATAGCTTACATCTATCATATAAGGAATAACCCTCAACCTAATCTAGTGGTTTCTACTTCTTTTCCACCTTCTCAACCCATTCTTCCTCGTCCACCCCATCTTCCTAGCAAGGAGTATGATTTGATAAACCAATTGCTCAATACCCCTACCAGGATTTATTTATGGGAGCTTCTTCAAACTTCACCTGCCTACTGGGAAGCCCTACAAAAATATCTAGCAACTCTTCATACTCCACCTCTCAATAGAACATCAATGCCTTCTTACAATGCATGCATGCTACCTTAGGTCCTCCTAAGATTGTACTTACTCAAAAGGATTTACCTTCTAAAGAAGTTCAGAATAAATATGATTCTCTTATGGTTTCTATTACTATCAATAAAAGTATCATTCGTAGGACCTTGATTGATAATGGATCTGGGCTTAATGTTTGTATCATGACATGCTCAAAGAGATTAAAGTTGGTCTTTTAACTATTCAACCTAACAATGTTCCTATATGTGGCTTTGATAACATTGCTAAGAATACTTTAGGAATCATTACCTTACCTATCAAATTAGGTTCAGTCATACTGGATATACCTATTCATGTTATGCCTAGACCTCTCAATTATAACCTTCTTTTAGGTAGACCTTCATTGCATGAGATACATGGTGTTCCTTCCACCCTTCACCACAAAGTCAAGTTTATACATAACAACATGATGTATACACTTCATGCGAATGAAGCACCAAATCCTTGTTTGAATATTCAAACCTAAAATAATCCTATTCCTAATCCTTCTTCCTCTAATTCTCTTCCTGGAAATGATTAGGGAGCCTTTTATTTTAATCCTACCTTTATTGGATAGTATAAGGTTTGTGATCTTTATTTTATGAAGAAAAAAAGAGAGATTGAACAATGAGTTTTGTCTTCTACTTCTAATGCCCTTTGTAATAACTTTGTTTCTACTTGTACCTACAATGAATCTATCAAACCTATTGATAATGACATAGTGACTACTAAAGTTCCATTGACTCCTTCTAATATGGATTCTCATTATGGTCCTTGTTATCATTTTCTAGTTAAACAAGGATTTAATGGTCAAGGATGTGGTAAGCATAAACATGAAATTCAAATTCCCTTACATAATGGGGGGAATTAGCATTCTTATGGATTGGGATTTAATCCTCAACAAAAAAAAATGTTAATAACATCTCAAATAACACTTTAAAACATGATGAACCTATGAAGTAATTTGACCAAGAAGTTATTTTTCCTAAAATCTTTCATGCTGAGATGATTACTAGACCTAAATGCAAAAAGAAATGTAGTCCACACTTGAAGACTCTTCCTTTTTTCTTGTATCATAGATTTCATGATCACTCTACTAATGAATGTCAAGCTTAACCTTATAATATTAGGTAGCACATTGATAGTAAGGTTATTTATATATCATGTGGAAATGATTTGTATTTCAATCATGTTTTCTCTAAATAACATTTATGTTATTATTATGGAGCTCCACATTATGTAAACAATGTTAGCCTAATCCTTGTGGGCTCCTTGTATTGTATAGTGGTGTGAGCAATATAATAGGTCTCCTTCCATCCTTGTTCCTATGCTTGGGGGGCATCCTTGTTCCTATGCTTGGGGGGCAAGGATTCCATCTCCTTCTTTTCTGTCTTTTCGGGATCCAATTTTCCCTTGGTTAAGAAGTATCTATCTATTATGTGTATCCAATCATACATGAAAATTCTAGTTTGCATCCAGGATCTCTGTCCTGATCATAACCTATTTTTTTGTTTGACATTGGGTTTCCATGGTTGATAAATATCTCACCTTGGAATCTAAATAGTGTGCTATCCCTCACACGGGTTACTTTTTCCCTTCTTGCATGATATCTCTTTGCATTTGTCCCTTCCATGGCCTCATAGGAGTTGTGACCTTCTTGGCTTGGACTAGGTGTTGTCTATGGATATTCTCTTGATTTTGAAGAAGGATTTATCCTTGTTATTTTCTTTCCTTAACATGTCAAAATAGTAGGTATTTTTCCATCTTAAGGAGGGGGCATATATATGGCCTCCCTTGTTCTATATTATGCATTTTTGTTCTAACATTTTATTTTACAACATGCTAAATGCACAAAAGTTACTAAATCTTGAAGAGACACGCATTTCCAATTTCAAATATGCTAAATCTTTTGAAGCTAATTTCAAATATGCTAAATCCTAAAGAGATACACATTTTACAAATGTATTCTATGGTGATACGAGGATATGGATCCATTGGTACTTTATAAAATCCATCTGAAGACACACTACATACATGCACAAAGCCACCAGAAGGCACACAACTTTATTGGGTGACTATCAAGTTCTTTCTTTGTGGGTCATCCTATCCTTTTTGTGGTCCATAGTGAGATACACACATCTTACTGGGCAAGCTAGCCACTCCTTTATCTCCTTTTCTCTCTTTTTTCTAATGATGTCTCTCTTATTGCAATCTTGGAGTTGACGAAGACTCAAGTACTTGAGGGCTTGAGGATTCCTTTGTCCCTTTGATTTCAATAAGATTATCTTTTTGTTTGTGATATCCTTTACCAAGAGTTTGCATTGAGTCCACACTCTTGCTAAAATGGGGGCTAAATATATCATTGGAAAATTGAAGCCCTTCCATTTAGGACTAGTTTATCACTCTGAGTAAGTGGTTTTGGGTCATGTCAAATGCCTTGAATGGTTCTTTGACTTGGATTTGGCTTTTTCACCAATTCTTCCCCATTTTCTACTTCTTCCAAACATAATTCTAACATCCTAAATTGAGAACCTAAGATTCTTGACTTCAGGGTCAAGGTTGACCTTTTAGGTCAAGGTAGACCTTGACCCTTACGTAGGTCAAGGTCAACCTCAACATTGATCCAATGGTCTAGGGTCCTTGGGGTTAGGTTCCAATTCCGCGGTTTCATCAAAATTTTATCTTTTTCTTCTTTGGGGCCACTATTTCTTGAGTTAAGTGTCAAATTCTCACATTAATATTTGAGGTGGACCTTTCTCAAACTTTGTGTAGAATTCATAATTTATTATTTGTGATTATCATTTCTCAATTTTTGTTTTTAATCCTCAAATTAACTTTGGGGTTGACCTTACCTTGAAGTTTATGACAAGGCTCTGAAATAATCATTTTTATTTCTACCTTAAGGGTGGAACCCTTCTAGATTTTTGTGTCAAGACTTTAATTTAATTTCCTCTCCATATGGACCTCTCTAGAGTTTTGTGCCATCGACCCTTAATTATTGGTTTCTATGTGGCATCTCTAGAAGTTTGTGCCCTAGATCACTATAAAAGGAAGCCTTCCTCTCTCATTTCAATCCATCTTTTCATAATCAGATCACAATATCTCTTAGGTAAGAGGCAAGCATGAAGAAAATAATTTCAAGCACTCAGGCATCCAATCATTCAAGTGTTCAAGCATTCAAGATCCAATTCATCAAGGAGATCCATTAGTAGCCATTGAAGCTTTCAAGTTGTGCAGAGCCCTCTTGTTGAATATTTCTTCATCCATCCATTCAAGCTTCTTTCTATACCAAGATCCATTCAAGATTGATATTGAAGATCTAAAAATAATTGATTTGAGATGTCCTACATCCAATTCTACATTCATTTGGAGCATCCTTACTTGTGGATTCAAGGATTAAAATCCTCCACAAGAATTTCAACATAAGCAAGGTGAATTGTTCCATTTACTTTGTTTACTAATGCAATTTTAATTCAATTTCAAGGTTAATTCCTAAATTGGGGTTTGACTAAGGTAAACCCCTCCCCCCCAGCAAAAAAAACCATTTTTCTCATAGGTACGGTTACATAACATCGAATTATAGTGCAGATCTAGATACCCTTTTTGGCAAACTTTCAGGATCCACGAACAAAATTTCCATTAGAGAAGTGTAGGTCAAGGTCAAAATTTTGGGTTCAAGGTCGACATTATCTACCTAGGTCAAGGTCTACTATTCTTAGAAAAGAAAAATATTTTTGGGTTTTGTAGATCTCACAATTTCAGTTTATGACAATGGAAATCAATAATTTTTGAGATCGTCTGTCAAGGTTTCCAGGCAATTCTTTTTCAGAGGTAAGTACCTTTATTTCTTCATTTCAATATTAGTCTTCTACATTTACTTTTAATATCATTATAATTTCATGTATGTGTAAAATAGAAGTTTTGGGGTCTCTTTTATGGGCAAACTCCTATTGTTCTAGACCCCATCCATATTTTATATCTTACAGTATTGATTTTGCTTTGATACACTTATATGGTTGTATCTAGAAAAACCATCTAACATTGAAATCATCTCAGATCCAACAATAATTTCTAGTACACATTCTATTACCGATAGGGTGTAGTTATCTTTCAGACTGGCCTAGTTCAAATTTCATAAATCTACGCAGATCTTGATCTCACTATTTTTCTTACGAATGGGAATAATGTTGACTATCCATGTGTGATAATGGATAGGATATGAAATATTTTCCTTAACCATCTTTTCAACTTCTTTTTATATAGCCTCAAAAAAATTAGGGTTATAGTTCCTCAACTTTTTCCTAAAAGGGGTGGCATTTGATTTCAGGGGAATGCGATGTTGAAATTTTTCATTCATGAAATATTTTAGGTCATCATAATTCTAGAAAATAACATCCTTATACTCCCCCAAAAGTTCGCAAAGAATACGGTTCTCATCTAAAGTACACTTCTTACCAATTGATATCCATTTACAATCTAATTCATCACCAATAATTATTTTCTCAAATTTTATTCATATTTACCAGAAAAAAGTTTTTCTAGGGTAACTAGGCCCTTTGGCATTTTATATCCCTTTAGCTAAATGAAACATTAATTAATTTGAATTCCAAGGTTTAGACTAAACTCTTTACAAGTGGCCTCAGACCCCTCGAACCATGCATTCACAAATGGATGAGAATTTTCAAGGAAATCTTTGATCTAAGAATGCCTTAAAAAACTTGTCAGTGTTTGACATTATCAAATACATTAGGTCTTTAAAAGATCCCTATCTGATAAGTAGCCTCCTTGAAATTAGGATGGGGAAATAAGAGAAGCTAAAGAAACCAATGAGTTTTCTCTAGAATTCTGGTCTCTAGGGATGACTCCTATATAAAAAGTATCAAAATATTCAAATTCATCCTATACCCTATTGTGGTAATGTTTTAACCTTTCATTCTTAACAATAAAAATACTCCTCACCTATTTTACTACTAACTTAGGTTCTCCTTTCACATTGAGTACTTTTATACCCTTTTCTTTGGATTCTTACAATCCTAACAATAGAGCTCTATAATCTAAAGTATTATAACTATTTTTGAAATCCAATTTAAAATAAAAAGGAAAATGATCACCTTATGGTGTAATTAGGACCACCCCTTCTCTAGACTCTGAGTTTGAACAACTTCCATCACACTCTGTGACTCAGGGGTGCTCATTCATATTTGAAAATGCAACTAATTCACCTTCCTCTTTCCTAAGAAGGATGAGATAATTCCTTAATTCACATTCCTCATAAAATATTTGAGCTTTACTATTGTTTGAAGGGAATACTATGAATTTAATCTTAGCTTCTGGCTCAAGATTGACTTTCTATTGACTAGCTAGATTTATAGCCTTAGACCAGTCCATTTTTATATGTCAACCCAAATCTTTGCAAAATTTTTGGCTCAAGAGAATGCCCTATTTGGCTAGGATGTCCACCATAAGATTTTTTAGCTTTTACCTCTTATTTGGGTATGTTTCCAAAATAGTCTGCACATTTTTAACTTGCCCCATCAAAGGAACCTATTTACAATCCATAGAGTAACACCTCCCAAAAGTTCTAGTGAGAGTTATACCTAATTCCTTTGCTACAAAATATGGCATAATGTTTGCAAAAGATCCTAGATCAATTATACAATTACTTATCTTGTGACCATTTAAGAGAAATGACATGTAGAATGGATTTTTATTTTCCTCAAATGATTCATAAGATTCAACCAAGACATTAGAAAAAATCTTAGGTTCATCTTCAGAGTATTTAGGGGGAAAGAATGGTAGTTAGGAGGTTAAAGGTTCACCATGGATAAACTATTGACTATTAGATTGTGTTTGAGTCTTTTCACCTTTGACATAGTTTATTAACTTGTCTAACTCCTTAGGGTTGAGCCTCAAATACTTAACAAAGGAAATTTGAATCTTTGAGGAATTACATAACTTGACTATATCAAAGGAGGATGAAGGGATACTCTTCTATATTATCTTAACTTCTTGATTTTTTGATCTAACAAGTGGAGTTTTGACAAGAGGATATTTAACTTTGATTTGAGTAATAGGAGATGCCACGCTGTCTAAGAACCTAAGACTATTTTTATTTCTAGTGAGAAAAACACAAGAGGGATCTTCTAGAGTGACCAATATTTCACCTCCTCTTTCTGAGTCAGACTCATGTTCAATGAAATAAGTTCCAGAATCGGAAAGTAACTTTGAATTCCTCTCTTCTTCAATAATTTCTCCCAACATATCTTTGGTGGCCTCTATTTGAAGGTATCTCAACTGGTGCAAGGGAGAGGAGGACAAGGGCCAAAAGCACACTCTAATCTAGCTCTACCCTATAGAGATCACACATAGAAAAAACAACACACAAAGAGAGAGAGAGAGAGAGAGAATGCAGATCAAATCCTTAAATTTCATCAGATTTATTCATACATGCGGGGTTTTATGGCCTTCCCGGTTAGGGCCAGATATTATAATTAAAGTAAAATAGTCCTCCAACATGTGATGATTTAGAACTATTTTCAATCTTATAACTTTCATCTTATACTAAAATTGTTGTCCCTAAACTACAACCAAAGATTACAATATATACAAGAGGCTACTGAACAAGTCAGCCTTCAGATCCACCATCAACGAAAGGAATGACCAGCTCTAGGTCCAAACAATTCCCAATGATAGATACCAACATTAAATCCACAACCATAATTAATTTAACAAGTCGTCCTCAACAAAAAACTAATAAAAATAACTCGGTAAGAAGGATAACTAAGTGCTAGGAAAAGATAACCGAGAGCTAGGGAATTAACCGACCAACTTGATTAACGAAGGAACTGACCAACTACCGAGATAACTCGGTCAAAATAGGAAAAATCAAACTTGTTTTTGGTAACACAGGATTGCCAAGGACTCGAGCTGCTCCCACATCATCAACACATCAGGGTAGGTTTTGTAATCATGGTTGGTGGTATGGTGAAAATCACACATAGTTCCTTTCTTGGGAGATGATTCAATAGCTAATCTTTTCTGAGAAGAGGGAAGTTGAGGCATCTTACCATGGTTATACTAATTAAAATTCCTTTTAGAAATATCTTAGTAGGGATATTGATGTGATGTACCAGCCTTAGGCATTTTCCATTTTAATGCAATCATATCATTCATTAGCCCTTGGATCACTGGATCTAAAGAGGTGGTAGGATGAGAATTAGGTGTTTGGAACTCTTTGCACCATTTTCTTATAGTTATCAAATCATATTCAAGTTCAATTTCTATTGTTTGTGCTTCTGCTAAATCAACCATGTAGGCTCTCCTCAAGTGAGACATGATATTTGGAGGTATAGAGTTCAAGAAGAAACCCTTCTATTTTTCTGTTGTGGGTCTCTTGGCTGCTAGAATTTTATGGATTATTTTGTTTTAATTGACTATGAATTCTCTCATTGGCTCATAAATTTATCTTTTTGAGTTAGCCATGAGGTAGATGGTAGAACCAGTTCAACGCTCCATCAGTGAGTGTTTGAACAAACAATCTAACAACAAAAAATTCATGTTGTACTACCAGTACCCATAAGCCACATTAAACACATTTAGGTGTTTATGTATTAATACTTTCCCATCTCCATTAAATGTAGGAAACATCTCTCTTGATAATTTAGGCAAATTAGGATTGGCTCCTTAGTTTGAAGGTCCTACAACCACTCCCCATGGTTGGGCCATGACAAGTAGAGGAGGTAGAAGATTTATGGTGATGGGTAGAACAAGTCTAGGAAAGACTAAGGCTTGGAAAGTAGGTTATGTAGATATTTTTGGGGGTGATGAAGGCCTACTTTTTGCCTTATGTACAAGGGTTGGATTTGGGGCAAAAATAAAAAATTTTAACTCCTGCCCAAAAAGGTCTACAAATATTTCTCTTCTTCTTGATTGGTTGAACAATATAGAATCCAATGTGATAGGTCAAACTAGGGATTGCCTACTTGATTTCTAGTCTACTCTAGGTTTTGGGCTCGGTTTCTATTCTAGTTTTTTTCCTTCCTTCTCCTTTCTCTTTCTAGCAATAATCTAAGATTAGTAGCTAAATCTTATTCTCTCTAGCATGAGACTTGTCCTTAAATATTCCTTAGCTTTTCTAGTATACCAAGATAAAAGATTTAATTGGCTGATAATGTCCTCTTTGTCATCTTGGAAACCAAGGTTTGGTTGAAAAACATGAGAAATCCCTTCATGTGGTAAAACCATTGTTCTTCATATGTTCAACGATTGATTTTTCAAAATAAACATATTCGATGCCCATTAGAGTGACCAAAACATGTTGGCTAAAAGGTTTGTGTCTTATTCAAATTTTACTTACTAACTCTAACCCTTATTAAGAAACAAATCATTAAACAATAATTGGGTGAATAGTTTCTATGTTTCCCTCTAAATTTTAAATAAGGTACAACTCCCTTGTTGGATATTCAATGAATTATCCTTAAACTAACACATGTGCATGCTTTTAACTTGAAAGAAAATAATAAAATATGCCTTCATTCATTAACATGCAATGAACACAAAAATTGAAATAAGTATATCATAACATTTAGAAAATCATAGTTTTTTGTAAAATGAATGCATTTGATAACATTATATGATTTCTAATACTTAATGAATAAATGTATATTTATCCACACAAACTTGAAATAAAATAAATCTACTAGACAAAAATTAACCATTCACAAAGAAATAGGTATTCCACAAATTCAAACACATAGATTTAAATTTTTCCAATACATCAAAATTATTTCCATTTATAGATAGAAACTTTATCCAAGTTTTTACTTCCAACTATCCATTCACTGAATTATCTATTAAAAGTTTCTATTTTTTTAAAACCAAAAATCTGAACCCTTTACCTATCCATATTTTCAATATATATTAAACTAATTAGCTATAATTAATATTAAAACCACTGAGGTTTTAAACCAACCTCAGGGTAGAGTCTAAGTAAGTTTCATAATTTAATTTTATCTAAAGATAGACATCTCAAAAAAATTTAGAAAGACTTTATAAAATAAATAGGAAAACTAGGTGTTAGCAAGTGGTTACAGGTTCGTAGATTGACTGTGTTCATATAGGGTTCCATGTAAGTCCTTCCACTCTTTGTATGTATTAAGAAATTCTTGTATTTCCAAAACATTAGGAGTCTTGATATGTAGGATCCTTATATTCCACTCGTCCTTTTACCACTTGATCTTAGCTATGTTGTTCACATGTTTGGGTAGATTATCAACATATAGATAAAGAAAATCCTCAACCTTTTCTACCTTAGTAAAATTTATTGTTGTTGGATTTTTCTACCTCTTCACTTGTTCAAAAATAGTTTTTAGTGCCTTCAAATAAAAATTCATATCATGCTCCACTATGCTATCATGCGAGATAAATATTGCATTTATGCATCAAAAGTCATTCAAAAGGCATTGGTTGAGGTTCCATAGTTCCTTTTCTAGCTTTATGAAGTCTGTAAGGGAATCTTTGATTATAGAATTCTTCCAATATATATTTTTCTTTAATGAAAACAATATAAATTCATGCAATTTTTTTAGGGGATTTTCAAATAGAAACTTAGTATCCCTGTACCTATAAATTTCATTGATTTGCAAAGATAGAACTATCCATTTTCATTCCTCTATTTCCCAAACCTAGGCTTGAGTTTGAAATTCACCAATCATCATAGTGGCATAATTGTACACATTCTTAGAATCTAATGAATTTTATACCATCTTGAAGTACTCCATCTAGCCACTCATGAAAGACTTCAACTAAAACTCTCCCCCTTCGAATATGACTAAGTAACATTTGATTGGTAGGAGAGGTACGATCAAATGGTTGAGGGGCTTGTGAAATAGGTTGTAGGCTTGGATTTATAAGTGCATTGATGTATTTAGCCTTTTATTTGATGGTCTGCTTCAGTTACCTTTTGTCCATGTTGTCTTTCCATGACCTAGACAATATATGTTTGACTGAAACTTCAAAATGATAATTATCTACTTCTTTATTTACAATATGTAGATCAAAATTTTTGATGTTATAATATTTAGTAGTGGGACTAGAAACTTCTTCCTCTATAGTTAGTTTAGCCACTTCTGCTACACAATTACCTCTTTTTGGGTCAATATCTACTCTAGAGGCGGTCTTCAGTTTCTTAGATTTAGGAGTCTTGGGAGTATATTTTCTTACCATGCCACCTATGAGAAGAGAAATTAGTACTATATTTTTCTTTTTATTAACTAAAACCATCAACCACTAATGAGTAGCACCCAATGAGCCTTTAGCATCACTTTATTTTTAAACACTTAGGGTAAAGATTACCTTGGAGTCATCCAAATCCAGAAGATTTTCTTTTATTTGATCTGACTCTATTGGTTGTGGATTGGTATATCACTTCTTCTCTATCTCTCCTTATTCACCTGAATCCAAGTCTATTATCATTTTACTTCTTGACTCCTATATCCTATTAGCCTTTTTCTTTGACCTATTCAATCATGCGAGAGAGCATGTAGCAATAGGATTCATGGGTTGTTTGTTGGTAGCTAATCATTTGGATCTAGGCTTGGTTCTACCTACATCACAAGTTGGAACATCATCATCATTATTTTTTGTTTTCCTTTTCCCACTGAGCCAATTTTTAGTCCTCATTGTCACACAAAGAGTTATCATATGTATATCATCCCTTTTAGTATCTAACTAGTTCTAGACATGAAATAGCTGGAGGAAATACGACAGCTTCAACTAGGACATTTTTGATAATTTTATTTTTAAAGGGTTCTTGTATATGGATTCTCAACCTTTCCTTAAATTATTCTATATAAAATTTCATGATATAATTGTCTTCTAATACTAGGGATTCGTAGGCTAGGCTAGCCGCATTACCAAAAATATGAAAAGTAGACTTCATAATTACAATTTTTTGTTAACTAGGAGACAAGACTATCTCAAAAACACCACAACTACTGCAAATTATCAATAGGAAGAAAGGTTCTGAGACTCACATTCTGAAATGAAATAACCTACAATATATGCACATGAAGAACAAACTTTACCTCCAATGCTTCACTTTAGGTTAACAATTGTAATAGTTTACTTTATTTAAGCCCCTTTAAATATTGGAGATTTATAGAATTATCTATTAGTTGATTCCAATTTAAAGTGACATGAAATCTCGTACAACATGAAAACTTATTACCTATCACATTGTGATGGAATCTCAGCTTTAAATAATTACATCCACCTGTTACCAACTCATTATCTCATATTTATTTAGGGATCACGTAAATATTAATTATAAATTATGGCTACAACTCTTAAACTTGTCATCATTAATTATTACCCCTTCAAATCCCATGAATGATATTGTACTAGATGAACTCGTGGAACCATTCAAAAAGTTGTTCAATGAGTTCACGGTCTCTTCCAACTGTGTGTGCATTCCAAGATATATAAACAATTTGACATCATGATAACATGTACAGATGTGACAACTTGGCATGGGATAAAAGTGTTTGAACTTTTGATCCCAATGAATTGAATGAAACAAATGAACCTTGGGAGAAATTTTTTTAATAGGCTCATTCAGATTCAATGAGTTCAAGGAGTTCAATGATTTCAAAGACACATCTCAAATTACGTACTTTAATGATTTTGAAAAATATGATTAATGATAAATTAACAATTGAACCATATGGACTTCATGAACCTTGTTAACCACTATGAACTCCTTTTTGAAACAATTGAACCATAATGAACTCATAAGGCAAAGACAAAGACACAAACTTTTCTTTTAAGGATTAGAGATTAAAATTTTCAAGAGGTTGAGAATGAAAAAAATTTAAAAGGGTAAAGTGAAAAGAATTAAAAGTATTTCAAATATATAATACACATAAAAATGATAACATTAAGTAGGATAAGGATTGATTGAACTTTAAACCCTAATCCTATTTTAAATGAAAGAGAGTGGGAGAGAGAGTCTAAGTGGTTTTTTGTATAGAGAGGACGATTCTTAAGATTAGAGAGTTTTGGATGATGTTTATTATGATGTGGTGGTTACACTTGTTGATTTCATGTTTACTAGAGTTTCGTTCGATGAGGTTTCCATATTTTTGAAGCTTCTTACTAGCCACTTTAATGGTTTTATCTATTTTTAGATAAGGACATTTTTTTTCTTTTGAGGAGAAGGACTTAGTGTGACTTTTTTTGGAGAATAGAGGTTTCATGTTATTGGTTTCCATCGGTGGCCTTTTCATTTTTGTTCCTTAGCTCTTTTTATTTTGGGTTTTGTGATTCCCTTGATAGAGCCTAGAAGTTTTAGACATTCTATTTTCTCTAGTTGGATTATGGTTCTCATCCCTTGGTCAATTATTGTATAGATTATATAGAGGCAAAGTCTTTTCATATTGAGATATAAAATATAATTGTGGCTAAGGATAAGATTTCTCTCATTATAGTTCTTGTTGGAGATTTTCCAGCAAGCTAGTGCTGACTGTATGTTTGTCATTGATGAAAACATATGGTAAACAACATTCGTGGAAGCCTGATGGAGAAAGCCTTGAGTATATGTTTCCTAGATATGTTATCAATATTATATCATAGAAGTAGAGGTTGATTTTGAGTGAAGATAGTAATACAACAATATGTATTAGCGAGTGTTCCTGACAGGTCACAAGAAGAGTTCTGGATGTGATTTACAGTATGGTTGGAATGAAACATTGTGAATTTATAGTTATGTTTTAGACATGTGTATGATACTATGTTCATGGATGTAGAGTCAGATATGTAGTACATGTTGAGTTATAAAGTCTCCAGTTGACAGTCATAGTTTCCTAACTTTATCGGGTAGAGCCGACATTGATTTTATTGTTGTGGTAGTTGCGCCTATCAGTTTGATATGCATTCTTGGATTAGTGGTTGGAGAAGAGTTAATTATGTTTGGTTAAGAGTGCATTACATAATTCATCATGAGAAGAAAGTATTAGTTAAATTGGTGGAACCGACAATGTGAAGCGACGCGTCTACTCATATGGATTTGCACAGTCCTAATTTGTGTTGCGTTCTTAGTAGACCTGACTGAGATTTTATTGGAGAGTTCTATTTTTTCTCTAATATGATTTCAAGAAGGTTCTAATAGGATGACTTGAATATATCATTTAGAGGAAAAATATTTATAGGAAGTCATTTGCGATTGCTAAGCATGGAAAATAGTTGAAAGAAAAGGGCAGAGTAGAAGGTGTGAAGTATTGAGCCATCAAAAAAAGGTCTATGTGAAAAATTAGAGAGTGTATGCTATCCATTGGAACCAATAAAAACAATAGGTCTACTCGCAGTTCACCAAGATCTAGATATAGTGTCTATCTGTTAAACAGAAGGTTGCAACCTGCACCCCTTCAAGCAGTGTGCTCCCAAATAGTGTGTCCTCACCCCTAATAGGGTTAATTGTAAAAGACTCCTAGTAGGGTCTAACCCTTGACCAAGTCACTATACTTAATGCATTATAAAGACCAACTCCTAACACGGTTGTAAGATCTTATAATAGGGATCATAATACACTAGTGCAGTTTATAGTGGGTGCTAATTCCCACCAGGGTTTTGACCTATTTGGGTTTCCCTGTAACCAAAATTGTGGTGTTGTGTTAAGTTTTTTTATATTGTGTTTATGCTTAATGTTCTTCTATACTTAATCAGATAAAGAATTGAGTCTTATAGATAACTGATTCACCCTCCCTCTCAGTTATCTCTTGGGACTATTCCTAACAATTTGTACCAGAGCCAAGTGCCTCGGAAAGAAAGTTTAATAGCTTGAGGTTGATTATATGGCATGCTTCAGAAAAGAAGGTCCTAAGTTTTATGGAGAGAACTATCTAGATTGGAAGAACAAAATGATGACACATTTGCAGTGCATTTCTTTTAAGATTTTTGAAGTAGCTACCAAAGAATTCAGATTCCCTCTCTAACAGATCTTGCAAAGGAAGATGCAAATCTTAAGGAAAAGGAAATATTCACTCAAAATTCTATTTCCAAAAAAGCCCTTATCAACGCCTTGTCTGACAGTGAGTTTTTAGAGATCAAGAAAGTTGATAAAGCCTACAAAATATGGAAGTATTTAGAATACATGTTTGAAGGAGACATCCAAGCTAAGAATGCATGCAAAAAGACATGGAATAAAAAGTACAATACATTGGAGATGATACCTGAAGAGAACATTAGATCTTATAATCAAAGTTTTCATTAAGCAGTTGCAGGAATCAAAAACAATGGTGGAGAGATTTCTGAAGAAGACATAATGGATAAATTGATGACTACCTTGACATCAGAATATGATGGCAAGGTAAACATCCTATATGAGACTATGCAATTCTCAAAATACTTCAAAAGAGAGACCTTAATAAACAAGATTTCAACTTTTGAGATATCAAGCTTGAAGACAGAACCTAAAAGTGAAACAACCTTCCAAGATTCAGTCCATGGTAATAAATCCTTAAACACTCCTAGTAATTTTGATGATGATGATGAAGAGAATGAAATAGATGATTTCATTACTTTGATTGCTAAGAAAGAAATGGAAGGAAAAAGAAAATATGAAGGTCATTTACCATTAAAATGTTTTTCATGTAACAAGATTGGTCACTTTGCATCTAAGTGTCCTACAAGAGTCAAGAAGTTCAAAAATAACTACAAACCTAAGTATACAAAAGAATATTAGTATGTTGGTGATGGAGTATCACATGAAAAGTCAGCAGAGGATGAAATTGGATTCATTGCTCTTGAATAAATGGACCTTGAAGATGAAAATAAAGCACAAGAGTTAGCATTGATTTCACAAGCTGACATGAGGACATATTGGATCATTGACAGTGGTTGCTCACATCACATGACAAGAGACAAGGATAGATTTGTACATCTGGATAGGTACAAAGGAGGAATGGTTAGATTTGGAGACAACACTCTTAAGCCTATCATAGGTAGAGGAGCTATCACCTTTGATGGAAAGATAACACTGATGGTGTTCTTTAAGTTGATGGTTTGCAACATAATCTATTAAGTGTTAAATAGTTACTTGACAAAGGATATCAGTTGGAATTCAAAGACAACAAGTGCATAATTAATAAAAAGGAAGAGGAAATGATTGCATCAAGCTCAAAGAACAAAGGTAATGTTTTTAAGCTTAATCCTAAAGCAAGTTGTTTTGTTGCTAAAGTAGATGACAGTTGGCTATGGCACAAAAGACTATGTCACATCAATTTTGACAACATAGTAAAGATAAGAAATGTGAAGGCAGTAAGAGACCTTCCTAGCATTACAAAACCAACTCATTCAATATGTAGGGAATATGTGATGGGCAATCATGTGAGGAATTCATTCTGAAGAAAGCATAGTTTAGCAGAGAACAAATTGGACCTAGTGCATACAGACCTCAGTGGATCAACTTAAACAAGATCATACTATGGTGAAAGGTATTTAATTTTGTTTGTTGATGATTATTCTATAATGATGTGGGTTGCGTTCTTAAAAGACAAGTCATAAGCATTTGATAAGTTCAAAATATTCAAAGATAAGGCTTAAAATGAGCCTGGATTGAAGATTAAATGTTTGAGATCAGATAGAGGAGGATAATTCACCTCTGACAAATTCTATGAGTACTATGAAGAATATGAGATAAAGAGATAGTTAAATGCACCTAGAACCCCTTAGTAGAATGGAATTTCCAAAAGGATGAATAGGATCATACTCAACACAACACGTACCATCATGATTGAAGGAAAGGTCACTCACACCTATTCGAGAGATGCGGTCAATACTGCAGTCTATACAATCAATAGAATTCAATTGAGGCTAGGTGCAGATAAGACACCTTATGAGCTATGGTTTGGGAATGTACTTACATCAAAATACTTCAGAATATTTGGAAGCAAGTTGTACATCAAGAGGGATGAAGCCATTGGCAAGTTTGATACAAGAAGTGATGAAGGTATTTTTCTTGTTTACTCTACTAAAAGAAAAGCTTATAGATGTTTTAATTAGAGATTGAAGAAGATCATTGAAATTGCTCGTGTTAAGATTGATGAGAAGTTTATGATTCAAGAAAGATATCATGATTATGCACCTATGATTGAAGAAAAACCTAGACCTACCACTCGAGAAATAGTTTTTGATGAAATGTTTGATAGCATTGATGTATTGTTTAATGACCCTGAAACTAGTGAAGAAGAATAAAAAATGTTAGATGAGAGAGTCACACCTAATGTTCCTAAATTCACATCTAGATATCATTCAAAGGAAGACATCATTGGAGATCAGAACAGTAAAGTCATGACAAGATCAAAAGAAAAGAGTTCCACAAAAAATGAAGAGGTATGTTTACTATCACAGATTGAACCCTTAAGTGTTGAAGATGCATGTAATGATTCAAATTGGCATGAAGCAATGAAAGAAGAGCTAGATCAGATAATTAAGAATGATACATGGGAATTGGTCCCTAGGCCTAGTGATAAGAATGTGATTGGAACCAAGTGGATATTAAGAAATAAGATGAATGAAGATGGAATGCTGGTAATAAATTAAAATAGACTAGTATGTAAAGGATATGTGCAAAGAGAATGAATTGATTATTCTGATACATTTTCCCCTGTAAGAAGATTGGAGGCCATAAAGTTGTTTCTAGCCTATGCTACATTCAAAGACTTTAAGGTATACCTAATGGATGTCAAGTCAATATTCCTAAATGGAGAGCTGAAAGAAGAAGTATACATAGAGAATCCTAAAGGATTCACCTTATCAGAAAGACCTCATATTGTATGAAGATTGAAGAAATCCCTCTATGGACTCAAGCAAGCCCCTATAGCATTTTATGAAAAACTTGATGGATACTTGACAAAGATTAGATGCAAGAAAGGAGTAGCAGATTGTAATTTATTCATAAGAGAAACATCCAATGGATTGCTGTTGGTTGCCATATTTTTTGATGACATTATATTTGGTGGTAATAACAAGCTTAGTCCTAAATTTTCTAAAGAGATATAGAGTGAATTTTAAATGATCATGATTGGACCTATCAATTACTTTTTAGGACTGAATGTGCAATAGACAGATAAAGGCATTTTCATTAATCAGTTTAAGTATGTGAAAGAGATATTGAAGGAATTCAAGATGGATGATTATAAGCCAGTAAGTACCCCTATGATAATAGGATGCAAGATTTCAAAAGAAGATGATTCAACAATAGTAGATATAACTTTGTACAAGTCTATGATTTATAAACTAATCTATCTTAATCATCTAGACCTAATATTTCCAATGCAGTTGGTATTGTTGGAAGATTTGCAAAAAATCCTAAACAAAGTCATCTCATGGTAGTAAAAAAGGATATTCAGATACTTGAGAGGAACTATAGACTATGGTTTATGGTATCCTAATTCAAAAAATGTAGAGCTTCATGTGTATATAGATGTAGATTGGGTAGGTTGCATGGCTGATAGAAAGAGTACCTTAGGAGGAGAAATATTTCTTGGAGATAGACTTGTCACTTGGACAAGTAAGAAGAAAATTTGTATTTCTTAGTCCACAAAAGAAGTAGAGTATGTTGCAACAACATTAAATTTCTCTAAAATTATTTGGATCAAGTAGACGATAAAATATTTTGGTATTCAGATTGATTATCCTATTTTTATTCATTTTGATAACACTAGCACTATTAATATGTCAAAGAACCCTGTGATGCATGCAAAGACAAAATAAATTGAGATAAAATATAACTTCCTAAGAGAGAAAGTAGTAGAAAAAGAAGTAATGTTGGACTATGTGAGCACAAAAGATCAGCTAGCGGACATATTCATAAAGCCTTTACCTAAGGATACATTTGAGTATCTCAGGGAGAAGATGGGAGTAATCCCCTTCCCTGAATCTAATTAGAGATTGCAAGAGTGTACCAGTCCTCAGTGACTGATGATAGGTTGACTACTCTACTTTAGGATTAGTATCAGTGGTTAATTGTTTGATGCCCTTTTCCATTGATGCCAAAGGGGGAGTAAGTATATAGTCATGAAAAACAAAATATTAAGTAATACAATAGTTGACATTCAGAGCATTTAGTAGTAGATGGAGGATTTGTCCTTAAGGAGGTTTTGATGACTAAATGGAGAATGTTATAAAAGAATTGCAGCAAGGGGGAGTAAGTATCTAGCAAGAAGAAATAAAATAGTAAGAGATGGAGGATTCATCCTTGGGGGAGTTTTTTTGAGGAAATAAAGAATATTATAAAATGATTGTACATTTGGATTGGTGGTGTTTTTCATTCCATATGTGCTCAATAGTTTGTTTCCTTCTTTGGTTTGCTAGCTATTGCCTTTGCTTCAAGATTTTTCTCGACTCTTCATATATAATGAGGACTAGATACTTGTGCAGCCAAGAAGAACTCAGGATAACGGATGAGAACCTTGGATGAAGACAATTAAGAGAGCAAAGTAGATATCGTCTCAAAATTCAAGCTAAGAATGCAAATGCAAGTCTAGAAAATGCAAGCCTAAGCTAAAGATGCAAGCCTAAAATGAAAATGCAAACCCTAGGACTTGGTTGTTGGACTCCCCATATTTATCATCATAGAGCCTTTTAAGTTTGGACAATCACAAGATGCCACACAATCCTCACTAATATCACTATTATGAGAATATGAATATGACACAAGTCTTAGGTTTTTCAAAATAAGGTGTAAGCATTAAGGCACAAGAAGCCAAAATGACCTGAACACCAATTCATTTTAATCTAGCAAGTTAACATAAGCATTAGAGCATAGATGCTAGAATGACCTGAATGTTGCTTGCGAAAAACACACCAAACACGCAGGAGTTCCTTCTTTTGCTAAAGATTGCTCACAATGACCCTTACATTCACTTAATAGGATGAGTGTTTTCAATTTCACCAGTAGCAAAAAGAAGTCACTCAAAAGACAAGGACAAGAACCAACGTCACCAAAGCGTCCATATAAAAGGAGTCAAGGTACGCATGGCCATCCAATATGAGATGGAGGTTCTTACAGATGGAAAACCATCTTATATGAATTCTTTGGATCATTGGAACTAAACCAACAAGCAGAAAGCAAAGAAAAAGAAAAGAAAACAAACAAGCACTCAAAGAAAACAAAGCTCAACATGCCTCAAAGGAACACACCTTTAGTTTTAGTTTTAGTTTAACTTCGTGTTCAAGCGGATTGAAATTGATTCAGAAACACACAACATTTGAAGTCTCTATGGGATAGTGACAGCAGGAAGACATAGTGAGAATCACTAGTGACCATCGCAAGAGACAAAGTCTCAAAAAGAGATCGGGAAGCTAATGAAGTATTCACAGGAAAACATAGTGAGAACCACTGGTGACTGATACGAGAGAGAGATTCTCAAGGCAAACACAGTGAGAACCACTGGTGACAGATATGATATGACTGCATGCAAAGACAAAATAAATTGAGATAAAATATCACTTCCTAAGAGAGAAAGTAGCAGAACAAGAAGTAATGTTGGACTATGTGAGCACAAAAGATTAGCTAGCGGACATATTCACAAAGCCTTTACCTAAGGATACATTTGAGTATCTCAGGGAGAACATGGGAGTAATCCCCTTCCCTGAATCTAATTAGAGATTGCAAGAGTGTACCAGTCCTTAGTGACTAATGATAGGTTGACTACTGTACTTTAGGATTAGTATCGGTGCTTAATTGTTTGATGCCCTTTTCCATTGATGCCAAAGGGGGAGTAAGTATATAGTCATGAAAAACAAAATATTAAGTAATACAGTAGTTGACATTCAGAGCATTTAGTAGTAGATGGAGGATTTGTCCTTAAGGAGGTTTTGATGATGAAATGGAGAATGTTATAAAAGAATTGCAGCAAGGGGGAGTAAGTATCTAGCAAGAAGAAATAAAATAGTAAGAGATGGAGGATTCATCCTTGGGGGAGTTTTTTTGAGGAAATAAAGAATATTATAAAATGATTGTACATTTGGATTGGTGGTGTTTTTCATTCCATTTGGTAGCTCACCAAGGTCTCCAAACTACATTCATTCATAACATCTATGTTTTTGTTGACAATCTTATATTTATCCTTGTTTGAGGGGGAAGGTCCTTGCTTATTGTCTTTGTTCAAAGTTAATCCTCCCTTCTTGACCATAAATGCTTCTATCCTTACAGCCCACCTAATCATATTGTCAAAAGTGAGGGGAGCTTGTAATCATACTTGGTATCCAAAATTTGGGACAAGATTGTCCAAGAAGATATCAAGCTTTTCAGACTCAAGTAATTCATGTGGATACTTCATGTATAGTTGTCTCCATCTATGGAGAAATGTTAGGAGAGGCTCCCCTTATCACTGTTTCAAATTTCAAAGGTCTTGAATGTTGACCAGATATTGAATATTGTGGGATTGATCATAACTCTTGTCATTTTTAGACTGACCATGACCTTGGTCATTTGGAGATTGCTCATGACTATCGCTGAATTTATCTCCCCCTAGGAAGTGGAATGGAGCTCCCATCTTAAAAATAGGATCGAAAGAGTCGATAGGTTCAAGAGGATTGATAGGATTGATTCTAGAAAGTGACCCTTCAAAGTCTTGCTGGTCTTGAAACAATGGGTTATAATATTCTTGGAAGTTAGACTATATCTGAAACAATGGATGGTAATACTCTTGGAATGAAGAGGAATGTGAGGATCCCTCACAAAGTTTAGATTTCATAACAAATTTGAGATTACCTATGTCTTGATTATGAGGTTTACTTTGATCTTGATCAGCGTTCTAAATGAGATAAGTCTTGCCACTTTGAGTTGTGACAGTCATAAACAAAGATGTAATGAGAAAAGAACTTGGGATAAAGCTAGACTCTGTCTCAAAGATAATGAAAAGAGGATAAATGGCTAGAATAGCGAAGATGCGAGATGAACCTGGTACGATTCATCAAAAGAGGAGTGGCTAGAATAGCTAAGATAAGACTATCACAATGTGAGGTACAAAAGGCATAAAGAGATAAGATAAATAGATGAGAGACAATGTGATTCAAAGAAAAGATCAATTGATTCCTAACTTAAGACAACTAGTTTCTGAGGGTGAACGACAGGAAAATAGAAAAAAAGATCGCAGACAAAAAGGTAGATCAGATTTATGTCATTGATCAAGCACGTAAGACAACAATCAAGGAGTTCAAGAAAACAATCTTCAAGCAATGGGCAAGGGACAAAGAAACCTTGCACATGAACAAGAATAGTGACTTATTATTTCTACTCCCTAAGGACTCTACTTGTGTATGTTCTTGAGAATGTTTTAGTAGGCACTTAGAACACAACAACATCCTAGCAAGTTGTCTACAAGGATATACATGGATTTTCTAAAAGGAGTCCTTGATATATGCAAGGTACATGAGGCCCAAATCCGTAGATGAGAAGAATCTGAAATCACATAGCCGGGGGGAGAAGGTAACCCAAATCTCCTCCTTCACTTCTCAAAGGTATAAAGTTCTTTGAGGCTTAGCCAAGAGTGAAATCTAACTCATTCCCAAAAGAGGTGTTTTTGGATTCACCTCCCGATATTTATACTCCACCGGAACATGGGACTTAAGGTCATCCCTTAAGGTAATGAAATCCCCAAGTAGGCCTTCTAGAAATGAAAAAGTAAGTAATTATCTATCAAAAGTATTTAAAGCACTAAAGGTGGAACACTTAAATCTTCAAGTAAATGTAAAGTGAGTGCAAAAGTGGAACATTTAACCCTTTAAGATAATGTGAAGTGAGTCCAAAAGTGGAACATTTAACTCCTCACATCAGCTCAAAGTGAGTCCACACCTTAGAAAACAAGTGAGTTCCAAAAAGCACAAAATGGTTTCCTAGTGGAGCAATTAACGCTTCTTTCCTATAGACCCCTCCCCTTTAATGTGGCGCTGACCTTGCAACCACGGGGCGAAAACGAGGGGCCGGCAGATTAGCGAGTCCAATAACCCAAGAAAGCAATCTAGATCAATCACAAGTAATCTAAGACTGCTAATCAATACTACTCATAAGTACAAGAGGGTTTGAATCATGGAATATTTAACTTTCCAAGTAAACATGAAGTGAGTCCACAAAGTGGTGCATTTAACTCTTCATGTAAACAAGGAATGAATACATGCCCTAGATTACTTAATGAGATTTTTTTGATATTGAAACCAAGAATTACTTAATGTTTAAAATACAAGCATGCACTTAAACACAAACTTCTATGAAATCAAATCTATGTTCGTTTATTTCTCATTAAGAGCATAAAAAATGTGTTCTATGAAAGCATGTAACACTCAAGCCAAACACATGAGAGATTAATTTTATGCCCAAATAAAGTGTTATAGAGATTTTAAGAACTCACCTTAGGTCCAAAGATCTGCAATCCAGCATTTAGCACACATCCGAAATTATAGAATCAAGACAAATCAATGGCAAACCGTAAGATATGTAACATTGTTGTCTTCAAGACAGTCTTTAAAGATTGATTTATTTGACCCACAAAATCACAATATTAAAATTTCTAGAAACAATTAAGTTTTTAGCCAACATCAAGAACTATCATTTCCCAAAATTACAAGGTCTTATGATTCAATTTGGTTCCTCAACCAATAACCTTTTCAGACTGTCATTTTTCTGTCATAAACCAGATTTAAAACACCAGGCCCTGCCTAGCGAATCACATATCTTTCTCAGAAAGAATCCAAATGAAACCAAACCAATTTCACAGTAACTATTAATGAATCTAGTTTCCAAATATGTAAGCCATTTATTTTTCCCATTCATAAATAATTTTCTAAGAATAAATAATTGCCTGTAACTCCAATACAGATTGTTAAAAACCAGTTTTCACTAAAATGCCCATAACTTTCACAAATCTGCATAAAAATAACTCAAACCAAAAGTAAATGAAATCTAATTCATGTATCTTTCCAATTAATATTATTATAGATTCTGATTCTTCACAATTTTTCCGTACTAGACATTTCAATCTGACTGTATTCAGAGAATCTCAAATCTGCAAATACCCACTTTCACCAAAATGATCATAACTTATTCATTTATTTATTAAAATGAACCAAAAAAAAATAATGAGAAATAGGATTAATCATTCTATCAATCCATTACTATATTATAGGGTTTTCAGGCTTTACATGTCCGTACAAGGCCTGAAACCAACACTAAAACTGAAAAATGAATCAACAATGAGTCCAGAAATTGATCTTTTCTGCCCCACGGTGGGCGCAAAAATGTGTGTGCTTGAATGTGACCTCTAAATCAGGCACAAATGAAACATAGTCATTGTTCTCATGATCAAATTACAAGAGAGAGTATGAATTACTCAATCTAAAATTCATGGAGAAGCGACCTGTTGCCTCCTATGTAGACGGGGTGTTTAAATTGCCCTCAAATTGAAAACCAACAACCATAAGACCAATTCTACAATGGAGGATTTAAAAGAAAATCATATGAAAGAAATCAAATTGTAATTAAACTAGTATGAATGCAATTAATCTAAAATGAGAATGCAAATTCTTTTTGGTATTCTCAAATAAGAATGCAACTAGATTAAGAACAAGTAAGAAAACTAATTAGATGAGAGAAAATGCAATATTATGCTAAATGAACTAACTAAATAATGCACTCAAAAGCTTTGAATCTCAAGAAATGAAGTAGAATTTCACTATAATCTATGTGCTCTCAAAAGTTGGATCCTCGAATGAGAAAAAGAGGCCAATTAAATAGAAAAGCATAGGAGAGGAATGAAGAGTTTCTTGATTTGAAACTCCTAACTCTTCATTCCCTTGTGAGACAAAAATGCACCAATTATTTAATTAAAAGAATGGAATTTTCCACATGTGGAAAGGTGACCTTTCGAATAATTTGAATAATTAAATTCAAATAAAGAGGTGTCCATTCAATTAACTAAATATTTATTAATTCCTTTCAAGGGTATTTAGCTAATGGGGTGGATTTAATTTAATTAAAAGCACTTAGGACTTTATAAAATTAAATTAACTTATCATAGAGATTATTTAGCCAAATAAAGTCTAGGACTTAGGAATTAATTTTAATATTTGATTATTGCAAATTAGGGTCCTTGCAGCTGACATCAAGTCAAGTAAAGTCAAGCAGGAGAGAGAAAATTTCTTAGCAAAGTAGGACTTTGATGACATAGAAAATTTGAGGAATGCACCAAAATTGATTGAATTTAATAGGTGCCAATTTTGGGGTATTACAGTTACAACCTTCACCCCTTTGAGCAGTGTGATCCTGGACAATGTGTCCTCACCCTGAATAGGGTTAATTGTAAAAGACCTCTAATAGGGTCTGACCCTTGACCAGGTTACTATACTTAATGCAATGTAAATATCAACTCCTAACAGGGTTGTAGGATCTTCTAATAGGGATCATAATACACTAGTGCAATTTATAATGGGTGCTAATTACCACCAAGTTTTTTACTTATTTGGGTTTCCCCATAACTAAAATTGTGGTGTTGTGTTAAGTGTTGTTATATTGTGTTTATGCTTAATGTTCTTCGGTACTTAATTAGATAAATAATTGAATCTTGTAGATAACTAGTTCATCCCTCCCCCCTCTCAATTATCTCTTAGGACTATTCCTAATAGTTCTTTCTTCCTTATTTGTGGTTCTTATTGAGGTTGTGGTGCACCCTATATGGATGGAGAATTTCCTTATGGTAGTGGTTTTAAGTTTTTCTCTATAGGATTTTCTTATTTTAAGCTATTTGGATGTGTGGTTGGATCAAGTGTGGCTCATCAGTCTAGGTGTTTGTTTCTTTTCTATCCTTGTTGATATGGATAGCACATATATTGTAGTAGAGATTACTTTCACATAATGGGAGTGAAATTTATACAAAGGTAGCTTTTTTGGCTATTGTAGGATGGTTTTGAAATACATTTTATATGCCTTTTTAAGGTTTTGAGAACATTTAAAAATCCTTTGTTCCTATTTATTCTCTTGGTTTCTTGGAATGTTTATATTTTTCTAGGATGTTTATTATGTCTCATCTTCCAGCTATTGTAAGTTAAGGTTATAAAAGCCTTGTTAAAACTAATTATTTAGGTTAAGGATTCCTAGAATATACCATTATTTAATTTCTATAATATTTATTTTAATATAACATTTCTACACTTTTATTAAAAGAACACATTAACATGTGTGCACATACTTAATCTTGATTAATTTTCAATTAAAGGGGATTTATTCTTTCAAAATTGCTATTATGTCTTATCCTACCTAACATCTCTTTTTTCCTCTTAATCCTCATCACTCATTTCTACCTAACTTTGCATCTCTTTCACTCTCTTTTTGCCTCTTCATCTCAATCACACATTACTTTTCAACTTAATCTCCACCCTTCAATCTTGAGGAAATTCATTTAAAAGGAAGCTCTTCCTTGGCTCAAGGGTCCATTCTCTTTTATTCAATAGTTCCATATTGCATATTGGTAATCTTGATCATTCATATTCTTATTTTCTTGCATTCTTAGATTAATCTTGCTGATTTGATTTCTTAATTCTTAGTTGCTAATATTTCTCTTGCATCCTTAGTTTACTTCATTCTTACCTTGCTTGCATTGTTAATCTAGTTTTCCTTGTCACATTGTTAAATCCTAGCATATCTATTGCATTCTCATTCTAGAATACCAGTTGTTTGCATCCATTCTAGGATATATCTCTCATTCTATCTTTGTTAATCTTCCATTCTAGTTAATTTCTAGTTTTTGTTGGCAAGTTTACTATACTAGTGTATATGACTAAGTTTAGTGTTGTCATTATGAAAAAAAAGTCATATGAAGTTTTGGTGTCACTGTAATAACTTAGAAGATCAGAATTTGGCTAAGTATGGAAGATAGAGAAGTCAATGAAGCACTTGATGATCAAAGCATCAACAGATGTGCCTATGATCAATTTTTGGTATGCACCCTTCAAGATAAGATTTTATGTATGTTAGCAAGCTATATCTAAGAACACATGATCAAATGTGACAGTATGAAGAAGTTACAATGAGTTGAAGTGTCACAGACAGTAAGCGGTAGAACAGAATAGAGCATGCAACTAATAGGAAAGATTTTGGTTACCGAGTATTTTTTTTTTTGTAAAGGCTATGCGCCTATTGTATTTATGTTATAGACATGTCAATATCAATGTATGTAAACACGCTTGAGCCAATTAATTTGGAAGCATTGCATGTAATAGGTTATAGGCTGACTTAGTAAATAGTTTTGGTTGTGCCTATATATAAGACACGTGCTTTTGTATTAGAGCATGAGATGGATATAGATGATGGAATAGAAGAGAAGAATTATGTGTTAAGAGAGGTAAGAATGATATAGAGCTTTACAAGAGGTTAAAGCATCAGTGCACAAAAGGAACTGATCAGACAAGCAGTGTCATAACAACAATTCACACTTGCAAATATAGTGTGTATCTGATATCTATGAGGTTGTAGCATTCTCTATTGAGAAATGAGTTCTGGTAGTGAGCCTTCCACCCATAACAGGGTTTGTGACTTCAAGACTCCTAACAGAGGCTGACCTTTGACTAGGTCATTGTAATAAATAATTGTAATGACTACTCTTAACATGGAAAAGGATTATTAACAGGTTCATAATACAAAGTAAAATTATTAGTGGGTATTTGTTCCCACCAGTGTTTTTCCTTTGGTGAAGGTTTCCCCATAATCATATCTAGTGTTATGTGTTATGGTTATTTACTTTATTTTCTTTAATATTCAGTTCAGTAATTAAGTAATTGGGCTAAGTTTCAAGTAGTAGAAAAACATTAATAATATAAAACACTGATTCACCCCCCCCCCCCCCCCCCCCTTAGTGTTCCCATTCCTAACCATTGGTATCAGAGCTTTGGTCCTTTGAAGATAAGTTTAACCACTTGAAGAGAACATGGTTTCAAAATAATTGAAACATATGAAGAAGAATCTTGAAGTAGCTCTTGAAGACCTTGACAGATCTAAAAAGGAAATTGAAGAACTGAAATTGAAGGTCAGTGGCGCACAAGTATTCATCAAGAAACTTAGAAAAGATATGAAAGATTGTTCAAACAATGATTTGGGAAAAATGGTCAAAAAGATGAATGAATAAAATACATCTCTGAAGGATTAGATTGAAGAATTAGATGAAAAGCTAAGCAACAATCATGAAGCCTATGAAGAACAGATCAAAGAAAACAAACAGTTGGATGAAGAACTGAGGCAATCAAACATGAAAATCTTGGAGATAGAAAACATCAAGAAAAAGGTGGAATCTAAATTGACTTAAGCAAAGAATCATATTGACAAATTTCACACAAGTAAGGATCTAATAGAATCACAGTTGTATGCATAGAATATTAAAGGAGATACTACTAGTATTGGATTCAATGAAGCACAAAATCAAATCAATAATATTTGAGAAAGCATGAAAGCACTTAAAAAATCTATAGAAGCTAAGAAGACTGAAAATCATACTGAAGCTAAAGCTAAACCATGTAAAGGTGAACACAAGCCAGTAAACCAAAGTTGTTATGCCTATAACAAGCATGGACATATAGAAAGAGATTGTAAAGAAGTAAGACCTTTCAATGGGTATTGTTAGTCATGCAATAAATTTGGTCATAGAACTATGAATTGTAGATCAAATCAAAGAATTCAGACTCAGAAGAATTAGAGAAATCAACCATAGCAAAATGTTAGAATTCCTCAAAACATTACATGTCAGATATGTAGTTATAATGGTCGCACAGCTAGACAATGTAGTATGGTAACTCACATCAATGCGCCGAGGAATATAAGGCCTTCAATCATTTGTCACTTTGTAACAAGGTTGGACACATCTCAAAGTATTACAGATCACAAGTGCAAAGACAAGAAAAACCTGATAAGTCTCAAAGATCAATTTTGGATGAATTTGGAGAAGTCAAGTTTTTGAAAGCTACAAAAAATGTGAACATGATTTGGATAAAAGTAAAGAAAGATAATGTTGATGACTATGTAGTGGATGCATCCATAATGGATGCACCTTCTACTTCTAGATGAATGACCCTCATGGTCATAAAGGGAGCTAGATTAGCTGAAGACCCCTATGCAACTGATATACTCACCCTTTGAGTATGCACCTTTGGTTATAGTTTCTTGGACACTAGTTAAATTTGTATGCAAGATTGCACAACTTGATCATCAGCACAAATGAAGATTGGAATTCACTATTTAATTGGAAAGGATTAATTGTAGAAATTTTCTTTAATAGTCACCGGAGATCCATTAATCTCACATTTGCATTCAAGTTTGAGCCTTTGGAGAGAAAAAGGGATCAAGAAGTTAGTGTTGGAAGATTGTATTTGGTTTATCAATGAAGAAGTGTGAAAATTGTTGCAGAACCCTAGTTTGGCCACGATGGTTTAGAAACCCTTGGAACCCTTCTTAAGCATAGAAAAAAGTAAGTAATGGCCACTCTAATTTCATTTGACGTTGTAGAGAGGAAGAGATACATATTCAAGAAACATCCTTTTAAGTTAGTCTTAGATGACCTAGAAGGAGCATTTTCTAGAACTCCGATGGGATTGATGCATGTAGAAGATATACACACATACATATACTACAAGAAGGAACCTGTAGCATTGGATAGAATAAGGTCGCTCATTGAAACAATGGTAAATCTTGACATGACACTCAAGAATGAGTTCACGCACTTAGATAACAACCCTATCATAGAGTATGTGAATGCATATGAGTTCTATGAATCTAAATGGATTAAGATATTGCTTAGTAGAATACATGATGACTTGTTTAGGATTAGATAAGTCCCTTTTTGGATTACTACTAATCTCATTCATGAGATGAATGGACTTCCTAATATAGGTGTCATTCTTCCTACTGGTAAGGATGTCAGAAAACAAGTTGACCAAGCTTGTCAGTCTAGGAGTGATAAGTGCAGCATGACAATTGAGCCCATTGAGGAGAAGGATATCAAACTCATGGTGATGGTACTTGGATGCAAGTTTCAACATGCTAAAAAAGTGTATAGTGTGTCAACAACAACTATTCTGGAAGCCATAAGAATAGTGAAGGAAAATGGATATTTTAACCTTTGTGAAATATTGCATGCATAGTTGTTGCATAACATAAGGGCTATTAAGAATGACAAGAGAAAGATATTTAGGTTTGGGTCATTGATCATCTATATGTACTTTCATATAGTCGGTAAAGCCTGTGATCTATACCTTGATAAGATTTTACCTACATTGCCACAAATCTAATTCAAGGAAACATCAGAAAGGACCTTGAAAGATTTCATGGAATTAGAAATAAAGACATTCAGAATTAGGATGCAGAAAAAGTATAAGATACCTGAGTGTATAGTGGAGAAGTATATGGATAGTATATATGTTTCATGGTGGAAATTGATATCACATGCATGGAAGCTATAGAGCCTAGAACTAAGTGGATTCATCCACTTGGTTATGAAGTGGAGGAACATATTTTGGAAGCTTATGCAGAAGTCCTCTTATCAGCACCTAAGGATCCTAATGAACCAAGATGGGGTACTTATGAGGAGAAGATAAGACAAGTAGACTCTATCTTGTACAATGCAATAACAAAAAGGAAAGCATCCAAGATAAATTCAAACATTCTAAAAATTCATGGTGTTACACAAGTAGACTTGGATAAAGCTAGGGAAGCCAATATTTCAATGCAACTTGAGAGCGCACCTTCATCTAAAGTGAAAATAGAGAAATCTGATGATGCCAAGGAGAAGAAGAAAACATCTCTGTGCCCGTACCTACTATTGATCTGGAGTCCACTCCACCTCCTGAGCCTAGCAAGATGCCCAAAAGGAAGAAGCAGACTGGCACAAGCCACCCATCATCAAGAACAATAAGAAGAAAAGGTAGAAATACTCAAGCACCACCTAAGGTAGGATTCAGACCAAATCTTGAAGTGTTGAGAACTATAGTAGTTGACGAGGGAAGAATTCATCAAATAGGAAAGTTCTATGATAAGTATCATGAGATTGATAAATCAAAGATTCATTCAATGATTATCAAACACATGATTAAGTTCAAAAGGATAATCTTGGAGCTTAAGACAGTCATTTTGGATAATGTGTGGAACATTCTAGATTCTTGAAAGAGACAAGCCATTGAAGAAGATTTCATGATAAGGGAAAATACATTGAATAAAAACCTCCCAGTTTGTTCATTTGAAGAGAAAACCTTATTTATAGATTTGGTGAAGCCTCACCTAAGGACTAAACTGATAACTCTACAAATTATGAACAAGGATTATGATTTGGTTGGAAAGGAGACTGAGAAGGCATTTGAAAATGTGTTCTTAGAAAGACACATGCATCCTCCTACTATGCTTGCAAAACAAGTCCCTTATGAGCAAGAAATAGAAGATGAGATCCCTAATGTACCAATGACAAGTCCATAGGATTCTGCACCCATAGTGACAACACCTATTGAGGCAATGGAGTCTGCGCCCATGCCTAAAGCTAATGATGACACTATTATGATTGATAATCTTCAAATATCAATGGCAGAAATAGACAATGACCTAAAATTTTTTGAAGAAGCCTTTGTAAGTACTGAAGAGGCTGAGATTTGATGTGGAGAAGAGTCACTTAAGCAAAAAGAATAATTCCAAGTTGAAGAATTGACTAGAAAATAAAGTGAGAAGGAAGATGAACCTGTAAATGAGAAAGAAGATGAACATAAAGAAGAACCTTCTATGGAGATCCTAATAAAGGTAAAGACTGAGATTATTAAAGTAAGTCAAAGTTCACTCCTTACCCCTAAGACATCAGTCCCATTGTTTTCAAGTTTGACCCCTAATACAACCAATCTAGATGCTTGGGAAGAAGAATATTCAATAAAGATAAGTGTATTAGCTATGGAGAAAGAAAAAGAGAAACAAGTTATGAGGAATCCCTTGTTTTTTGAATCAGTCAACATATTGAATAGTCTACTACCAAAGGATAAGAAAATAGTAACCATTCACTCAGTTGATGATGTTAGTAGCATCCTGACAAGCTTTAAAGAACATTTCTCAAGTCTTGAAGAATCAACATCTAAGATTGTAGAAGAGAAATATTTCAAGAAAAGGCTAAATGAATTGATAGGTAAATTTGCACTTGACCTCAATTCTCTTAAGGTTGGTCAAGCTATGTTAAAGGAGATAGCAGAAAAAGGAAGAAAAATAATTGTTGACTATATGAATAAAGACAAACTTACTTCAGACCTTTCAAAGAAGATTCAGGAAGTTGAATCTATAATGGAAACTATGAGAAAATTAGTGGAAGATCCCTCCCAAGATATAAACATGTGCAATAATGTCTATCAAGGATAGTTAGACAAAATTGAGAAGGTAGAGAATGAGATTGATAAGATAAGGGCCAGGCAAACACAATTGAGACATGCACTAGCGCCCTCTCTAGATGTGTTGAATTAGAACATCAAGGAGATAGATGCCACTATTGTGACATATGATCAAGGTTCATGAATAGATTTGGAAAATATGGAGAAGCTAACCTATGAATTATGCACCCATCTACAGACAGTAGATGCACTCAAGGAATTTTGGTAGCAAGAGATCCAAAACCTTAAGATTGCATACCCATATGTACTATCTATGCAAGTACTTGAAGATTCATTTTTGTGCACCTTTGTCATTAATGTCCAAAGGGGAGTAGATTAATATGGAGTAGTAGAGTAATACAGATATAATGGAGATATAAGATAGATAGTATATGATGTATAGTACACAGGAAAAGATAAGAGTATAAGATAGAAAGTTTTTTGTAAAGATGTAGTTTAGTAACTTCGCCATATTCCTTTGTTTCTATTAATGATAAAGGGAGACATTTTTGGAAAGTTGACTACACTAGTGTATATGAATAAATTTAGTGTTTTCATTATGACAACAAATTCATATGAAGTTTTGCTGTCAGTGAAATAACTTTGAAGATCAAAATTTGGCTAAGTATGGAAGACAAAGTAGTCAATGAAGCACCTGATGATCAGAGCATCAACGCACGTGTGTATGATCAAGTTTTGATATGCACCCTTGAAGATAAGATTTTGAGTATGTTAGTAAGATATTTATAAGAACACATGATCAGATGTGATAGTATGAAGAAGTTACATCAAGTTGAAGTGTCACAGACAGTGAGCGGTAGAATAGAACAAAGTATGGAACCGATAGGAAAGATTTTGATTAGCGAGTATTTTTTTTTGTAAAGGCTATGATCCTATTTTTTTTATGTTATAGACATGTCAATATCAATTTATGTAAACATGCTTGAGCCAATTCATTTGGAAGCATTGTATGTAATAGGTTATAGGCCAAGTTAGTAAATAGTTTTGGTTGCGCATATATATAAGACATGCACTTTTGTATTAGAGAATGAGATAGATATAGAAGATGGAATAGAAGAGAAGAAGTATGTGAAGTATGTGTTAAGATCATTAAGAATGATATAGAGCTTTACAAGAGGTTAAAGCATCAGCACCCAAATGGAACTAATCAGACAAGCAGTGTCATAGCAGCAATTCACCCCTATAGATATAGTGTGTCTCTGATATCCAGGAGGTTGTAGCCTTCTCTATTGAGTAGTGAGCTCTGGTAGTGAGCCTTCCACCCCTAGCAGGGTTTTTTACTTCAAGAATCCTAACAGGGTTTGACCTCTGACTAGGTTATTATACTAAAGAATTGTAATGACTGCTCCTAACAGGGAAAAGGAACATTAACGGGTTCATAATACAAATTACAATTATTAGTGGGTATTAATTCTCACTAGGGTTTTTCCTTTGGCCAAGGTTTCCTTGTAATTGTATCTGGTGTTATGTGTTATGGTTGTTTACTTTACTTGCTTTAATATTCAATTTAGTAATTAAGTAATTGGGATAAGTTTCAAAAAGAAGAAAACCATTAATAATTTGGAACACTGATTCACACCCCCCCCCCCCCCCCCCCCGCCCCTCTCAGTGTTCCCATTCCTAATAGTTTTTTGTTGTATCTAAATCTTCCATTTTGGAGTAGTCAAGCCACTAATCCTTGATTCTAATTTGAGGAGCATTGAAAGAAGATTTAAAGTCACTTCAAGTAGGAAGGAATAAGCCACTTTTGGAAATTTAGTTGGTTCATTTGATATGGCCTCCTATAGCTAAATTATTGAGGTAATGGTTTATTGAGTGTTGGTTGATTTTATGTTTTATACTAATATTTTTATCACACATTTTTGGTGCCCACCGTGGGCCTTGAATAAAAAAATTGTACCTTTTTCTTGTAGGTTATTTTTATTTAGTTTTAGAAACTACAACAAAAATCATACGTAGCGACCTACTTTATCATACTATACCTAATTTCATTGCATGCAATAGTGATAATTATTGTAAGATAATATGGTGAGGAGTGTTTCATTTTTTGTATGTTAGGTTTCATCGAATGATGGAAAATACCTGGAGTTTATCATGTGACTTTTTGGATTTTATCGTAAGATAATATGGTGATGTACTCTGTTTCATCGTATAAAAAATAGTGAGTGTTTCTTAGAGTGTTGCAGTTAGATTTTTTGCATTTTCCTACTTTATTTGGCTTTATCTTGGCCTTGATCTTCTATTTTGCAAGTTTTTATAGGTTTTTGCAAGGTATTTGATAAAGAAAATGTTTATCAAAGATATCAACACTTTAGGCATTAGCCTGCACTGCAGCGGTTACTGATTCTCTTTGTAATAGCAAGATCTTATGTTCGATTCCGTAAATGTGAGATTAAATAAACTTAATATAAAAGACAAGATATCAACACTTTCTTATTCTAAGACTACTAATCCTATTTTGGTTGTAGGATTCTTGTCAAAGCTTCACTTGGATACTACTAAAGCTATGTGTTTTATAGGTTGCCTTGGAGATAAAAATCAAAATTGTGTTTGCATAAGTTTCATTTTCTAGGCATCTATATTAATTAGAAGGTTTTTTTTGTGATTAATTGAGTAGTAGGACACTATGCTCTTCACCTCCTAGAGGATGAATCATAAATCTTGGCCTACTTGATTGGTTACTAGTAAAAGGAATCTTGGGTGAATAAACATGTGCTTGATTTTATTGGGAGTAACTATGGAATATGAGAGTATGCCCTTTTCCTTATGGAAAATCAGAAAACATGATCTCCATTAGCCATCCACTTTACTTTCTTGCATTTACCTTTAGAGGGCCTACCAGGAGAGAAATATTTTGGGAACAACCCAAGTAGGGAACAAGCGAACCCGGCTAACTCCATCGTACTATAATTAAAATCTTCATTCAATCTAAAGAGAGGGAATAATTAGATATTTTCTACTTCTAATACTTCTTCACGTGTAGGGCCTAGTTGCCTCAATCTTTCTAAGAAAGACTACACTTTTCTAGGTTCTTGCAGGGCTTTTGTGGTCTCAATCTTGTTTACAAGACTACAAGGGGAGTACATCCAACTCTTATAGGGTCGAGAGGTCTCAATATTTCTTGAGAGACTATACATTTTGGGTTCTTGTAGGACTATATGCCTCAATTTTACTTGTGGAACTACAAGGAGTAGTCATGAAAAAAGACCCTTACTAAACACCTTAGGATATAGAGGTCAACCATTTTAGCCATGTGACTTCCTTTGTGCATGGATTGATGCAAGTTTATTTACCTGATCACCCCAAGATTACTCACCATATGTGCTTCCTTGGATGCTAAAGATTCAATATGGAAATATGGAGAGACATGCACTGCGAGCATTGTTATCTTCCAATTGATCCATAACTTGCATAGTCCTAGGAAATGCCATCAAACCAATTAATTATGTGTCTAAGAGTATCAAGTTGTGGGAAAATGTTTCCAAAATTCCCTCTTTGACCTTAGGTAGAGTGTTCTTGAATGTGATAAAGACCCATGAAGACTATGGTGAACATACACTTGATACACTTTTCACATTTCTATACCTTGCTAGACCAAACAATTGATTATATCGCAAAAGTTTCTTTGTCCTTCTGTGGACTATTTGAAGACTATTGTTTGGTCACACTATTTTCTTCCTTGGAAACATTTAGAATTGATTTAGAGACATATAGACTCATCTCCAATCTAAAGTCAAAATTGTTCAGATTGATCGTAAACTCTTGAAAATAGTGGTAAATTTCTCATCCTATGTTTGATTGATTGTCATAGCTTGCTCCTAAATTCTCAGATCTTGGCTTCTCATGTGTTCCCCTGGATGCTTCTGATATGTAATCATCTATCTAGAAATTGGTACCCCTTATTGGTTGACTTCTTGTTAGTGATTTGGTATCTCTTTTCTTTTCTTTTAGATCTTGGAAGTGCTCTAGCCTCATGTCAAGAATCCTCTTAAAAAATACAATTTTCTTAAACTTTGTCACAGGTTCCATCCAATAGAAATTTATGCCTCATTCTTGGTACTTTGTACTTAGTTCTCTTGGTTAAATCAACTTGATTGCAAGTGCCATTCAATAGGCATTTAGGCCTCAATTTCGGTACCTTTCACCTTGTTCCATCCACTTTACTATCAATGACTTATTCTTGAGATGACACTTTCATTACCTAAATTTCTCGATAAAATTTTAAGTTTACCTCATTACTATCAATTTTTAAACCTCATCTTCCATGCCAGTCAGAGTTCATAGTGATTCATATGAGGCTACAATTGATTCCCAAGGGAAATTCATTTATGACACTATTGGGCCATCTTTTTATGAAGAACCTTTGCATCAAGATTATCACTACCATTTAGTACCCTCTGTTGATATGATGATAACTTTGATTACCTCAAAATAGCCAAATTTGACTAAGGTTCCTATAGAATTGATGATCCTGATTCCTCTCAAGATGAAGAGCCCATAAAAAAAGAGATTAAAAAATGCTAGGAAGACAAGCACTTTCACAAAGTGATGCAAGATATCATGAGCCAAGATAAAGATTTCTATTTCATGCATCTTTCTTCTATGAGTGTGAAGCTACCTATAGACTTTGATGTCTATTCCTTATTGAAAAAGGAGGAAGAGTCTCCTCTCCCTACCCGTACTAAACAACTACATGATCAATGTTGTGAGATTTCCCAACTAAAGAAGGAAAAGTACTAACCTTAAAAAAAGTACTCAGTTGAATCAATTTTTCATTTTAATTTTGACAAAAATATCTACATGGTGCCTTTTACATCTAAGGTGGAGATCCCCAAATATGAGAATTATGATACGAAAAAATATCCTCAAGACCATGTGCATTAACTTTTTACCCTAAGCATGGAATTTATGCATGAACAATTTTATCTGATGAGACTCTTTCCTTGAAGTCTTAGTGGCCAAGCCATGATTTGGTTCACTTTGCATTCCCCTAGCATTAATAATTTTTATGAGTTTATCCAAAAGTTTATCTAGTAGTATTCTTACAATATCTCCCATACTGTCACCATGTTTGACTTATGCAACATAAGGAAGTGTTTGGGACAACCCTTCATCAGATTCATCCACCGATGGTACAATTTTTTTTCTTGATATCCTTGATAGATTCTCGAGACTAAAAATGTTAATATATTCATCAACACTTTGCTTCCTAAGATAAACTATTTCTTGTAAAGGAAAATACATTCTTTATTTGACAAACTGGTTGAATCATCTATACACATAGATGACATTCTTGTTCGCAAGGGAGATATTACCCTTCAATATAAAGAGCATAAATCCTCATTTAAAAACCAATATAACAAGGAAAATAAAAAGTTCTAGAATAAAATGAAAGATGTCATCAATGATGGAATCATAGGTTTGACCTCAATGTCTACCTCTACCAAGCCCAAAGAACCATCTTTCAATTTGTCTACTATAGTAAAAGCTAACAAGAGCGCTCAAAGATTTTCCAAAGATGAAAATAATAGAGATAGGCCATGAATCCCTAGGACTAAGTGAGAATTTAATCCTCTGGAAGAATCACTTGAGAATACTTGAAGATACTTTTAACCAACAAGATCGTTACTTTTCTTGAAAACTCTAAACCGTATGATCCTAAGATAAATCCTAAGTGGTGGAATAACAACCACTATTGCGATTATCATCACAAAAAAGGTCACAAGACTAATGATTGGATGAGGTTTAAGCATGTCATCTAGGATCTAATTGATAATGAGACAATTATGATTGATCCCCTGCAAATGAATACTTATAACAAGGTTTTCAAGGAGTCATTTCCCAAATATGAGAAAGGGGAGTCTTCTAAGGAAAATGATAATAAGGTTGGTTATACATACCCTAATACAAACAATGTGATTCAGATTTTGAAGTCCTTTTACTATACCATAAATGTTATGAACATGAAGGGCAAGGCTCAGGGTGAGTCATGTAATGTAGTAACCCATTTTGAAGGCAAATTCACTCTATGAGGGGCTGGTAAGTCCTCCTCATTTACTTAAAAACCAATATCAAGACAAGTATATAAACCTACAACTTTATTAATGCCATGTGATTACAATATAGTTGACCAACTCTAGTGTAGGTCAACTTAGATTTCAATCCTTGAACTGCTGAAAATCTCTTCTACTCAGGGAAATTCTTGATCAATCCCTTCTTGCAACCAATATCCCTAAGGACCTAAACATAGATAAATTCCATTCCATAGTCAGTCATCTTACTTCTCCTCATTATTTGACTTTTTGGAGGATGATGAAAAATTTTCCAGTCACCCGCATAATCAACCCCTCCCCATTGAGGTCCTTATACTCATGCATAGGGTTAAGCATGTTTTGGTAGATGGAGGCACATGTTTTAATGTTGGCACTTTGAATTTAGCTAAAGTTCTTGCTTTCTCAGAACATGGTATTGATCCTCGACACAAAATAATAATCAAGGGATTTAATGAAGAGGAATGATCTTCAAAAGGCATGATAGTATTTCCCATTCGGGTAGGTCTTGTTTAGCAGGACATCATTTGTTAGGTCTTGGACCTTTCTTTGGCATATAAAATACTTCTAGGTCTCCCACGGATCCATGAAATGAAAGAAGTCCCTTCTACATACCATCAATGCATTAAATTCCCTCACAACAAAATTGAGGTTACTATTCCTATAGACTCTATGTACCAATGCAAAAACCTTAAACAAACAGAGAGCATGGTTCCTCATAAAAAAACATGGGCAAGTCCTCAAGAAAAAAAGAAATGGGAAAAGCCACTTTATCTGATTATCGGAAAATAATATTATTTACTTTTGTTAGAGATAAGCTTGGAAATGGAATGCACAAGATATTTAATAAGGGCATTCCACAATTTATTTAGTCTTTTTATTTAAGTGTGGATGTATTTTAAAAATTTATTAGGATAACTACCTCAATTAAAGGTGTGTGGAAACATTTAGTGAGATTCTTTCAAAAGAAAAATAAAACTATTAGATAGTAGAGATAATTTTATATTAAAAAGAAATGAAAATGGTAGAAATACAACATAGATTTCTAAATGTGTAGGTATAGGTGAGTTAGCTTCAATAAATCATCAAGGAAAGAGATAAAATCATCTTGCAATTTTAGGCTTCTACTGTAATTCTTTCTTTAGTTAGTTATGTCACATTCATACAATAATTGTATGTATCCTTCTAAGATAAAATTGAGGTGTCTATGTAGAATGTTGTGATAATGTTCTATTTTTTTTTCTAATTCTATAAGGTTGAGCTCTGAGGTAGGAATTGGATTTTTGAGTACCTAGTGAATGATCACTTTTAAATTTGTGGAAGAAAAGAACCTAACAGACAAACTATGTGTGATAAATGATATTACTTTGTGATTGGTGGAGATTGATCATAGAAGGTTAGAAATAGTAAAAGATGGGGATTTGAGATATTTAGAGTATTTCCTTAAGAATTTTGAAATCTTCTATTACATAGAAGAAGACATAGATTGACATATTCATATAGTTTTTTATTCCCTCTCTCTTTAAACTAGATGCACCATTTTTAGAAGAAGAGTAGATAACCCAATCAATTGAAAAAGAGAAATAGGATTGATCTTATTAAAATGTCCTAGGATTGGACCTAGATGCTACTTAGGCTAGGTTTATCATTGATCCTCTCTCCTATCTATTTCTTAATCTAGATGTAGGAAAAACCATCTTAATTAGTTTTCTTTTTGAAAAAAGATCTCTCTGTAATTCCGTTTATAATTTCTAGTTGCATTGTTTCCCTTCCAATCAAGAGTGAGATCCATTGTAGTCCACTCTACTTAGGCTCTATTTTTTTCACCCATACCCCTTCTTTCTAATTTTGTATGTAACAATATTTTTGGGTTTTCTATGTTGAAAATAAGATATCACAAGAGTCACTAATTTTTTAATTATATATACAAACCGCCTGATACTCCAAAAGTGTAGATTATCTAACATCAAGATTTCCAAGGTTTATTGTTAGGACATTTGGAACACCTAGATCTAATGGTGACATCGCCTTTTGTACATATTTCACCCATTGTTTCCATATCCCTATTGGACACATGCCACACTCATGGATCGTTTGAAATAAAATAAAAGGAAGATCTCATGAGAAGACTTTTCAATGCAACATGTGTTAAGGGTGAGGTTTGAGGAAATGGTTACTATCATCTATTCAAATAAGAATCGTAGTATAAAGGTTATAAATTATACTTTGACACATGTTTTCTAGATCTATTTTTGTATTTTCACCAAGATTTGCATGATGATAATTTTTATGCTTTAAACTGCCAATATGGCTTCTTCAACATTCTTTTGAAGTGGGGGAAGATATAATGGAATATTTTCTGATTGATAATTTTCTACTTAAGGGTTAATTTATTCAATTTTATGATTTTAATTTTATTGAGTGACAATACTCTTTTCATTATAAATAAGAGACTGTTATTTTTAATGTCTTTTTAAGATACTTTTCTCAAACTTTAACTTCATAAATGTTGATGTCATTATGAAAGTTTGATTGTTCTTTGTTGAGCCTTTTAGTTTCAAGCTAATAATGAATAGATTATAATTCTATGAAAACTAGGTAACGTTTATCTTTATTCGACTCTTACAATTATTTTTATGAGGCTTTCTTAGAATTGGATAATGTTTCATACTCTTACAATTATATACATTTAACTATCTTGGATTATATCATCTATGTGGTAATATTGAAAGTGGATATATGAATTAGAATTTTATTAAAGGCATTTAACTATCTTGGATTATATCATCTATGTGGTAATATTGAAAGTGCATATATGAATTGGAAATTTTATCAGAGTGTGCATTTTATCATTGATTATGTGACTATATTCCATGAAATGATCTATGAATGTTATATTTTTCATCCTTGATTCAAAATTTGATTCTTATAATGATGTCAATGAATGGATTGTTGGAAATATATGTTTGGTTTTCTATTGTCATTGATGTCAAAATCCATGGTGCCAAGGTGTTGGAGATATTTTCTCTTACACTTATGTCTACAAGTATTTGTTGATGACATGTTTAGGTATCTCTTTTATTTGGAAAGAAGTATAATATCATGTTGAACATGTTATTTTTGTATAATAGAATATAAGTATGCAATCAATGCTATAGAATAATGGAAAATAAGTATGCATTTAGAATAATGGAAGACAAGTATGTATTCAAAATAGTCAAAGATAGGTATGTATTCTTGAGATTGTGGGAATGTCTTTTCTAGTGACTTGGATTTATTTTATAAGGGTTAAAATTCTATCATTCTATCTCAATGTTAGTGTTTGAGTAACATGGTTATGCAGATGAATATGGAAATTGTTCAATCTAGTATTTTGTAAAAAAAATGTTTCATAAATCAAGGATGAAGATGTGATGATGTGATTTTTTTTCAAGTTTTATTCTTGGTCATGGTATTTCCTGGTGATTCAAAAACTACTATTGGTGATCTGAAAATAGTGTCTTCAAGTGTTGTATTTGTCATCATCTTTTGGTCTTGTCTAGAAATGTGTTATTGTTGATTTTGAAGTGGAGTATTGGAAAGTTAAATGGTTTTTTTTTATGTAGTGTGTAGATCTCACCATGGCATGTTGAGGTCCATATATAGTTAGAAAGTGATGTGCTTCTTTTAGTAACTTGTGTTACTACATATTTAAGATGGCCTTGGAGGTTATTCTAGTAATTACAAATTTGGTATTAGGCTATATGGATTATTCAAATATCCCCTCCTTCTCTTAGATTAGACCATGTTTCATGTTTTTAATCAACCTATTATATTTAATATATATATCTTATCTCAATGGGTTCATTATCAGTTTGACCTATGTATTTAATGTTTCAATCACATCTTGTTTGATCCATGTTAGGTATAATCTATGTTTTTTTTTCTAGATGCTTATGTTGTTAGACCTTATAGTAATTTGTTATTTTCATGGCTGAATTAAAGCTTAATTGTAATATGATTTTGGTATGGAAAACCTTGTTGTAAATTCCAATGATCTATCTTGTATATAAGTACAATATGTTCTTTGGAAAAACAAAAGAGAGTGATTTTCGGTGAACTAGTGGATATATATATATATATATATATATATATACATATATATATATATATATATATATATATAAATATATATATATATATATATATATATATATACATATATATATATATACATATATATATATATATATATGAGTAGAGTTCAATTTAGGAGGCTTCTATTCTATGCTAGTGGCAGAGAAGAATAGAGAGAAACAATGTGCTATTGAGGTTGACAATATTGTGCTAATCAACTTATTATCAGGAGAATTTATTTTTATCTATTGTTAATTATTATATTGAGTGGTGTATTGGGAGTGAGCCTCTAATTCCATATCTGAAGCAGTGATCTCCTACTATCTTTTTAATTAGACTATATGCATCAATAAATTATATTTGAAAATAATTAATCACCATGTTTTTTCCTACTTTGGATTTTCCATGTATGAAAATCTTGGTGTTCACGTGTTGATATTTTAACTCATTATTTTCTTATTATTTTATGTGGTGAATATTTAATTTAGTTGATTACTTAGTGAGATTTAGGCTTATGTCGATTCCCCCCACCTCTTAGCATCTAGTGTGTTCTCAACAATTTTTTATTACAGCAAGGTTCCTCTTAAAGAATCTTAACCGCTTAAGGGAGATCTAGGAAAACACATAACTTACACTTTCAGGATCTTGTATTTGATGTCACTAATTTTCCTTATTGAGAGGAAAACACATAAGTGTATCTAAAAATATTGCAGAGTTTTATTTAAGAGGGTAATGAAATTAGTTTCTAGCCTTAATGTAGAATACCTTTGACTACTGATGAAGAAATAAAAAAAGAAGTTAATGTGGAAGCAAGGGAAATTATTTTCAATATTCTATGTGACACAATATTTGGGAAGGTAAAAGGTTTAAACTGTTCTAAAGAGATATGTGATAAATTTGTGTTGGTATATAAAGGATTTTTAAAGAAAAAAACAAGGAAGACCAATTAATCTCAAATAGAAGTATAACACTTACAAAAGGAAAAAAATGAGAATGTTGAAAACTACATATTCAGTCCCAAATGTTGTTGATGGTGGACATATAGGGGAAGAAATGTTATACTTAAGAAAATAATTATTTATACCAAAGGAATTCATACCAATGAAATGTTCAATTAGGGAGGGAATTAATCTTTTGTAGTATTCAATTAATAAACTTATTGGCTTACTTTCCTCATTTTAGATTGTAGAATTTGAAAGGGAAAAATGAGAGTCTACTTTAAGAGCTATTGAAGAAGATAAACCTGTGACATGAAAGATGTAAAATGAAGCTAATGTATATCTTTTAAGAACATTCACTCGAGGCACCAATAGATACAATGGTAAGTTACCTCTTAACTACTTTAAGTGTACAAGGATATAACATTTTTATAATGATTGCATGTATAATGAATATGATAGTGAATCGAAAGATGATGATACAAAGGAAATCAAAAGAAAGTTGATTTTAGGAAAAGAAATAAATTTAAAAGAAAATGGTAAAAATTTATTATGATGTATCAAGGAATGCTTATCTAAATATGGGGATACTAATGAAATAATTGAAAAATCTCTATTTCATTCTAGTTCAAAAAAGAATGAGGAGATCACATTACATGATAAGGTTATTGAACCTGTGTATGGGTTATAGATTTTGGACATTCAAATCCTATAACAAAAGACAAAAAAATATTTATCAAGTTTTATGAATGTGATGGTGGAGAAATCAGATTTGTAGGAGAAGAAAGTGAACACATCAAAGGCATTATAACCATCTCAATTGATAGAAATAAGATAACTTGATGATTTTTATTATGATGATGGTTTGAAACATGATTTGTTAAGTGTTAGTTAGATGCATAAGAAAGGTTATGAATTTATGTTTAAAAGTGATGGTTCTATTATAAACAAGAAATGGACTAATCAAAGGGTTTTTTAAGGTATTAGGATTACAAAGAATATCTATTATTTTGAATAAAATATGAGAATATATGTTTTCTAGGTAAATGCAATCAAATATGAGGAGATGAAGTTAAGATTGAACTCAAACAAGACAAATTAAATTATACATTGCTAAAGAATAATGAAGAGAGAAAGGACGAATTAGAAATTTTTGTGGGAGATAAATAAGTTTTGGTACACCAAAAGTAGGAAAAAGATAAAAATAAATATTGTAGACCAGAATAAGGAAGAATATAAAAATAATATTATAGACCATAATTAGATGGAAGATAAAATGGATTTGGTAGACCAGAAGTAGGTGGAAAAAAAAAAGGAACAAGTAAAATGAAAGAAAGTTAAAAAAAAAAAATACTTTATTACATCAGATGTAGGAAAAGGACAAAAATGGGTTGATGGATTAAAGACCTTCTACTATTAATTTAAAGTATTGATATTTTGATATAATCTATTTTTCTTGCAATAAAGTAGGGCACATAGTTAATGAATGTAGAAGTATTAAATGGAAATATTCTTTTAATGGAAGATGATATCATTGCAATAAGTTAGAGAATATGGAAGTTTAGTGCATTAACAAATTAAAAATTTTAAGAACTTTAGTAGAGTGAATGTGAATAGAAATGTTAAGAACTTCAATATACGTTGTTATGGGTGCAATTGATATGGGCATATAAATGTTGAATATAATTTAAATACTAATTTATAGGATAATGAAACTACCAAAATGAGAAAGGATGGTCTAATTTTCTATAAATGTAACATGATAGGACATATTACAAGAGTCCACAAAAGTATGGATAAATAGGATAATTGTTCAATGCTTCAAAAAGACTCAAAATAAAGAAACTAGATATATTTGATGAAGACCTAAAAAGGCATTTCTAATGATGCTCCAAAATCTATTCAAGATGCTATTTATTCTCCTTTTAAATGACTTGGAATAAAGGGTTTGAGAGGGAGTTTTTATATGAATCTTCTTCCCCACTCGAGGCTAGATGTTGATTACATCCACAACATGGAAATAAAGCTTGAAAGTTTTTTTGGAGGTAAAGTGTATGTTTTGTCTTGTAGAAAAGTGACTATTTGGTTTTTTAAATAGTGTACCATTTTTTTCATTGTGTCAGAGATTGATCATACCATGTTGTGTTCAGATATGAATTGGAGGAAGGATATGTCAACTAGTTTACAAATTATGATATATTATAGTAACTTGGATAATAGTGTCATAAATTTTATAGTTTCATTTGATGAGTTGAAGGATAGGAGGATTTTTTGGAACCAATTTCCTCCTATCTCTACTAACTTTTTGAAGGATAGTTCTATTCTTTATGTCGATAATTATTGTCACTACATAGAGGAGGCTAGGTCTAAAATTATTGGGGTAACTATGTTATGCTATAAGATTACTAAGGAAGAATGTATGAGAATTATTGAGACTAAAAAGGATATTGGTGCTACAAGGATGGAAGATGTGCTAGAACTATTTATTGTTGTTGATGAAGAGAAAATAAAAGAAAAAGGAAAAATTATAATAAAAATACATACATAGGCTTTATCCTCTTGTAATAAAGATAAGAGTGTTAGATGATTGTGTTCAGAGTGCTAATTTGATAATTATTTCAAATGATAGTGAAGATAAAGAATATAAAAGTATTGAAAAATAAATAGATATTGTATATGAGGAGCATATTTCTCTTCCTATCTCATCAAATGAAGATGATCTAATAGTTGAAAATATTCTCACTATGATAAGTTAGTATGAAGGAGTAAAGCTAGTTTGATATATATTCCATCACATGATCAAGATACTTTTGATTTTCTTCATGAGAACCTTAGGTTTGTTGACCCTCCTTTTTCTGTCTTAGTGCATTACTATGGTGCACTTATCCATAGGAAGAACTTAGATTTTTTTAAAAAATTCTGGAGTGATGCTTGTGGCTATTATTAGGGTTGTGTACGGGTAATTATATTTTTGTCCTTTTTTATGCATAGAAAATAGGGTGAAACATAATGAAAGTTTTTATCTGATAATGTGATTAGGATTGTTTTGGTTATTTTAGTAATGGGGGATAATAGTGATTACAGTTGATAGTGATGGATATATTAGTAAACAAAATTGGTGCTTGTTTTCCATCAATGAAAAATGGGGATATTGTTGGATATATGTTTGGTTGTATTATGTCATTGATGTCAAACACTATGGTGTATAGGTGTTCAAGGTTTTTTTTATCTTACACATATGTCTTGATGTATTTTCTAATGAAATATTTAGGTATATATTATTTTTTGAAAGAAGTAATGTGTTGTGTTAAGCATGTTAGTACTATAGAATATTGGAAGATAGTATGTATTTAGTGTTATAGAACAGTGGAAAACATATATATTCAAAATAGTTGAAAACAAGTATCTATTCAAAATAGTGGATGACAAGTATGTAAATTGAAGGTAATGACAATGATGTTTGTTAGTTCTTTAGAGTTATTTTCTTAAGGTTGGAAGTCTATGGTTATATCTAGATGTCAATGGTTCCATAATAGAATTATATGGTTGAAGATGAAAATTATTTAGTTATCTATTATATAGATCAAGGATGAAGATTAAAGATGTGATTTTATTTTATTTAAGGTTTTGGTCTCCATATTAGTGTTTCACAGTAATTTGAAAACTACTCCCAATAATCCAAAAATAGTATATTCAAGTATTGTAGTTATCATCAGTTCATAGTCTTTTCTAAATAAGTTTTTTGATGGCATATAACATGGAATTCGGTAATAAAAATAGTTTTTGATGTGGTATGTGGATCTCATTATCACATGTGGAGGTTTGGAAGCAACCGACAAGTGATGTAGTTATTTGGGAAGTGTGTTACCACATATTTGAGATAGCTATAGAAGTTGTTCTAGTAATTATAGATGTAGTATTGGGTTATGTGTAGCACATTTATGGTCCCTATCTCTATTTGAGTGGATCACATTTCATGTTTTTTATCTGAGTAATGCATTTAATATTTATCTCTTATCTCAATGGATTCATGTTATGTGTGAACTATGTATTTAATATTTATCTTTTACTTGATTGGGTCTATATTAGGTATACTCTATGTTTTGGTCAGTATACTTTTGGGATCGGACCTTATTATTTTTTTTGGTTTCTATGGATGACCTATAATTTAATTATAATATTATTTTTGCATGGCCGACCTTTTTGTAAAATCCAATTATATATAATGTATATAAATACAATATGTTCTTTAGAAAAAGGAAAGTGAGATGTCTATACACTGACTTTTAGAAGAGTAGAGTTTAGTTGATGGTGCTTCTATTCTATAATAGTGGAAGAGAAGTGAAGTTAGTAATCATGTGTTTTTAAGGTTGATACTATTGTGAATATAAACTGCATTATCAAAAGAATTTTTCTTTATCTATTGTGAAGGATTGTATGCACCTTGGACAATGAATCTTGGGTGCATAATTTCATAACTACATATTCCTACTTTTTCAGTGTGCCTCTATTTTCAAGATCTAGATAAATGATCCCCTTTCTATATTTATTATTGTATTGGAAGGAAGCCACTGATGACATATTAAGAGTAATGAAATCTAACTATATTTTTAATTAGGCTATACACATTAGTGAATTATCTTTGTGGGAAAGTACTAGTTGGGCTTTCCACGTATAAACATCCTGGTATTCATGTGTTGTTATTTTATTTCATTATTTCCTTATTTTTTTATGTCATAAATATACACGTTAGTTGACTACTCAAGTGACATTTTGGTTTATGCTAATTCACTTCCCTATCAGTAGTCAATGTGTATTAAATAGAGATTATGAAAAATTATATTTAATAATGAGTTTTTTCTTATGTTCTAATCTATGTAGTTGAGTCTAGTAAATTTCAAAGAAATTTTGAGTTTCACTATGGAAATATTTGGTGCATTACCATAGTGATAGTTTTGATTCAACATTATTTAATTTTTCTCAAAACCCATATTAATGAACAGATGACTTTCAATTCCAGAGGTCATTTAATGGTATGAATATGGTCATACAATAGTTGAATTTCTCATAAGATATGTTACCTTTTTTTATTACAAAATTTAGGAGCAAGAACCTTCGCATGATAGCTACAAGAATAAATAACCAACTACCAACATCATCATCTAAAGATTCATCATTAAAATCTCACTTTAAAAATATGTACCTCCGAAAACCTTAGACCTACTACTCCCACTACAACTCCATGTTGTTGGAAATAGGATAGTGAGGGAGGTTTACCAAAGTGTTGGAAAAATCAATATGATCCATTAGAGTTTTGAAGGAGGGTTTTGATGAAGGGTGCTCCCCTTAATACCAAAAACACATAACAAAAATAGAGAAACAACAACAATATGTAAGAACAAAAAATTGGCTCCTTATTATCTCCACAAATGTGGAATTACAAACTTTCAGAATTACAATATGAAAAACCACATGGGCATTCAATTACAATATTCTGTAGGAAAAAGCCTCAAATCAATACCCAGATCTACTACCTAGAACTGCCCATAACTATCTCAGACAACACCACGGGCCTTCTTTATATAGGCAATTTCCACCACCTGAGAAGGTTCCAGAAATTTAGCCCAAAGGGCCAACCAAAATTAGAATTATTTTATTTTACAATTTATTACATCAAACTCAGCTCAAAATAACTTTTTAAACCTGAACAAAAATTTTGAAGGAAAATTATTTTCTGCCACTTCAGGTGACCCAACTTCTGGAGACCATAAGTCATCGCCAGTTGACCTGATTGACTATTACGACCCCATTCTGGAAAGGCCACAAAGTGCTCTATAAGCCTGAATGGTGTAGGCACTTGTCACCCAGATTCTCAACCTCATCTAGGACCTCTAAAGCCTTCAAAACTAAGTCCAAAGTTTCTATACCCTTCTACCAATACCGAAATTCTTCAATATCTCCAAAACTAGACTTGATATGTCAATGAAACTTTACTGGTAGGCTGATACGACTAAGATGAATCTCCACATGTGAAATCAGAACATTCTAAGATCTTATGACCAACTTACTAAAAATAGCAAGTTTCCATAAATAGTAGCTCCACACAAGATAGCCCTTATTGAATACAAAAACATAAATATTTTTGGGTGATGCAAGATTGCTCTTACACCCAGGATGCTCCTACATCAGACACCCGGGGTAATTTGAGAAGTGACCCTATCATGACTCAGGTGTGGAGAGGGAAACCAAGATGGTTAACCTCCTACTTTTTTAGCCATCATGAATCTTCAACAAGTCATCCTTTCCACTTAACTAGATATTCTTCATATGTCTTGTTCCTTGTGCTTTTGCCAACATGACTATCCAGTATATCTTCAATCTCTTTGGTATCTGAACTAGTTGCTGGAATACTCCACTGTGCTACTGTGATCTCATCTTCAACACCTCCTTCATGATACTCTATAAGATCTAAAATGTTAAACACTGGTGAAATATTCATCTCAGTAGGCAATTCTACCTCATATGTGTTTCTTGAATAATGCTTCTTCAGTATCTTACATGGTCCAAACTTCTTCATTTTCAGCTTGTTATATGTACCAACTGGAAACCGTTCCTTCTGCAAATGAACCATGACTTCATCTCCATCCTAAAATTCCTTATGCCTCCTTTTCTCATCTACCTTAGCCTTATACTATGCATTCATCTTGGTAATATGCTTCCTCACCTCCTCATGGATGTTCTTCAAGTGTTCTGCAAAATCCTCGGCTTTAGCACTACTTATTTCTCCTTTATCTATCTTTCTTAATTTAGATGAATTTTTGGGACTACTACCATATACAATTTGGAATGGTGATCTACCAGTTCTCCTGTTAATAGAATTATTGCATGCAAATTCTGCCTGTGGTAAAATCAAATCCCACCCTATTGGCTTATCCACAACCAAACATCTCAGCAAATTCTCCAAACTCCTATTCACCACCTCTGTCTGTCCATCAGTCTGTGGATGATGTGATGAACTGAACTTCAAATCTATCTTCAACTTCTTCCACAATGTATGCCAGAAATATCCAATGAACTTAGTGTCTCAATCTGAAACTATGGTCTTTGGCAAACCATGAAGTCTCACTACTTCTCTGAAAAACAATTTTTCTACATGAACAACATCATTAGTCTTCTTGTAGGGAATGAAATGTGTCATCTTTGAAAATCTATCAACCACCACAAAAATTGAATCATGTCCCCGCTAAGTCCTTGGTAAACAAAGAACAAAGTCCATACTAATATCCTCCCAAGGATTCTCTGGTATAGGTAATGGATGATACAATCCTTTATTCTGCTTCACTCCTTTCGCCATTAGACATACTCTGCAACTCTATACAAACTTCTTCACATCTTGCTACAACTGTGGCCAATAATAATTCTCACTAACCAAAGCAAGGGTTTTATCATGACCAATATGTCTAGCCAATCCTCCGCTATGCGTCTCTTTCATGACATTCTCCCTCATAGAACTTATTGGAATGCATAGCTGACTCCCTCTGAATAGCATATCATCCCGAATGATAAAATCCAACCACTTCGTTCTATCTAGAGTAACAGGTTCTTTACACGCTTTTCAAGCTTCTCCAAACTTAGGATCCTCTAGATACAAATTCTTGAGTTCCTTGAACCCAACCACCTCAATCTACATCTCTGTTAGCAATAGTTCCCTCCTTCTAAGAGCATCTACAACCCTGTTAGACTTTCCACTCCTGTGTTTTAAAACAAATGTATAACTTTGCAAAAGCTCAACCCATTTCAAATGCCTTTGATTCAACTTTCCTTGACTATTCAAATATTGCAAAGCTTGATGATCAGTATAAAAAACAAACTCCTTAGGAAGCAAATAGTGTCTCCACTTCTTCAATGTCTGAACTATAGCATAAAATTCCTAATCATAAACATAATATTTTCTCTTGGCATCATTTACCTTTTCACTAAAATAAGTAATAGGTTTACCTTCTTATCTCATAACAGCTCCTATTGCAGTACCACTAGCATCATAGTCTACTTGAAACACCTTATTAAAATCTAGAAGTGCTAAAATAGGCTATTCTATAACTTTCTATTTCAACAGTTTAAAACTCTTATCTGCCCCATTAATCCACTTGAACTCTTTTCTATCCACTCTCATTGTTTCAGTCCAGGGTCCACAAATACTGCTAAAATTTTTGATAAACTTTCTTTAAAAGCTAGCTAGACCATGAAAAGATCTTACCTCAGTAGCACTCCTTGGAGTAGGCCATTCAAGGATAGCTTGTACCTTCTCTAGGTCCATTTTTAGACCTTCTCCTGAAACTACAAACCCCAGATACACTAACTCTTTCTTCACAAAACTGCACATCTTCAAATTAATCAACAATTTGTCTTCTCTCAACTTCTCAAATACCATACGAATATGCATCATATGCTCCCCCAATGTCTTCCTAAAGATCAAAATATCATTTAGGTAAACAATGACAAACTTACCCAGAAATTCTTTCAAAACCTCGTTCATGAGCCGCATGAAAGTGCTTAGTGCATTGGTTAGCCCAAAAGGCATGACTAACCACTCATACAGTCCTTCCTTTGTCTTGAAGGTAGTATTCCATTCATCTCTCATCTCCTTCTCTAATCTGAATCTGATGATATTCAGTCTTAAGATCTATCTTTGAGAAATACACAGCTCCACTCAAACAGTCCATAATATCATCCATTCTTGGCAATGCAAACCTGTACTTGATTGTGATCTTGTTTATTGCTCTAGAATCTGTACACATCCTCCATTCTCCATTCTTCTTTGGTGCTAATACCACTGGTACAACACATGGACTCAGGCTCTCCTGAATCAACCCTTTCTATAATAGCTCATGTACTTGTTTGTTCAGCTCTTCACTTTCTACTGGTGTCATTCTGTGGGCTGCCTTGTTTGGTAAACTGGCTCCTGGAATCAAGTCCATCTGATGATTGATCTTCCTAACTTGTGGTAATCCATCAGGAATATTATTGAATACAATATCCTAAAACTCATTCAACAAATTCGCAACTTCTATAGGTACATCTTCTACTTCCTCTTTACCAGCTTTTGGAATTAAAGAAAAACATACATGCTCATGCCTCATACCATCTAGGAATTTTTTTCCATCAAAAAAAGTTATTCTTGCACTACCACATACCTTTTCTTCTATGTCATTCAATGGCTTTAGCTTATGTCACACTCCATCCTTTGTTAGGGAATAGGTATTCGCATGACCATCATGTATAGCACACCTATCAAACTGCTATGGTCTACCCAACAACACATGACATGCATCCATAGATATGATATCACATAGTACCTCATCATGGTACCTGCCAATCTTGAACTTTACTAGGCACTATTCACTGACCATAACCTTGTGGTCATCCTATACCTAGGAAATCCAATATGGATGTGGGTGCTTTTGTCTCTTGAGCTTCAACTTTGTCACCATCTCTTCTGACACCAAATTATTAGTGCTTTCACTATCAATAATCACATCATAACATTTATCTTCACACTTGCACCTGGTGCGAAATAGGCTCCTCCTTTCGTCAAGTTCATTCTCACCACTCAACATGACTCTTCTATTAATCAACGTTTCTCCTCTTTTGGTATCTTCAAAATTCGATGATCTAGCATCTTCATCTACATGTGCAACTCTGGCCTGGCCTTCATTTCTCTTATCTATTCTTCCTTGGCACTGAGGAAATTTAAATGCCCTATGACCTTCTTCTCCATAGTGAAAACATGTTCCACGGAAGCCACCTCTTCCAGATCCTTGTCCTCTTCCTCTTCCTCTTTGATCTCTATTACTCTGATCCTTGAGGCGATTGGAATTATTTCCTCACTAATTCTGACTACTACTGGCCTCATCCTTTTTTTTGAATCTTCATTTCAGCCACCATATGACTGTCCACCAGATCGTCCACTGCGACCTCTTCCATTTTGTCTACTCTCAAACTTCTTGTTCAACTTTTCCTCTACTTTTAGGGAAAACTAGTATGCCTCTTCAATACTGTTCATTCAAACCAGATTCAGCTCCTCCTAAATGCTTGGCCTCAACCCATTAAGGTAATGGGCAACTTTCTCCTTATCAGCTTCTGCATGGCCTATTCTGATGAGGAGCCGATAGAACTCCTCAGTATACTCCTAAACAGATCTTCCTGCTTGCTTCAAACCTTGCATTTTCTTTAGTAGGTCAAGCTCATAATCAACAAGAATGAACTGTCGTTCAATTTATCCACCATCTGATCCCATCTTGTGATTTTATCCTTTCCTCTTCTATTTTGGTCCAATTGAATCTCTTACCACCAGATCTTCGCATGACCTTTCAGTCTGGCCTTTGCAAATTTGACCCTAACAAGGTCCTCAACATCTTCATACTCAAAATATTCCTCACATTCATTGATCTAGTTGATCAATTCTTTTAGGTTAAGATTTCTAGAAAATGTAGGAACCTCAATCTTAGGTCTTTTCCCAATCTTGGAAATGGCCTGGAAAAGTCTTTCTTCTTCTTGATTGAAAGCTTTGACTTCTCCTTCCTGATCAGAATTTCCTTCTTCTCCAGCTTCATCCTTGCTTTCATCTCTGACATTAAGATTCGTTCCTCTATGAATCTCCTCTTGCAATGCTCACACTTGTCTCTGCAGTGCCCTAACCTCAGGTGTTACAACACCAACTCTTCCACCACGTTCCCTTCATGGAGGCATTTTTGTGATGCATGCTGAAACCCTAACCGCGGTCCTAGTGCAAACTGCCTCACAGTCGATGATCTATTTACACACTTAGGAACTCCTGCTCTGATACCACTTGATGAAGGGTGCTCCCCTTAATTCCACAAATACATAACAGAAATAGAGAAACAACAACAATATGCAAGAACAGAAAATTGGCTTCTTATTATCTCCACAAATGTGGAATTACAAACTTTCATAATTACAATATGAAAAGCCACGTGGGCATTCCCTTACAATATTCTATAGGACAAAGCCTCGAATCAATACCCAGATCTAGTACCCAGAACTACCCAAAACTATCTAAGACAACACCATGTGCCTTCTTTATACAAGCAATTTCCACCGCCCGAAAAGGTTCCAAAAATTTAGCCCTAAGGGCTGACCAAACTTAGAATTATTTTATTTTACAATTTATTACATCATTGTCAGCTGAAAATAACTTTTCAAACCTGAACATAAATTTTGAAGGAAAATTATTTTCGCCACTTTAGGTGACCCAACTTCTGAAGACCATAAGTCATCACTAGTTGACCTGATTGACTATTACAACCCCATTCCAGAAAGACCACAAAGTTCTCTAAAAGCTTAAATGGCACAAGCGCTTATCACCCAAATTTTTGACCTCATAGGGGACCTCTAAAGCCATCAAAACTGATTCCAAAGCTTTTGTACCCTACTGCCAATACTAAAATTCTTCAATATCTCCAAAACTAGACTTGATCTGTCAATGAAACTTTACTGGTAGGCTGATACAACTGAGATGAACCTCCACATGTCAAATTGGAACATTCTAAGATCTTATGACCAACTTACTAAAAATAGCTAGTTTCCATAAATAGTAGCTCTACACAAGATAGCCCTTATTGAATACAAAAACAAAAATATTTTTGGGTGATGCAAGATTGCTCTTACACCCAAGATGCTCCTGCATTAGGTTTCCAAGGGTAATGATACAATACATGGGGATTCCACCTCTAGAAACCTAAAGACAATATTGTCTCTTTAAACTATAGAACCCAAACAAGGTACAAAAATATATATTTACAAGGATTGAATTCCACCTTATTACCAACAAGTAGGTGTGATGTACGAGAATCATGTAAGCTCTCAATTTTGGTTTTACTTGTTTATTTTTATCTATAATATTTATAACAAAGTAGTTGTTAGTTTCAATTTGTGCCAACACCGTGTGCATTTATAAACCTCATATTACTTGACAATATTATAATTTTTTTTGGAATACAAATAAAGTGATTCTTGATAATACAAGAATGAGAAGTCAAACATCATGTTTAAAGATAAATCAACCATCGATTTGGATGATTGTAATTCTATTATTAGGTAGTTAAATAGAACATCCTCTAATTTTCTACATTTTAAAAACAAGAATATGGTTTTCCTAAGTCACACAATTATGTTTTAAATGGAATGAAAAAAAGAAGAATTCTTTCTACATAAAAGGTAGCCTAATGGTAAAGGGAGAAGAATAATTATTTGTCACTATTTTCAGTAATACTTGTTATGGTGATTTTAAAATTAATATGTTTATATTAGTGTGTGTGTGTGTTTTGTTGGAAAATACAATTGAAACAATTGTTATTTTGTCATTAATGTCAAACCTTAACTGGTGAGATAGTTTTAATCTAGTAAAGTATCATATATTTTGATTGATGAAGAGGAATTGAAAAGAGGACATAACAAGAAGACCTAGTGAAAGTTTGAGTTATGAGATACTACAATGGGTATTTGATTAGTTTATACATTGGAAAGGTAATGTGTTGTTTATCTCGTACACTAAGTGAAGAAGTTAGTTATTTGAAGTATAGAAGAAATGAGGAAAGAAATTCTAGAAGCATAGGCTTAAGTGAGAAAAAATGAGAAAGTTTAGTTTAAGCCGAGTGATGCTAGTGTCGACCAAGCACCATTGTAAGCTGAGTAAATTTTAGTGTTGATCGACCATCATTAATTGTCAAGTATCATAGAATTAACCAAGAGAAGATAGTGTTTGTTGAGAAGACAAGTTTAGTGATGACAGAGTTATCTAATGATGACCAAGTAGATCAACACAGTAATGACCAAGTTTCAGTAATATAACGTTTGTGAAGGAATTGAGAATCCTAGCTGACATAGTTGAATTCTTGGGATATGTCAAATGAGTTGACATTAAAGATGAATGATCTAGAGAATTTAATGCATGGTAAACCATTTTATTATGGATTCAAGGAGAAATTTTGAGAAGTATCTAGAAGCATAAGGATCATAACATAATTATGGAAGGATTCGATGAATATAAGCTAAACCTAAGATCTAAAAAAGAGATTAAGTGACAAAAGATTAATCTACCTAATCAAGGAGGTATAAGGATGACCTAATCTTGGGTTATATAGATTTTGGAAAGAGGTTGATTTTATTGACTGGCGAACCTAAGAATAAGGCTAAGAAGAGCTATGAAGAGCTAAATAGACTTGAGGTGATTTATTGAAGGGAGTTTTTAGAATATCAAAAATAAAGATGGTAAGGAAGGCCAATCAGTAAATTAGCATATGAGTGTATTAGATTTGTGATGCAAGGGTATTATCAGAAAATTGGTGAATCTGCATTGATCTGTGTTGTTTTGGTTCTATGGTACTCGGTTGTAGCTTTAATCGATGGTCTCAGTTATTGAAGGAAGCTTCATCGCTAAAGGAACTCGGTGGGACTTCTTGTGCTTGGTCAAACTTGTGCTTGGTAATGCCTATTTCTCAGTGTTGCTTGACTTGGTCAGTTGTTTCACTGGTGCTCAGTTGTTTCTCTGGCACTCAGTATTTTTGGTATAACGACTGGAGTTCTTGGTGATTTGGTTGGCCGAATTGGTACATTTATTATTGGTATCTTTTGTTGTATTCTCCTATGTAAATCTAGAGGCCGAAATGGATAATTTAATTACTGTAAGGCTATTTGTGAGCTGACTTGTATTCCATTTAATATTTTTTTTTAGGAGTTAATTATGTCATCCAGCTGACTTGTGGCTGAAGATTAGTATTTAAGGGGTGCTTGGGTAGTTATTTAGGACATTAGATGGGAGTGATTAGACTTGGACCCTATGAGATCTTGAATATTAGATTAATTTTTGATAGTTTATAATAGTAGAGCTAGTTGTTTGTATGGTTGGAGACAAGGAGATTTCTTGGTGGCTTGCGAGCTCAAGTTCAAAGTTGCCTTAGGGTTTCCATTAGTTACTGATTTTTTTTAGAGCTGGACTAGCTGGAGTTGGATTGGATCTTGTGGATCTTGCAGAACTATTTCTGATTGTAATTGGCCCTAATTTAGAAGGCCTTAAGCTGGGCATGTTAATAAAAATTATGTTGAAAAAAATTGTCGTGTTGTGTTATTCCAAATTGTGGTGTTTGGCTTCTTGTGAGGACTGTCCTTAATTGGATCATCCTTGCCTGTCCTACATTAGATGGTATTAGAGCTTGAAGATCTTGAGTGTGTAAATTAGTTGAGGATATTTTCACCAGGACCTTGTTGGTGACTTATTAATTTTGGTTTTCAAAAATCTTGAAGGATGCCTCCGAGAAGATTGGACCCTAGAGCAATTGTAGATCTCTATGATGTTGTGGAGTCAAAGATTATAGAGAAGGTGAAAATATGATTTTAGATCTAAGATGGAATTGATGAAGAATGACATGATCGTTGAGATCGTGATGGATATGACTGGTGTACCTCAGAATGTTGGTACTGAGGATGGTTATGAGGAAGCTACTGAAGACTTTGAAGTTGTTGGATCTAGTGATGATGACTGGAGAGATAGATCTAGTGAAGATAGAACTGGCCGGTTACATAGATTTGGAGCTCGATTAAGTAATAGTTACCGAATGAAATTTTCTACTTTCTCTCGTACTTTGAAACTTAAGAATCTGATTAACTGGATTTGTGAATTAGAAGATTTATTTGAGCTGGAATAAATTGAAGAACCTCTTCGAGTAAGATTGACATAGACTAATTTGAAAGGACATGCTGCTCTTTAGTGGAAAGAATTACAAAGAGATAGAGAAGATGAAGGTGAAATGAAGATCAATCGGTGGAAGTTGATGGTGACTAAATTGAAAGCTAAGTTCATACCTGCTGACTATGAGCTTGACTTGTTTAAGAAGTTATAGAATTTGAAGCAAAAATATTTGACTATTGAAGACTATACCGAGGAATTCTACAAACTTACTATTTAGTCTAGAATAGAGAACTTGGTAAGGAAAAGGTAGCTCAGTATGTGAATGGTTTGAGATTTAATATTCAAGATGAGCTTGGTATGCTAAGGATTGATTTTGTTGAAGATGATTATCAGTATGGTTTGAAGGCAAAAGATAAGTTGAAAAGGAGATAACATAGTAATCCCTGAGGGAAGGAAAAGATTGATCACTCGGTGAAGGATAAACTGACTACAGAAGATGAATGGAAACCTATGGAATTGAAGAAGAAGACAAGTAGAGTTATCTTTAAGGGTACTTGTTATAATTGTGGTGAAGAAGGACATCATTCTTTTGAGTGTACACAAAAGAAGGTTGGTGACCAACGAACTACTCTGGTGAATGTGAATGTTGAGAATGAACCTGAATCTAAGAACTTACTAGTTCGAAGAACATTTCTTGGTATGAAGGTGGAATATTTTCAAAGGAGTAACTTGTTCAGAACTTGGTGCAAGTCTATAGGTAAACTTTGTGATGTAAATATTGACAGTGGTAGTACTGATAACCTTGTTGCTAAGGACATGGTTCAAAAACTTGTTTTGAATAGAATGAAACATCCTTATCATTATATGATTGGCTGGTTACAAAATGATCATGCTCTGGAAGTGAGGGAGCAGTGCTTTGTTGATTTTTAGATTGGCCAGTATAAGGATCTTGTGTTGTGTGATATTGTGGAGATGAATAGTTGTGATATATTTCTCGGTAGACCTTGGCAATATGATTGCAAAGCTATGTATGATTGTGTCAATAATGTGTTTACTATTGAGAAGGATGACAGTAAGTTTTCCCTGATGCCTTTTGTAGATACAACATTCGATATGAGGAGTCTGAGTATTGGTAGCTGAGTTGAGTTTGTGGATCCTGAGAGGATGGATGATCAGTATGGAGAAAAATCCTATATGTTATCAAGGAAAGACTTGAAGAGACAAAGGAAACTAAAGTGGAAGAGTATGCAAACTAAAAAGTTGGAGGACTTATATGTGAAGAACCAGTTCGAGGTTTATGTGTTGAATCCTGGAAGATGTTCTTCTAGCAAATGAGCATATTTTCAAACCTGGGGTGTCTGATGTAGGGGCATTCAAGGATACTCAGTGAATCTACATGGAGGTGCATTGTTTTGGTTATGTGGTACTTGTTTGACGCTTTAACCGATGGTCTCAGTTATTGAAGGAAGCTCGGTCACTGAAGGAACTTAGTGGGACTTCTTGTGCTCGGTGAAACTTGTGCTTGGTTATTCCTGTTGCTTGGTTTTTCTTGACTTGGTCAGTTGTTTCACTGGTGCTCAGTTGTTTCTCTAGTGCTCGGTAGTTTTGGTTTACTAACTGGAATTCTTGGTGATTTGGTTGGCCGACTTGGTACATTTATTGTTGGTATCTTTTGTTGTATTCTCCTATGTAGATCTAGAGGATGACATTGAGAATTTAATTATTGTAAGGCTATTTTTGAGCCGACTTGTATTGCATTTAATATTTGTTTGTAGGAGTTAATTATGTCATTCAGTTGACTTGTGGCCGAAGATTAGTATTTAAGGGGTGCTTGGGTAGTTGTTTAGGACATCAGATGGGAGTGATTAGACTTGGATCCTACGAGATCCTGAAGATCAGATTAATTTCTAATAGTTTGTAATAGCAGAGCTAGTGGTTTGTATGTTTGGAGACAAGGATATTGCTTGGCGACTTGCGAGCTCAAGTTTAGATATGCCTTAGGATTTCCATTAGTTGCTGATTTGTTTTAGAGTTGGACTAGTTGCAATTGGATTAGATCTTGTGGATCTTGTACAACTATTTCTGATTTTAATTGGCCCTAACCCAAAAGGCCTTACAATTGGGCATGTTAACAAAAATTTAGTTGAAAACAATTGCTGTGTTATTACACTTTTTTAGAGATGCTGATATTTGTTGAAATAACACATTTTTCATAAAATATGATGATTTAATCCTTGAGAGGTTCCATTTGAAGGATTTAATTACAAATGGTTAGGTCAAAGCCTCTTAGATAAAAAAAAAATTGATACAACATTTATACTCCTCATTCATACCTATAATGGAGCCTCCTTCGCACCTATTAAAATGCTGACAAAAAAACACTTTGAATTTATCTTTTTGAAAATCAAATGAATCCATTTCACAAAACTATCTATGTAGTAAGGTACTAAGAGAAAAATATTTTTAATGATTATAATGTTAATACATATTAATTTTATTATGACTTTGTATTTTTAGTTTTACTAAACATAGATATTTTACCCTATGTCTACCTCTATGTTTGATGCTTATGGAAAAATAGTAAATGAGAAAAAAAATTTATAAAAAATATCTTTTCCCTAAGTATTGAAGTTATCTTTCTATCAAAAAAAATAAAAATAAAATTAGACAAATACATGACAGGTTATAAGCTATGTAGTCAAGGTATGTCAAAATTACAATTTAGTCAACTTCAAACGTTAATAAAATATGAAATAAACATGATAATGTCATCAAATAAATTGCATGCCCTCCGTATGGATGTTAAAAAACTAAATTCGAAAGAATCACATTGATATCTATTTTAGAAAAAAAATTATGCTCTATGCAAATAATGTAACTCTTTGGAAATGACATTTTCAGCAACATACCAGTTTTTGTGGGAGAAAGAAAAAACCATTCAAATCAATTCAAAAATAAAAAATAAAAAATAAATTTAAAATCTAAACAAAAAATCCTAAAAGACTCTAATTTACTTCATCTTTCGATTGCAAACAGTTTAACGAAAATATGCATCTGAATTTGAATTATTTTTTCAAAATGTCGAGTTCAGTGTCCGTTCAGGTAAAAAACTGTAACCCACTATTGTGGGTCATGGTGTTTGGCTACTTGTGAGGACTATCCTTAATTGGATCCTCCTTGCCTATCCTGTGTCAATTTGTATTTACAAAGTGAGTTGTATATTTTAGATCAGAACCTACTGTTACTTTCTAACCATTATATTAGTTAAAATCCGTTAATCAAGGTTGACCTAACAGTCATTTTGTGAACCCTTTAATCAAGGTGACATTATAATGGGATTTTCTTAATACCTCTAACTAGGCCACTCCTAACATGATGATTTAATCTTTAACAAGGTCACACCTAACATTTTTTCTTGTAACCTTTAACAGGATTGGCTTCTCACAAAGCTCACTTTAGAAGGCTGAAAATTTGGTAGCATGTTACTGGTGGTTTTCCCATATTGGGTTTCCATGTTAAATCCTGGTGTCATACTTGTTTGAATGTTATTTGATGTGTCATGTTGTAAAAGTTTTATATGCTGCAAGTTGATTACTTTTGGAGAGTGGACTACAAGTTTTATGTTACTCACATATTAGATATAGAGATAGAGTGATTTTCTGAATAGATCTAAGTTTTTTGAAGTTTTAAAAGTTGAATAAGTTCATCTAGACCCAAGGATAACTGATTCCCCCCTTCTCAGTTATTCTAAAATTATTTTGACATGTGTGTGTGTGTGTGTGTGTGTGTGTGTGTGTGTAATTTTATTTCTTTGGAATTAAGAACATTCTAGAATCCCCCATAATGGATATCAATAAAGATTAGTATTTATTATGATTATAAGAAATATTTATTATTTATTATAATTCTAGTTGTTCTATTTGGGACACTAAAGATACTGTATGCTTGTTCTAATAAGATATCTAAGTTAAATTAAATGTTTTAGCATTATTCTTCATGTGAATTTATAGCATTTTGTTTCCCATGGGATTTCTACTATAGTAGAATTAGAGTATTGAATTAATAGATATTTAATATGTTATTTCTCTTATTTGATCTTATATTTACTTGAGGGGAAGTTAATAGTATTTTTTTGGGTTTCAATATTTTGGTTATAATTAGAATGGTATTAGTATAAGAGGTCATGAGCATCACATTTAACCAAAGAAATTGATCAAAAAGATGACAAAAGGACCATTTTGTAAAGGAGAGAGTCGCACAAAATTAAGATGTAGTGCCATGAAAAGTGAATATAAAGCGGAATAGAAGATTGGTTTTTCTTGTGATTGTAGAAGGTTATGATTAAAAGAACAATGGGGAGTAGTCTAAGAAGAATGACAAAAAAAAAATTGAGATGAGCAATATGATGGAGGGTAGGAATGAAAACTTTGTGAGATGCTAGACATAATTGAAAGAATTTAGTGGATATATTAGTAAGGAATTATTTTTCTAATCATGTTGTGATTGTAGTAAATAGAAAGGAGGAAGTTGATAGTCCAGAAACAAAGATAGTTTTAGTTACAAAATATGAGGAGAATGAAGAAGATTACCAAGTGAAAAAAATTATGAAACTTTTAATTCTTCAAGGTTAGAAAATTCACACTTTGGTCACTTTCAATATTGAATGCAAAGTGTTGTTAAAAATCAAACAACCCATTGATGGTAAAAGTCATATTCATGCTTTCCTTTTAGAAGATAACAACTATAAAAAAGATAAAGGAAAAGTTAGTCTTTATAAAGGATGATGTGAAAATAGAGGCGTTGTTTTGTAGGAAAGTGCATCTTGAAGGAGGGAGTAAAAATTTTGTGAAGGAGGTTGCAATAGAAATTGAAGGTACATATTCAACCAGGATAGTGTAGTTATAGATTCATTCAAGAATTTGGATGTCATTGGGAAACAAGATGAGTGGATACATGGTGAACAAGTAAAATTATGGAAATTTGAGGCTCATAAATAAATCAAAATCCAAGGATATAATTACCAAGTGAAGAGTAAACAAATGCAAATGGAGAAAATCAAAAAGAGAAAATGCAAACATAAAGAACATTTGGAAGAAGTACTAAATGGATACATAGAAAAACCAATTATAAATAGAAAAAAAAAGAAAGTGAAGAATGATATTATTAGCTTCATGAGAAGGATATTGTAATTCCCACCCTAGTACTCTAATATTTTGGACTGACAAGATCATTAAATTTAGTTTTATGGATTATATGTTTTTCTTATTTTGATTAGATGATGATACATTTTGAGAATATGTTTGGTTAATAAAACTATTTTATGAAAGTAATAAAGGAATTAAAGTATTAGCATGACATGTTTTTCATATTTATATGAATATATTTGTGAAAATGATTCATTGTTGTTTTATATTATGGAATTATGATTATTTTGGAGCTAACCATACTAATCAAACTATGTTTTGATGATGATACTATCTAATGTGCTTGTGGCATGATGAGAGGCATTCATAGTCACTTCTACAGGAGGTCCACACAATGTCACACTCTCCCTCCTTATATGCCATTTTTTTGTATATTTATATGCCATTTTTTTGTATATTTATATGCCATTTTTTTGTATATTTCTAAGACACTCTCAAAGATTCCTTGTTGACTTAGGTTCCTTTTAGGAGGTAACCTTAGTTGGGGGTTTGAATAGTATTATGATTTTGTTGATTTTGAGATTTATGTTTTTGAGTATGTTTTCATTATTCCTTTATATATATGTATTATGATTTTCTATCTTTTTAATATAAATTAGATTTAGGAATTATGTATTATATGTGTGTATGTATATATATATGAATGCACACATATATACCTACGCATATATAAATAGTTATGAGCTATGTGTTTTATTTTTATGTATAATTGTATTGGTATTCTTATAAAATAAATGAGGAAATGTAAAATAAAAATAAAAATGAGAGAAATAAATTCCTTTTTTGTAAAACTAGCTTACCTAGGAGTTTTGAACCTGAGACCTCCTAGGATTTAGGATAGTTTGTTTCCATTTGCACTATGTGAGCTCTTGAGAATTATTTTCACCTCTAATCTAGTTATGGTCTTAATAAGTAAAATAAGTTAATAAAAAAATATAAAACATTTAATTATGCTGTAGAAGTTGCTTTAATTTGTGAAACCAACTATGGTAGTTGGAGTATTTTCTTCCCATTAAGAACATGCTCCAACTATATAGTTGTTTACTAATAGTTGGAAGAAGAGGAGATTTGGGGATTGGAGGAAATTTGGGGATTCCAGGAAGATTCATATTTTTTCTTTCCATAATAATATTGATAATAGATATTTAGTAGGAGGTTGGGATGATTCTCAGAGAAGGAAGGAATTTATTGGTCTCAGAATGATTTAGGAAGATTTCTTGGAAGGACATCCATCACCCAAAGCTTGGAAGAAGTTTCTCTAGATTGCTCAACTTTGGAAGGGATTTCTCTACAGGACTCTAAGTAGGGTTCACCTCTCTCTCTCTCTCTCTCTCTCTCTCTCTCTCTCTCTCTCTCTCTCTCTCTCTCTCTCTCTCTCTCTCTCTCTCTCTCTCTCTCTCTCTCTCTCTCTCTCTCTCTCTCTCTCTCTCTCTCTCTGTGTGTGTGTGTGTGTGTGTGTGTGTTTTATTGAATTTTTATAATATTCATATGGTTTTGAAAGTTCCTATTGTTAATAATATCTTGATCTGGTTATGTTGCTCGAAATGTGCAATTTGTTTGGGAAGATTGATAAATTAAATAATGGAATATCTCTTTTAGAATTCTTGCTAGGAGGGTTATTTTTGTATATATGGATGTAATTTAGTGTTTTTTTTTTGTGTATCTATGGTTTAGGGAATTTTACGGATGATTAGTAATGTTTAGGAAGGATTAGGAAGATCTATTTGTTGTTTTCATTCTTGTTCCTTATGAAGATTTTTGCAATGAATCCTTAATTTTTTTTCTTTTTGTTTGATTGGAGATATATGGTGGGTTTGAGAGGGGTTATGGATGTGGCACTGAGAGACCTTAGTTAGGTTCACCTCATATAACATTTCCAAGGCACCCTCCATACTTCATTTTGGTCATAATTTCAATCTAGGTCAATTCTGGGAACTTTTCAATCAGTTCTCATATCAGTAAAGTAGGATGAAATTGTTTAATCATACTAAAATATCAGTATAATAATATTGGCCTATGAGGATACTCTTATTTTCCTCTCATAATAATCATAGTTTAGTTTTGGGGTCATGGGAGTCAATTTTGATCACTTTATGGCTTGGGGTTTGGTGTTTATGTTTTGTATTTTGATCCTGACCCTTGTCTGCATCATTTCACCTCTATGAATATTAAAATCAATGGATGAGGTGAATCAAAATGTTTTCTTTGAGGTGTCTTATGTTTGACATCCTTTTTATTTATTAATTTTATGCATATGGATAAGGTTAGGCCTCATCATGAGGGCCTGAGTGCCCATGAGAGTTTCTTAAACCTATGAATCAAAACATTTAAAGTATTTCCTTATTATTTTGGTTTGTGGTAGGGTATGATACTAGGTACCCTGGGTGAGTGGATCACCATAGGTGTTGGAACCTGAAGTGGTTTCTAGAGGATCCTATGGGTGAGTTTGTAATCAAGTGATAACCATAAAAATTAACTTTGGAAGGGGGTTTCAAAAGATTATGAAATCTACATACAATGATAAAGTCCACATAGACTTGTTGGCATACAAAGACCATGGGTAACTTCCAAGGTGGATCCTTCACATAAAAAGGGGACTGAGGTTACATGGTTTCTAGGGAGGATCCCAATACACAGGTTGTGTGATGACACTCACGTAAATGGTATACTAGAACCCAAACCTTTGTGTATATTATGGTGATATGTTCTTTCTTATGGCCTTTCTTTTTGGAATTTTGAGTGAATGGTTCTTTAGCTTAGACTACCTGAGGCCTTGTGAGTACCTTCATTCTATCTCGTAGCATGGGGAGTGGAACTTCAAAAGTTTCACATGGTTGGGTGGAAAATACATTTTGAGGTACTATTCATGGTTTGTGTCTTAGCCTAGATGAAGATTTATGAAGTAAAGAAGACTTCCTATATTGTATCATGTATCGTTATTTATTGTAAACAAGATGTAATGATCTATTTGTAAGACCTTGGGCAATTTGATGTAATTATATTTGAAATTGAAAGAAATAATCAATGTAATTAGGGAGGGGTGGTTTTAGGAACATTTACGGGAATGTTTATATGTAATTTAGAAAGATGTAATAAATAAATTTAGTTTTCTATTCTCTATGCTATCTCTCTTTGAATGATTGAAATGGAAACTGAAAAGTAAGGATTTATAAAATGCAAGATTAATATATTTTGGAAGTATAAATATTCTATGTGTAGATATGGTTAATTAGGAAAGAAATGAAAAGAAAAGGATATCTATGTATTTATCTTAGGAAATAAATAATGTGTTCCTATCTTTTCTCAAAAATCTAAAAGTTATTTAAGGTAGAAAAGGGAAATGAATTCATTAACTTAGTTAATTGAATCAATGGTTTTAATGTGGGTAAAATTTTTTTGTAAGGGAACCTTTAAGGACATATTCATATGTAGGATTATCAAATGAGATATTGTTAATGTTTCAAAAAATAGATTAGTTACATTTCTTGTACTTTAGACCTTTTCCTTATGGGTTCCCTGGTAGGGACATTACATTTCGTATCAGAGCCCTAGTTTCTATAGTGGGAGCTCTAGGGTCTATTTGTGTTTAACTCAGTGATGTATTAACAGTCAATATGTAACAAACTATTTACCTATGCTTATGTTGTACCACTCTTCTAGTATGCCTCCTGTCACCCATGAAAGAGCTAAGGAAAGATTTCAAGAATCTTCCTCTAGATCTTAACAAGAGAGTTCCCATTGGGTGTATGAGGGAGAAAAAATAAGGATAACCATAGGAATGAGAGTCAAAGTAATGACTATGAAGAGGCTCAATTGATCAATTTTTTTTGCAAAGGCTAGATAGCATATAAAATAGAGAAAACCATGGGGAAGAAAACTGTTCTCACCATCAGGATAGGGAAAGAGATAGAAGCCCTATGATAAGGGAAGCTATACCAAAATTTGAAGATAGAGATACTTCTCCCATGAGGGATTTATTGAAAGTCAAGGTACCCCTCTTCTATCTCAATGAAGGGGGATCCTATACATAAACCTAGTTGTTTGACCTTGAGATATGTTTTTCCATGCATCCCTTTAGTAGTAATGTGAAAGCTACATGTTCCATTATGAACTCAAGGAAATTGGAATCCACCTGGTGGCATATAGAAGAGGAGAAACTATAGGTTAGCATTAATACTATTTCTTGGTAATTATTCCTAGAATTTTTTAAAGAATGGTTCATGTCGGACCAATGTAGATAAGGTAGGGAAGAAGAGTTTCACCACCTTAAGAGAGAAAACATGACTGTGGAGGAATACAAGAGAAAAATTTATGAACTTAAGCCCATATCAGTATACAAAGATAATGACCCTATTCTTTTTCATCATTTCATAAGAGGTTTGAATGACCACTTATCAAGAGATGTAGTAGTCCTTGAACCCAAAAGTATCTAGGATGCTATTACCAAGGCCTTTCTAGTTGAGAGGAAAGTAAAGTAAAGATGGGATGGTTGTTCTAGTGGCCAAGCATTGAATGTTGGATTGGGTTCTAAAGATAATTATGATCAAGGGATTTCTAACTCCAAGAACCAACAATCATCCTATAAAGGGGATGAAATTTCCACAAAAAGAAATTTCAGAATAATAACCAAGGTAATGGTAAGTTTCAACACCCCTAGAACCATAGTATAATTGGACCCAACAATGGATTCCTTGTCAACCATCCCAAAATTCTCATAATTTCAATAAAGGGAGTTACCAATAATCCATCACAACTCCTGCAAAGAAATTTGTAAGGAAGACTAGGTATTTTTCCTATGGGTAGCAAGGACACATTGTAGTATTTTATCCTCAATGTACCAATTTCACCAATAATCAAAATCAATAAGCTTCAGAACCAACTATAGGAGATGCTTCTCGGTCACATAGGGTGATCTCTCTAGTTGATTATATACAAGCTGACCACCAGTCAAAAATCATTGAGACTACATTTTCATTAAAGTATAAACCTATTTCAATCTTATTCGATGAAGGAGAAACCAATTCTTTTATATCTCCATCTTTAGTAGAGAAGTGTGGGCTAGCAGCTGTAGGGTAGAGAGTTAAGTCATAGGTAGAACTATCCTCTAGGGCAAAGATGACCACAAACTTGTGTGTTCAAAATTATAACTTGGGATTGGGACCCTTCTCTACCAAGTTTGATCTTTGAGTGATTCACCTTGCATCCTATGAAGTTTTCTTAAGGATGGATTGGTTAACAACTCATGAGGCTAGATTATAGTGCAGATAGAACATAATTCATTGCATAGATGATTTTTGGGAGCATAATGTTGGGATAGGAAAGATAAAGTACTAAGAGGGGAGGGTTGAATTAGTACCCTTAAAAACTTTTACTAAATAAACAATCTACAATAGTAGTCTCTATCTAACTAACTGATTCCATTGTTTGCAACATACATTCAAATAACTTGTAAATGCAAAGTGCATTAAAATAAACAACAAACCATACATGAAATTTAATCACATGACAAAAGTATTTTGGTTATGCAGAAACCTTTGTTAGAAGGTAAAAATTGTGGTGGGGATGACACCCACAAATTCTTCACTACTGTAGAGATAAAGTATGCTGATTAAGGCTACATGTGTGATAACTTCTGGTGATCTTACCCTGTTAGGCATGACAATGAGATTGATTAGATCTACCTTGTGAAAGGATTTTAGAAACACCAAATAAGTGTGCACTCGGTTAAGAGACTTACAATAAACTATTAAGTCTACACTATTAAGAGATTTACAATCATGTTATAATGGTTAAAAGATAATAGAAAATATCTATAAATGACAACTTGAATTTGCTTTGTATCAGATCTATGATATAATAAATAAATATCACCTTTTTATGCAGTGTACTTCTCTCTGTTCTGCTCGGTAGCCTTCTATATTTCTGATAAAATTGAATACTATCTCTGATAACTGCTTTTCCATGTAAACCCTTGTCTGAATTCTGATGTCCTATAAGAAACTGCTTCTTCATGATCTCCTTGTCATGTTGTTATGTCAAAAATGACATCAATTACAATTATATAGAAAATTGCTTTGACGTAATTAGGTTTAGAACATCTTAGAAAACCTAAGATCTATGGTGTACAAAATTAACCTACATCTAGCAGTTACATAGGAATCATCACAACATTTAATGATTACATCGATAATAAATGTGCATCGATCTTGGTAAAACATTTATAGATCCATGTAAACCATTTGCATAGATAAAATGTTCCATTGTTGATTACTATGTCATTTCCTGGACAACTCGGTAAACATTGCATTCCCTGTTTGGTGAATAAACTGATGCTAAGTGTGTAGAATGCTCAATGTTCATTGAATTAGTTCTTCATATACTCTGATGCTTGGTAAACATAATTGGTTAGACTTGTATACATTTATCTTTTAGTTCTACCTTGTGACTACCTGATATAAAGCCTTTGTAAGTTCAACCGACTAGCTTCTATAACTCCTTATTACAAATTTTACCGATTGATCAGTGTAGATTACAAACTGATCTAGTTGATACTAATGACAACATCTAATTCTCAAATAGAGATAAAAATACCCCCCTTTGGCATTAGTATCAAAACTATAATGTGTATATGTCAAATCTCTCAAAAAATGTTCTAACTCCATACATACATATACATGGGTAAAAGCACAATAAGCTGTCACCCTTTTACAAAGGAACAGGCTAACAAAATCAAAGTTGTTCAACTTCAATAATATAAAAATGACATTTATGTTTGGAATTTTAAGATGATGTAAACTAATTAAATGTAATAAAATAGATGAATTTTATGATTAATATTTTTAATATTTTTTTTGAAGAAGAATTGATATGTTTTTTTAATTTTTAAAGATGATTTTTTAGCTGCTGAAAAATGCTTAAAATTAGGGGTCTAGTTCCCACCCAAAACTTATCTGTAAATAAACATATTTTCTCCTAATTTCAAAATACGCATTGATGACATATATATCTAGTGCATAAAGAAATTAAAATTGGTTTGTGACCTATATTTTCTCTTTTATAACAATTCAAATTCCAAATCACTGAAATCGACAGTTTTCATCTCGCAACATATTTTTCATAACAAATATATCCCAATAAAAAAAAGAAATACATATTCTTGAAGATGACTCTCTCCTCTAGTGCACCATGTGTTTTTAAAATTTATTTAATATGATTTACTATTTTTTTCTTTCTCCGAATCAACATGTCCTTGACTATTAAAATACCTACTTGTAGTATTTTTTAATTACAATAAACTATGTCTAATTAAAACACTATAAAATCTATATGAGGATATTCTTGACTCTGATCTCTACAAAATGGTATTTTTTAATTTTCAAGAAAATTTCATTAAAAATATTAGGAGTTATTGAAATGCCACTTTTTTGAAATAATGTTATTTTTATGGTAATTGGACCCAAAGTGGTATAAAACATGCATTCAATAGATATTTTTGATTGGAAAAGTTAAAGAACTTATCTAACTTAGCTATAATGAATCTAGCTAGACCATATGTTTGAACAAAATTAATTTTTAGGTAGAAATACTAAAATTCAGCTGTGTTGATAAGTTAACCAAAAAGGTGACACCTGATTGTGCTTTTACCCACATATACTAACTCTTCTACAAAAGTCCCCCTCGGTGCATGCTCCCAGTATGTAGTGAAGTACAATGGTCCATATATACATGATTTATCCCTTTTTGCAAGTAATGCCAGATCAAAAATGTAATTAAAGTTTGTTAAAAATGTGCTTGTGGGTCTCCTGCAATGAACCCAAGAGGTTTTCCCATTCCTCTTTCAATTTTGTGAGAGAAATGTGCTCAAGACTGACTTGTGCATGCATATCAAATATGTTCTCTAAAACTGATATCTTTGGTGTAGCGACTAAGGCTTGTGCCTTCACAATGTGTATCTCCATGATCTTGAGGTGAGGAAGAAGCTTAGCTTGTAGCTCAGTGACTTGGTCACTTATGTTTTCTTCCTACTTCCTTAAGTCTACTCGCAACCTCCTAAATTATTGTACTTTAAGGATATTCTTATGAAAATCATTTGGCTTGGTTAGAGATACATTTTCACTCACTAAGATTTTTGCTTCCAACTTCTTGATTTTCTCACTTTCCCCAACAGTGAATGGTTCCATAATGCATAATTTAAACAAAATTTTCATTATCTTCTGAGTAATTGATTGGATTCTGGTTATAACCTTAGAAAGCTTGACCTTATTTATTGCCACTTGTTGGCTGACCTTTTTTGCTGGTATAAATTATATTTTAGCCTCTTCCCTTTCTTCTATCCTTTTCTCAACATCTATGTTTGGGGCATTGATATCATGTGTAAGAGTTGCAAGTTGGTCCAAAATAGGTGTGTCTTCATTGATTCTCACATCTGAGACAACCTATTGTAGAATGTTTCGTACATCCTCTAGAATCTACTTGCTCTTACTTTCCTTCCACAATATTTCTCGTGTTCCTTTTCTTGTACACCACTCTCCATATTTTCTTAATTCCTTAGGATCCAAAGTCCTTGGATGACAATTAGGAATCTCAATTATTTAATCTAGAGTGATTGGCCCTTTTCCATGTTTTTTCTTCTTCTTCTTGGACTCTTGTGGAGATGACTTAACGAATGGAACTAGAGCTTTTACCTATACATTTTTCTTGTATAGCTCGGTTGAAACTATTTCTTCCTTCTTCTGTTCTTCAGTGACTTGAGTCTTAGTCGATTGGGTTGGAGCCTCTGATGTAGTGTCAGTGAGTGTGGTCTATGTAGGCTTAGGATCTTCTTGTGCTTGTGTTTCAGCCTCTTTTTCCATAGGCTCATTTGTCTTTGTAGTGCCTTGAGTGTATGTTCCTTGTTTCCCTAATGTATCCTTCAGTTGTTTGGGGATTGAGCCTTTGGATTCCTTTTGTGTTATTATTTCAACTACTTGAACCAATATAGGAATGCCACCTAGTATCATACTTACTATTGGCTCAGTGGGGGCTTATTCTTCTTGTTGAGATCCAACAATTGTAATGTCCTCATCATCCTTGATGTCATCACGACCACCATTAGTGATGTCCTCAATGAGTACATCATTTTAACCATCATTGATTCCTTGTATTGTTACTTTCTCAAGTGCATCCTGGATTATATCTAGGTACTTGGTGGCATCAGTAGTATTAGGCACCTTAGTGTATGATAGTTAAATGGGGTTATTAACTATGAGATCTAAATCATATGCATGGATTCCTTTACCTTAACTCTTAGTTTTCATCTCACATGTTATGGCCAAAGTCATCTTAGCTACCTCAGGTTAGGCTTGTAAAATAGAATACCATAGCAACTTACTATTCTCATCAATATTTGCCATATTTTCCTCAAGTAATTTTACTGTGCAACTTTTCACAAGAAATCTCTTGGAATATGTCTTTATCAATTCCTCAATCTTAGGGACTATCAATGTTGGCATTTCCATTATTAGGGATTATTCCCTCATTCTTTTCTCATTATCTAAGGCATAAGTCCATCTAGCTGATATTCTATCATATAGACTTTTTGGTACATACTTTGACAACTCTATGGGTACCTTCTTGAACTTGATCATCATCTGTATTGCTACTTCTATTTGGTTCTAATCCTCAGTTGACAAGTGTTTGAATTGACTTATTTTTGGGTCACTAAGACCTCCATTGTCTATTATTTTTTCTAAAACCTCATCAATAGAATGATCCTTATTCACAAAAACCTTAAATTGATTTGTTTCATCTTCTTCATCATCAATATCATTTTTCCCTCTTATAAATTTCCTTCTTTTCTTTGGTGCCTCAGTGCTAGCTTTAGTACCTCTCTTCTTTTGATAAGTTTTGGTTAATGTAGGCCTTGATATTTTGATAACTTCTTTCTTCAATGGTGGTGAAGTTGTAGTCATTGACCTTGTTTGTTCCCTAGTTTGCACTTTTTCCTGCTTCTTTAGAGTGGGCTTAACTGGTGTAGAATCTACATCTTTGTCAGACTCAGTTTCCTTATCATTATGTTCTTTGTCAGTGAGAAGTAACTGACCCTCTATTGCTACTTCAATTGGAATGTCCTCAGATGCTTCAATGCCATCTATATTTTCTTCAAGTTTCTTTACCAAATTGCTTATCATTTTCTTGGATTTCTTTGTTATTTTCCCAATGACTACGTCAATTTTTACCTGGGTTTTAGCTTCTTCATATTTACCAAACCTAGAAAATTTTCAATCCTTAGGCTTAGCTAATAAATCATTGACTAACCTTGAAGCTTAGTAAATATCAATTTCATAACCCACAGGGGCTATCCATTTTGTTCTAGGTTCTATTTCCTTTATCAATGTGTAATTTGTGTCCACTAGGAAATATATGTCATGTTCATATTGTTCTACCAGTTATCTCGATATCCTACTCCTTGCATTCATCCTATCCTTCAATTTCTCAAATTAAATGTGTACCATACTCACAAAATTATCTCCCAAACTTTCTATCAAATTAGTAATTTGTAACTATTATACACTAAGTTTGCACCTTTTTTTCAAGCTCTCTTGGTCTTGATAACTTAGTATAACATGGGAATCATCTCCAGGTTGTGGAACCTATGCTAACTGAGATGAGACCTCTAGGTTATAGGCTGGTTCCTCTTGGATAATCACCTTAATTTTCTTCTTGACATGAAAGTAAAACTTTGAGGGAAAAGGGATAAAAGGAATGCTTGAAAGGGAAATGACTTGAAAGAAAACTATCTACTAGGTGATACACTGAAATGATGGTTTGAATCACAGTATAGAGGATGAATTCAATGAATAAACTTAGATCTAGGAAATCACAACTCACTGAATAGGCTTGCATAAATATTTCATAGAAGGGTCTACAATATAAAGAGGCTATTTAGGGAAAGAAATAATTTCACAAACAATAGCATTCCTAAGGGGTTAGACACAAGTTATGACCTACAAACAAACATTCACCTCTGCAACTAGGTATAGGAATGAGACAGATTGTCAGGGGGTTGAAGTATACCCACAAGAGCATTCAAATCAAATCATCCACAATAATACACATGAATTACAAAATGAAAGAGCGATTAGGAACCCTAGGATACCATTGAAAACATACACATACTTCAATTCAATAAGAGAAAATTCAAACAAGGAAGCATAGGGACAGAAAAGATGTCACAAAGTACCTCTGCAATATCTGAATCATCAATGAAAGATTACAGATTGTAGAAAACTAGAGGGTAGAAAAAATGCCATGGATAGCTTTCTAAGAAAGAGACTTTCTTCTTTACAAAATGTGAACTATCTGTGCTCTAAAGCTCTGAAAAAAATATATATACATCTCCTCTTTTGCACGTAGGCGGGAGTCAAAAAACCTAACTAGGGTTACATAGATTTTGATTACAATCATACCCAACCCTAATTCTGTCAAGTCTAAACATAAATGCATCTCTGAAATATCTCAACTAATCAAACTACTGCATTGTGTGCCCATCCCTGTACTGTATTTGCCTGCAGACAAGCAACCTTGATTTATCTACCTCTCTACAACTCAGGCTCACCATGAATGCTCAAATTGGTACTCTCAAGAAACAAGAATCAACCAAAGATGGCTACTTAGACCTCCTCATAAAATTCTCAACTAATATCATCCTAGGGACATAAATTATGAGCTACCCGCAGCCGCATTCGACCAGCAGTAAGAAACTAGCATGAAAAATATTTAAATTTTGAAAACAATGGCTAGCCAATCTAATTTAAAATGTACACGTCGATATCACTCTTTCCTGATAGATCGAGTGGTCCTCAATGGTCTTTATAATAGTCAGAAAACTCTTGAAAAGTCCTCAGCCTCATCATCAATTCTTCAGCCAATCGGAAATGAGCATGTCAGCACTTCTATCAGTTTGGACCCACCTTGACTTTCTTTTACCTTTAGTTGCTTAGTGAATGCATGAATGAAAGAAATTTTCCAAGTCGCAAAATACTTCTCCTAACCTTGGTTTGGTCAAGCAACTACGTGAACACTACAGTCACTGAATCTCTAAATCTTTTAGCTAACCCTGATTAAGTCTAGTGAACAAGAGAAATCCTTCATTCACCAAGTCACCAAATACATTCTAACCCTGGGCCCATCTACCACTTGTGGTTCTTTCATTCACTCTCGACCACTTCATCAGCAAACACCTTGGCTACCTTCTGACATCAGACCCACTGCAAACTAGATTTGCATTGAACGGTGGGCGCATGATCTCATAGCCCCTAAAGATTCTTTCAGATCATGCACTAGCTGTAGATCCTTTATTAACTACCACCTCACTTAAAATACTCAGACCCACTGAAGTCTTCATCATCACCTGGCAACCAATCACATGCAAGCACATTAGCAATACATGGCACTAGACCCACTAACAAGTCTTTGTATCTCAGCCAATCACAAACTAGCATGTCATCCTAACCTAGCATCAGACCCACTTGACAGAACCTGAACACTTGGAAGATCCAACGACAGGTGTATAATCGCAAAGGCTCAAAAGATTCCTTCCCATCATGTGCCAACCATAGATCTTCATTCTACTGACATCTTTGCAGATCCTCTGACAATAGTCCCACTAACACATTCCAATCATCACTCCATTAGCCAATCAAATGCGATCACATCAGAACACGAGGACCTAGCTGACAAGCCCTGACAACAAAGCAAGATCGACGGTCGATGCAAGATCTCATGTGTCAAAAAGGCTCTATGAGATCATGCACCACTAGTTGGATCAGAAGTTGAGATAGCACACTTCACCCACTCTAACAAGCCTCCAAATCATCGTCCTTCAACCAATTAGAAGCCTACAAGTTAGAAAATGTGGCAATGGACCCAGAATACAAAACTCTTAACTTCAGAATGATTTAGCGAACGCGCGACCAAAGGGATTTCACTGAGTCACTGAATGAAATACTTAACCCTGGGTTTGATTGAGAGATTACCTAACTGGAATCAATTCACTAAGTCACTAGATGTTTTATTAAGACTGCCAGGTATTAAGCTATTATGAGAATCACTGCATTCGTGAGTTCGCCAAAAGGAAAAGATAATCGCCTAGAAAATAAGAGAACTAGCGAACAAAGGAATTAAAATGCACACATGGGAAATGGGAACTTAAGTGGCCGATTAAGTAACTATAAAATAGAACCTAGCCTAGGGTTTTCAGGGTTTTTTAGGGTATAACGGCTAGATTTTCAAAATTTTGACCTGCAGACTAGGAAGTTTAAAGAATTGCAGAGACCAAAAGACAAGGCAAAAAACCATGAAATTTTCAGGGGTCCTTGGAAAGATTAAAATGTAGACCTTGGGATACAACTTAGCCAAATTTGAATGGAATAGGAAAATTTGGGTAACATTTTGGTGATTTCTATTGGATGTCAGCTTGCTAGACATTGATTAGTGGCCTTAAAATGATCCATTGGGCATGGGGTCTATTCTTGAGCACAAAAAATTTCTTGACAAAGAGGTAGACCTGGAACTAGAGGGACAAAACTTTGCATGGGAACTTCTTGGAAAATAGGAAAAACTAACCTATAAATTTTTTTTGGAAGAAAGCAGGAAAACTAACCTAACCTAAACTACCAGTTTAGAAGCTTCTCAAACAAAACCATTCACTGGTAGGCTAAAATAACTACCCTTCCTCATCAGGATATTTTGCATTGAGTGCATAAGGATAGCTACAAGAATATGAGGCACATAAAGATTTATCAAATGAGGATGAACTACCTATGCAAAGATAAGATCAAGTTTACTCACCTCAAATTGATCATATGGAGATGTCTCAATAAACTCCTTCTAGGCCAAGTATCTGATGAGGAAGCCTCTTGATAGTTAGAAGGTGGGAATCTCCTTGGTAGCTTCTTCTTTATCTTCATGGTTCCCTTTTATTATGGATAGCCATGTCTACTCATCCTCTATAGTTAGGGGATTGTCATCTTCTTCTTTTAAACAGGCTAAGAGCTTATCAAAGTTGTCAATATCTTGAAGTTCTAGAACTAGCTCCAACTCTTTCTCATGTAGCAGTCTCTCAAAAAGAGAGCAATCCAAAACTAGGCCTCCTTCTATAGGCACATAACTTTGAACCTCCACTCCAAGGAATAGAGACTCATCATTCAATTTATCACAAAAGGCCCCTATGATGTTGGAAAAATCATACTCTTCAGGGATTTTCTCTATGTTGTTTTCTTGGAAAAGCTCTTCCATAACTTTATCATCCTTCTCAACAAAACTAGGCAGCTCATCTAATAGGGACATGGCATCCTCCTTTGTGTCAATCTCCTATGGATGGTGAACCTTTTGTTCTAATTGACCTTCAGCCATAGGTAATGGTATGGCCTCATCTTGATCATCAACAAAGACAGGGAACTCATTAAATAAATCAACCAAGAATTTTGGCTAAACATCAATCTTTATCTCCATGCCTTGCTATCCCACCTTATCACAGTCATCACTTAGCGTTGATAGCTCAGATTTTCTCTCTTCCTCATCACATGAAAGCTCATTTACCATAAGTCCTTGCTCAGACACTAGACTAGTATCTTTGAAAAGACTTGGCATCTGACAACCAGGAGGTAGATTCCATTGGGGTATCCAAAACACCTCATCATCTTGAGAGATCAAAGGGATCTCTTGAGATAAACAACCTTCTTGCACAAACTATTCTTGCATAGTGGTAGACTGAATCTCGAGTAAAGGCTCTTGGAAAGAACTTTTTGCCTTAAAACTTGGGATGTGAAAGTGAGAGGGCCCAGGGGTAGACAAAGAAGGCATACCCCTCTTGGATCTTGGAAATGAATGCTTTGTTGGCTCTTCATGTGTAGGATCTTGAGATAAATGGGTCCTCCAGCTTGGGATCTTAGGCCTAAGAGCCTCTTGTTTGGCAATTTGTGATCTCAGCCTTGTTGACTCAAAATCAGCTTGGCGGTTGATCTTTTCTTGAAACTATCTCATTTGATGCTCATCAACAAGATCCTCTATCATTTGGTTGGAAATGAACCCTTGTTCAAACTTTGAGCCTCCATCTCCTGCTGCTCTCTGATCTCAGACACTTGCTTAATCAAATCAAGCAACACATTCTTTGTCCTTTCTTGCTCTTTCATGAAGTCTGAGCTCTGAATCTATTTCCAATTAGGCTGAGAAGGGGAGGTTGGTGGAAAGAATGATGAGGTAGCTGGCCTTGCATTTCTTGTTGTGCCTTTGTGCCCATGACCCTTCTTGTCAGAGGGCCCTTTCATAATCTTGCACAAGGGCAATATCATTTGGGGCATGTTGGATATATTGATAGCCTGTATAGTTTGGAAGCTTGGGATAAAATAAGGCTTTAGGTGGCTTTGATAAGGATGAAGACTATCCCATTGAGCATTATTCTCATAATAGGATGGTGGGTAACCTGACTATCCATAATAACTTGACATGTCTACTCATGCAATTAGCTAGAATTTGAATATGAAAGATTTGAAACATACCAGCACTTGATCTTTGAAACCAGTAGACTTACCAGAGTCACTAGATATGTAGAAAAATGACCTCTCCTAGGTCTATAGCATGTTATCATCATATCAGAGATAGCATAGCTTCTACAATGAACTTCTTTTGATCTAGTCACACCGGACGTGCCAGAATTGTTATACACTAAGTTTGCACCCTTGTTTCAAGCTCTCTTGGTCCTGATAACTTAGTATAACATGGGAATCATGTCCAGGTTGTGGGACCTATGCTAACTGAGCTGAGACTTCCAGGTTCTAGGCTGGTTCCTCTTGGATAATCACCTTAATTTGCTTCTTGACATGAAAGTAAAACTTTGAGGGAAAAGGGATAGAAGGAATGCTTGAAAGGGAAATGAATTGAAAGAAAACTACCTACTAGGTGATACACCGAAATGATGGTTTGAATCATAGTATATATAATGAATTCAATGAATAAACTTAGGACTAGGAAATCACAACTCACTAAATAGGCTTGCATAAATATTTCATAGAAGGGTCTGCAATATAAAGAGGCTATTCAGGGAAAGAAATAATTTCAAAAACAATAGCATTCCTAAGGGGTTAGACACAATTTATGACTTGGAAACAAACATTCACCTCTGCAACTAGGTATAGGAATGAGACAGATTGTCAAGGGGTTGAAGTATACCCACAAGAGCATTCAAATCAAATCATCCACAAGAATACACATGAATTGTAGAAAGAAAGAGGGATCATGAACCCTAAGATACCACTGAAAACATACACATACTTCAATTTAATAAGAGAAAATTCAGACAAGGAAGCATAGGGGTAGAAAAGATGTCACAAAGTACCTCTGTAATATCTGAATCATTAATGAAGGATTATAGATTGTAGAAAACCAAAGGGCAGAAAAAATGCAACGGGTAGCTTTCTAAGAAAGAGACTTTCTTCTTTACAAAATGTGAACTCTCTGAGCTCTAAAGCTCTCAAAAAACAATATATACATCTCCTCTTTTGCATGTAGGCAGGAGTCAAAAAACCTAACTAGGGTTACATAGATTTTCATTAGAATAATACCCAACCCTAATTATGTCAAGTTTGAACTTAAATGCATCTCTAAAATATCACAACCGATTAGACTACTACATTATGTGCCCATCCCTATACTGTATTTGCCTACAAACAAGCAACCTTGATCTATCTACCTCTCTGCAACTTAGGCTCACCATGAATGCTCAAATTGGTACTCTCAGGAAACAAGAATCAACCAAAGATTTCTGCTTAGACCTCCTCATCATCTTCTCAACTGCTATCATCCTGGGAACATAAATTCTAAGCTACCCGCAGCCGCATCTAACCAATAACAAGAAACTAGCATGAAAAATATTTAAATTTTGAAAACAACGGCTAGCCAATCTAATTTAAAAAACAACCGTCGATATCACTCTTTCTCGGTAGATTAGGCAGTCCTCAATGGTCTTTATAATAGTTAGCAAACTCTTGAAAAGTCCTTAGCCTCGTCAGCAATTCTTCAGCCAATGGGAAATGAGCATGTCGGCACTTTTGTTAGTTTGGACCCACCTTGACTTTCTTTTACCTTTAGTTACTCAATGAATGCATCACTGAAAGCACTTTTCCAAGTCACAAAATACTTTTTCCTAACCCTAGTCTGGTCAAGGGACTACGCAAACACTACAGTCACTGAATCTCTGAATCTTTTAGCTAACCCTAGTTAAGTCTAGCAAAAAATAGAAATCCTTCATTTGTCGAGTCTCCAAATGCATTCTAACCCTGGGCCCATCTACCACTTGTCATTCTTTCATTCTCTCTCAACTACTTCATCAGCAGACACCTCAGCTACCCTCTAATATTGGACCCACTGCAAACTAGATTCCCATCAGATAGTGGGTGCATGATCTCATAGCCCCTGAAGATTCTTTTAGATCATGTGCCAGCCATAGATCCTTTATTAACTACCACCTCACTTAAAATACTCAGACCCACTGAAGTCTTCGTCATCACTCGGCAACCAATCACATGGAAGAACATCTACAATATGTGACATTGGACCCACTAACAAGTCTTTGTATCTCGGCCAATCAAAAACTGTCATGTCATCCTGACCTAGCATCGGACCCACCTGATAGAACCTAAAGGCTTGGCAGATCCAACAATGGGCGTATAATCGTAAAGGCTCAAAAGATTCCTTCCAATCATGCACCAACCATAGATCTTCATTCTACTAATGTCTCTATAGATCCTCTGACAATGGTCCCACTGACACATTCTAGTCATCACTTCATCAGCCAATCAAATGCATAGCACATCAGAACATAAGGACCCACCAGACAAGCCCTGACAACAAAGCAAGATCGACGGTCGGTACAAGATCTCATGTGTTAGAAAGGCTCTATGAGATCATGTGCCATCCATTGGATTAGAAGTTGAGACAACACACTGGGTCTACTCTGACAAGCCTCCAAATCACCATCCTTCGACCAATCAGAAGCCTACAAGGTAGACAACGTGGTAGTGGACCCACAATACAAAACACTTAACTCCAGAATGATTTAGAAAATGCATGACCAAAGGGATTTTGCTGAGTCACTAAATGAAATACTTAACCATGCGTTTGATTGAGCAATTACTTGACTGGAAGCAATTCGCTGAGTCGCTAGATGTTTTATTAAGACTGACAGGTATTAAGCGATTATGAGAATCACTGCATTCGCCAATTTGCTGAAAGGAAAAGATAACCACTGGGAAAATAAGAGAACTGGTGAACAAAGGAATTAAAATGCACACATGGGAAATGGGAACTTAAGTGGCTGATAAAGTAACTACAAAATAGAACCTAGCCTAGGGTTATCAGTGCTTTTTGGGGTATAAGGCTAGATTTTCAAAATTTTGACCTACAGACCAGGGAGTTTAAAGAATTGCAGAGACCAGAAGACAAGGCTGAAGACCATAAAATTTTTAGGGGTGTTTGGAAAGATTAAAATGTAGACCCTTGGATAGAACTTAGCTAAATTTGTATGGAACAGGAAAATTTGGGTAACAGTAACGTCATAGGTTTATCAGTAGTCACGTCAATGTTACCGATTAGAGGGAAAAAGTTTTGCACATAAAATAATATGCAAAGAAATAGAGATCCAAACTTACATGTGTTGGATTTTTTTGACTGAATAGTCTTCGTATTCTCCTCAACCTATTTTAACAGAAACTCAGCAAGATCCAACTAAAATCCCCTTTTCACCATTTTATATGCAATGTCAACTGCACCACATGGTACACTATTGGGTCTTCTTGATTGAAATATTTTTTACCTAATTAGATAAGCACCAAACCTTATTTCAAGATCCATGACTATGTTAACTTTCAATCCTCTACCATCCCATTCTACTCCACTAGGTTTCGCTAGCTCGGTTCTCATTGCACTCCTTAGTGCTTTGACTTTATCAGTGGTAGGGTAGCCTATCACTACATGTATGATATCTTTTTGGATCTTTATGGGCTCATCCAACCAAATTTTCCCATCATGAAAATGACTTAAAATAATTCATATCCATTCATTCCTAAAAACATTTAGAAAATATAGGGTGTTTGTCAAACCCTTGACTCTTAGATGCTCATGATCATCTTTAAGGTTTTCATCAACACATATCTTTTCATATGTAGCTATAAGTTCAAAATCACCAATCTCTCCTATTTTTCAATGAATGTAGGAACACATGTCTTCTATCAACAAAACCCTATGCGATATGCTCCAAAAAGCTTTGGTTTTATCAATCTGTGAAGCAACTTAGGGATGAAGTTTGTACTTCAACTCACTTCAAGCAGCAAAAATAATTAATGTTACTTCCTCCTCATCTAAATTCTTGGATTTATTAACTTTAGATTTGGATGCCATGTTCTTCATTTACAGTTTTGGGAAATATCAAATAGACAGCTCGGTAATGATAACACTTACTTGTAACAATGATGAAAAACACTCAAAATCCTTCAAATCTTTGCTCAAATGCTCTGAAAATATTTTTCTCAAATTCTCTCTATAGAGTCTTAGCTCTTCATGATTGAAGTGAAAAAATAAGCTAAGTCCACCATATATTTATAGCATTTTCAACTTCCTGCTCAAACCTTTTTGCAATAAATTCTTGACCTAACATGGCTCGATGACAATTGTTGTATACCATGAAATAACATAAGCTCAGTTAACATAATAAATTTCACTCAGTTAATACTGGCACTTAGTTAACCTTGCTGATAGTTACCAACTAACATCTTCTCACTCAGTCTAGCATATACCGACTGTAAACACTTAAAGATCAAAACTTGTGAAACCATAGTGCATCTTGATTCATGCATATTTGGTATGTGAACACTTAATATAAGGAACTATATGATAGATATGTCTAGTTTGAATTATCAATTCCATACAAACCTTTTCAGCTTAGGAGGAGGTGGTGATGCCACCCAATCAAATGGATGAGGTTTCATCGACTGCATTACTTGATTTAGTATTATCGCCTGATGCTTTTCTCGACATACTATTTCTTATCCTCATGATATCTTCAATTGTGTTGCCATTTTCAAATATTTTTGTCTATGGTGCTGGGTCTCTGCAATCTTTAGACAACTAACCGACTTTGTGATAGTGTAAGCATATGATACCAGTGTTTGTCCAACTATGAGATCTGCCTCACCAATTATTCCTCATGTAGTTAGTTACAATATATCCATATCTTCTACATGTTTTGAAATTAACCCATGTATTATAATCCAAATTATATTAATTTCCTTGTCTCTTCGGTTGATAGGTCTTATTTTTTCCTTTCAGTTTCCAGACTTGCTTCATCTTTGTTCTACATTCTTTTGAAGTATGACCATGCATATTGCAAGTGTGACAATGTTTCATAATGTAGGATTTTCTAGGAGTCCTATTCAACTTAGATCTGCAATCATGTTCTTGATGTCCATACTTTTTATAACTATAACAATAACCATTGAACTTAGGAGTGGTCTTAGGATTACCTTTTTCTTCACTCCTGCAAACATTTGATGTGTGGCCTGGTTTACCATAATGATAGCATGATAGTTTCTTAGGTATTTGAATCTTGTAGGTATTCATATGTTCACCTTGTTTAGATAATTTAGCTTTCTTGGTATAGCCTAATCTAGTAGTACTTCCAAGTCCTCTTTGACTGATCAGAAAACCATCAATTTTCTTGGAACGATCTTCAACTTTCTTCATCATTTCATTATGTCAATGCTACATCTTTATTTCATTTTCAGTCTTTCATATTATTCTCTAAGCTCACCAATGTCTTCAAGTTTTCTTGTTAACTCAATATTTACTCAGTTGATTTGATGACCTAAAAAAACCATCTAATTAGATATCTCAAAGTGATGCTCGATAAGTCTGAGTATCTTAGATTCCTTCTCTTGTAGATACTCAGTCATTTGTCTTTTGTCTTCAATAGCCAATTTTCTCTCTTGTCTATCCTATCTAGCATTATTCATCACATCAATCATTCTTACCATTTGTGCTTCTTGACCGATCTATAGGGCTTTAACTTGCTCATTTAGATGAATATTTTTCTCATATAAATCAAAAATTTCTCTTTTGGATATGTCATATATACTGCCTAAACTGGATTTGGAAATCTCAAATGGATCATCAATATCATCTTCACTATAATCAATCTCACATTGTTGAATGGCCATATCTTTTCTTTGAGCTAGTAACTTCTTCATTTCATCCTTTTCTTGCTTGTATTGTTCCATGAAGATTTTCATCTAAATCTTTTGATTCTCAATAGTCTTCTCTAACTTGTATCTTTCCATCATGATATATTTTCTCTTCATTGAACTCTGATACCAATTGTTGGGATAGGAAAGATAAATTACTAAGAGGGGAGGGGTGAATCAGTACCCTCAAAAACTTTTACTAAATAAAGAATCTACAATAGTAGTTTCTATCTAACTAACTGATTCCATTATTTTCAACATACATTCAAATAACTTGTAAATGTAAAGTTCATTAAAAAAAACAATAAACCATACATTAAATGTAATCACATGACAAAAGTATTTTGGTTACGTAGAAAACCTTGTTAGAAGGTAAAAACTGCGATGGGGATGACACCCACAAATTCTTCACTACTGTAGTAAATAAAGTATGCCAGTTAAGGCTACAAGTCTGATCACTTTTGGTGATCTTACCCTATTAGGAGTAACAATAATATTGATTAGATCTACCTTGTGAAAGGATTTTATCAACACCAAATAAGTATGCACTTGGTTAAGAGATTTACAACAGACTGTTAAGTCTACCTTAAGAGATTTACAATCCTACTATAATGGTTAAAAGATAAAAAACAAAATATCTATAAATGAAAACTTGAATTTTTTCTTAATCAAATCTATGATATGCTGAATAAATATCACCTTTTTTGTAGTATACTACTCTCTATTCTTCTCAGTAGCCTTGTATGTTTCTGATATAACTAAATACTATCTCTAATAACTGCTCTGCCATGTAAAATCTTCTCTGAATTTTGATGTCCTATAAGAAAATACTTCTCCATGATCTCCTTGTCATGTCGTTATGTCAAAATGACATCAATTATAATTATATAGAAAAATTCTTTGACCTAACTAGGTTTACAACATCATAGAAAACCTAAGATCTATGATGTACAAAATTTACCTAGATCTAATAGTTACATAGGAATCATCACAACATTTAATGATTATATCAATAATAAATGTGCCTTGATCTTGGTAAAACATTTATAGATCCATGCAAATCATTTGCATAGATAAATGTGTCATTGTTGATTACTATGTCATTTCTTGAACAACTCGGTAAACACTATATTCCCTATTCAGTGAATAAACTGATGCTTGGTGTGTAGAATGATTGGTTTTCACTGACTCAGTACTCAGTATACTTTGATGCTTAGTAAACATACTTAGTTAGACCTATATACATTTAGCTTTCGGTTCTTCCTTATGACTTCTTGGTATGAAGGCTTTGCAAGTTCAACTGACTAGCTTCTAGAGCTCCTTATTACATCTTTTACCAACTGATCAGCTTAGATTACTGACTAATCTAGTTGATACTAATGACAATGTCTAATGCTCAAATAGAGATAACACATAAAACTATAGTTGGAATCCAATGTCCTATATCACTTCAAATGATATGAGCAATGAAACTCAAGAAATACATGAGAAAGGGATGTCAAATCCTTGCAGTCTTAGTTAATGATTTTATTGAAGTAAAAGGTACAAAAATAACACTAGATCATCCACTACTTTATGAATTTTTTGATGTCTATCTAATAGAGATTCTAGGAATGCCTCCCAAGAGAGACATTGATTTCTTTGTAGAATTGGTACTAGGTGCAAAACCCATCTCCAAGGCTCCTTATCACGTGACAACTTAGGAATTAAGTGATTTAAAAGTACAGTTAGAAGAACTTTTGGAAAAGGGCTTCATCAAACATAGTGTGTCACCCTAGGGAGCTCCAGTTATCTTTGTGAAAATGAAGGAGGGTTCTCTCAAGTTATGTATTGACTATCATTATCTCAAAAAGGTAATCATTAACAATTTGTATGATTGCCAAGAAATGATGATGTATTTAATCAAATTAAAGGAGAAAAAGTATTTTCTAAGATTGATCTTAAGTTGGGATACCATGAGTTAATAATCCACAAAGAAAACATTCATCGACTAACCTTCCATACTCGGTATTGACATTATGAATTTATCATAGTATATTTTGGTCTAAAAAATTCACATTCATTATTCATGAGTCTTATGAATGGGGTATTCAAGACCTTCTTGGATAAATTTTTGATAATATTTTTGGACGATATTTTGGTATACTCTAAATTAGTGGAAGAGCATGACTGACACCTTTGGCAAGTGTTACATTGCCTTCGAGAGAATAAGTTGTTTGCCAACTTGGAGAAGTGTAAATTTTTCCAAACAAAAGTTTAGTACCTTGGTCATGTTATCTATCTTAAGGGAAGGCATAGAAGTTGACCTCACAAAGATACAAGATATAGTAGAATGGCCAAGACCCACCAACATCTCAGAAGTCCATAGTTTCATGGGTTTAGGGGGTTACTAAAGGAACTTCATAAATGGATTCTCCAAGTTATCTCATCCCATCACTTCCTTGCAAAGGAAAGGAAAGAAGTTAATTTGGACTGAGAAATGAGTATAATATTTCCAAATCTTAAGAGAAAAGTTATCCAGTGCCCTGATTTTTGTGGTACTTGACCCCACCAAAAGCTTTGTAGTTTTCATAGATGCCTCCTTGGAAGGCATCAGAGTAGTACTAATGCAAGAGGGAAGGGTTATTTCTTATGAGTCTACAAAAATTAAGGATCATGATCTTAAGTACCCTATGCATGATTTTGAGTTAGCAGTAATATTTTATGCCTTGAATCATTGAAGATATTTATTGTTAGGGAATCAGTTTGAATTGCACAAAGATCACCGAACCCTTCAATGCATTTTTACATAGCCAAATCTCAATGCCAGGAAGCACAAGGGGATGGATTTTTTATTTACATATGATTTTGAGGTCAGATATATTCAACGAAAAGATAATATAGTAGTGGATGATTTGAGTAGAAGGAGACATGAACTATCCACACTCTCTCTTTCTACATACTTGAGAAGTTAGATTTTGTAGAAACTTCCTTTAGATACTTGGTATCAAGAAGTTTAGGTAGAAATAGAGTCCGGAAGGGCCTTAGAAGGAAGATGCATTATTATTTAGAATCATATGGGATATTAAGAAAACAAGGCTGAATTTATTTACCACCTTCAGGCGACCTTTGAAAGGTCATCATGACAGAAGCTCATTGTACTCCTTATTTATCCCATCTAGGGGTTAAGAAAATACATTTAGACCTTCAACAGATATACTTTTGGTCCAGTATGAGGAGAGATATAGAAGATTTTTTGGCTAGGTACATGGAATTAAGGATCATGATCTTAAGTACCCTATGCATGATTTGGAGATAGCAGTAGTATTTCATGCCTTGAATCATTGGAGATATTTATTGTTAGGGAATCAGTTTGAATTGCACAAAGATCACTGAAGCCTTCAATGCATTTTTACGCAGCCAAATCTCAATGCCAGGAAGCACAACGGGATGGAGTTTTTATTTGCATATGATTTTGAGGTTAGATATATTCAATGAATTGAGAATATAGTAGTGGATGATTTGAGTAGAAGGAGACATGAACTATCCACACTCTCTCTTTCTACCAACTTGAGAAGTTAGATTTTGTAGACACTTCCTTTAGATACTTGGTATCAAGAAGTTTAGGTAGAAATAGAGTCAGGACGGGCCTTAGAATGAAGGGTTCTTGCATTATTATTTAGAATCATATGGGATATTAAGAAAACAAGGCTGAATTTATTTACCACCTTCAGGCAACCTTTGAAAGGTCATCATGATAGAAGCTCATTGTACTCCTTATTTATCCATCCAGGGGTTAAGAAAATACATTTAGACCTTCGACAGATATACTTTTGGTCGAGTATGAGGAGAGATATAGAAGATTTTTTGGCTGGGTACATGGAATTTTAGAGGGTCAAGTGTGAGCACCATCACCCAACAGGCCTCCTTGAACCACATTAAATTCTCAAATGGAAATGGGATAATATATCTATGGATTTTATTATGAGACTATGATGCAGGAGCATCTCAGGTCCTTGGCAATCCTGTGTCACCAAAAACATTTAGGAGTTTGTCTATGTTGCTCGATTTCTTCTTTGACTGAGTTGGTCAGTTTCCTTTGGTTATCATGTATGGTTAGTCATCTCCTAGGTGGTTGGTTATTTCACTAGCACTCGACGATGCTTGTCTATTCCTTAGTCATCCTTGCTTACCAAGTAGTTTCTTTTGAGTTCATGGGGTGAACCCAAAATAGTGGGTTACAATTTTTCAAAGGAAGGAATTCATCCCAAAAGTGTTTTTGGCAAAATATATTTACCAACTTTCGATAGAAACTCTAACAAAATTTTGATCGTAAGTAGTAAAGTAAACTTATGATCGAAAGTCCTTAGAAATAGGACTTTTGATCGTAAGTAACTTTCAATCGAAAGTTCCTAGTAATTTTAGATCGAAAGTCACTAATTAGGGTTTTTTTAAGCAAAAATAAAACTATCGAAAGTGACTTTCACTGTCACTTTCAGCGATGGTGAAACTCGACAGTGACAGTGGGGATGGCTTCCAAATTTGCAAACACAATTTTGAGGTATTTTCCTATTTCATTTTTCTTATTTTCAGTTTTTGATAGATACATAAATAGTATATATGCATATACATGTGTACATGTGTGTGTGTGTATATATATATATATATATATATATATATATATATATATATATATATATATGTATACACACACACACACACATGTATACATTTATATATACATGTATACATGTTAATATGTGCATATATATGTATATATACATGTATATATATGCATATATACACATGTATATATGCATATATATATATATATATATATACACATGTGTGTATTGATTAAATATATAGATTTTTCATTATTATATATATATATATATATATATATATATGCATGTATGTGTGCATGTATGCATATCCATGTATATGTATGTATATATATGTATGTGCATGTATGCATGTGTATATATATATATATATATATATATATATATATATATATATATATATATATATATATATATATATATATATATATATATATATATATATATATATATATATATATATATATATATATATATATATATATATATATATATATATATATATATATATATATATATATATATATATATATATATATATATATATATATATATATATATATATATATATATATATATATATATATATATATATATGCATGTATATGTGCATGTATGCATGTCCATGTATATGTATGTATATATATGTATGTGCATGTATGTGTGCATGTATGCATGTCCATGTATATGTATGTATATATATGTATGTGCATGTATGTGTGCATACACGCACACATACATGCATATATATATATATACACACACACACACACACACACACACACATGTGTATTTATATATGTATGTATACATACATGTACATGTGTATAGATAGATTTTTATGTATACATGTGTATGTACATAAGACCTAGATAAGACTAATTAGACCTAATACTTGACTAAGAAGACATAATTAAATCTGCCTAAAATTAGACCCCTTGAGTAAATTGTGACCCATTAAAACCTAATTTTTAACCTATTACCTGACCTAATATGAGTAATAAGACCCAAATTAGGACCTTTAATATCATTAATAATATGGGCCTTAAAGATGTAATTAGACCTAATAAGACCAATTAACACCTAATAAGACATGTGTTACTAGTCTCAAGTATTCCTAATATGAGTAAGAGGACCCCTTAAGACCTAATTAGACTTTTAATTAAGACTAATTAACACCTAATATCATGAGTAATAGGACCTTCTAGTACACGTAATATGAGCAATAAGATCCCTTAGGCATAATTAGCCTAATTAACCCATAACAAGAACTTTAAATTATAGATAATTTTATACTATTTAATTTACCTCTAATTACATGTGAGTAATACATACCTAATATAAGTAATAGGAACTAATATTGAATAGTAATAATGCCTACTTAGGGACATATTTATGAACTTAATAGGACCCCCTAGACCAAATTAGTCATAATAGCTTTCCCTAATTATCTATTTAATATGAGTAATAGGACCCCTTCTAACCTTGTAATTAGATCGAATTTAAAGTCTAATTAACACCTAATATACTCGTACTACATGACCCTTTAAGACCTAATTAGACTCAATATGCTTAATATGAGCTCTTAAGACCAAAGTAGACCTATTAGTTCACCTAATTATACCTGCTTAGATGCAATTAGAGCTATTAGGACATCATAATTCCTAGTTATCTAGGTCTATTTTAAGAGGTTTATGATAGGTTATATGACCCCTTAAAACCTTTTAGGACCTAATTAGACCCAATTAGATGTATTACGACCTAATCAGACCTAGATAAGACCTATTACAATAGAATTAGACCTAATTAGCACCTAAATAGACCCAATTAGACCTATTAGGAATTTAATACCCAATTAAACCAATTATGTCCTAATTAAACCTATTAGGACCTTTGACAGGCTATATGACCCCATAAGACCCCATTAGACCCACTATGAGTAGCATGACCCCTTAAGACCTATATTAAAGCACCTAATTAGACCTATTAGTAGCTAATTAGATCCAATTAGTTGTTATGACCTATTACAACCTATAATACTTGTTATATGATCCCTTTAATATCGAATTAGACACACTATGAGTAATATGACCCCTTAAGACTTATTAGCACCTAGTTAGACCCAATTAGATCAATTTTATCATAATTAGATAGAATTAGACCAATTAGGACCTAATCACATTGATGAAGGGTGCTCTTCTTAATACCACAAACACATAATAGAAAAAGAGAAACAACAACAATATGCAAGAACAAAAAATTGGCTTCTTATTATCTCCACAAATGTGGAATTACAAACTTTCAGAATTACAATATGCAAAGCCACATGGGCATTCTCTTACAATATTCTATATGAAAAAGCCTCGAATCAATACCCAAAACTGCCCAGAATAGTCTAAGACAACACTACGGGCCTTCTTTATATAGGCAATTTCCACCGCCCAAGAAGCTTCCAAAAATTTAGCCCTAAGGGCTGACCAAACTTAGAATTATTTTTTTTTACAATTTATTACATCAAAGTCAGCTCAAAATAACTTTTGAAACCTGAATAGAAATTTTGAAGGAAAATTATTTTCGGCCACTTCAAATGACCCAACTTCTGAAGACCATAAGTCATCACCAATTGACCTAATTGACTATTACGACCCTATTATAGAAAGGCCACGAAGTGCTCTACAAGCCTAATTTGTGCAAGTGCTTGTCATCCAAATTCTCAACCTCATCCAAGACCTCTAAAGCCTTCAAAACTGAATCCAAAGTTTCTGTACCCTACTACCAATACCAAAATTCTTTAATATCTCCAAAACTAGACTTGATCTGTCAATGAAACTTTACTGGTAGGTTGATACGACTGAGATGAGCCTCCACATGTGAAATTAGAACATTCCAAGAGCTTATGAGAAACTTACTAAAAATAGCAAGTTTCCATAAATAGTATCTCTACACAAGATAGCCCTTATTGAATACAAAAATAGAAATATTTTTGGTTGATGCAAGATTGCTCTTACACCCAAGATGCTCCTACATCAAACACCTGGGGTAATTTGAGAAGTGACCCTATCATGACTCAGGTGTGGAGAGGGAAACCAAGATGGTTAACCTCCTACTTTGTCAGCCATGATGAATCTTCAATAGGTCATCCTTTCCAGTTGACCAGATATTCTTCATATGTCCTATTCCTTGTGCTTCTGCCAACACAACTATCCAGTATATCTTCAATCTCTTTGGTATCTGAACTAGTTGCTAGAATACTCTACTATGTTGTGATCTCATCTTCAACACCTCCTTCATGATACTTTGTCAGATCTAAAATGTTAAACACTGGTGAAATATTCAGCTCAGTAGGCAATTCTACCTCATGCATTTCCTGAATCATGCTTCTTCAGTATCTTACATGGTCCAAACTTCTTCATTTTTAGCTTGTGCTATGTACCAACTAGAAACCACTCTTTCTACAAATGAACCATGACTTCATGCCCAACATAAAATTCTTTATGCCTCCTTTTCTCATCTACCTTAGCCTTATACTACGAATTCATCTTGGTAATATGCTTCCTCACCTCCTCATGGATGTTCTTCAAGTGTTCAGCAAAATCCTCAACCACAGCATTACTTATTTCTCCTTTATCTATCTTTCTCAATTTAGATGCATTTTGGGACTGCTACGATATACAATCTGGAATGGTGATCTACTAGTGCTCCTATTAATAGAATTATTGTATGAAAATTCTACCTGTAGAAAAATCAAATCCCATCCTATTGGCTTATCCCCAACCAAACATCTCAGCAAATTTTCCAAACTCCTATTCACCACCTCTATCTGTCCATCAGTCTGTGGATGATGTGATGAATTCAACTTCAAATCTGTCTTCAACTTTTTCCACAATGTACGCTAGAAATATCCAACAAACCTAGTGTCCTAATCTGAAACTATGGTCTTTGGCAAACCATGTAGTCTCACTACTTCTCTGAAAAATAATTCTACTACATGAACAACATCATTAGTCTTCTTCCAGGGAATGAAATGTGCCATCTTTGAAAATCTGTCAACCACCACAAAAATAGAATCATGTCCCTGTTGAGTCCTCGGTAAACCAAGAACAAAGTCCATATTGATATCCTCCCAAGGCTTCTCTGGTACAGGTAATTGCTGATACAATCTTATATTCTACTTCACTCCTTTCGCCATCTAACATACTCTACAACTCTGTACAAACTTCTTCACATCTTGCTGCAATAGTGGCCAATAATAATTCTCACTAACCAAAGCAAGGGTTTTATCATGACCAAAATGTCCAGCCAATCCTCCGCTATGCTTCTCTTTGATGAGATTCTCCCTCATAAAACTTCTTGGAATGCACAACTGACTCCCTCTAAATAGCATATCATCCTGAATGATAAAATCCAACCACTCCATTATGTCTAGAGTAACAGGTTCTTTACATGCTTTCCAAGCTTGTCCAAAATCAGGATCCTCTGGATACAAATTCTTGAGTTCCTTGAACCCAACCACCTCAATCTGCATCTCTGTTAGCAATAATTGGCTTCTACTAAGAGCATCTACAACCCTGTTAGACTTTCCACTCCTGTGTTTCAAAACAAATGTATAACTCTGCAAAAACTCAACCCATTTCAAATGCCTTTGATTCAACTTTCCTTGACTATTCAAATATTGTAAAGCTTGATGATCAGTATACAAAAAAAACTCCTTAGGAAGTAGGTAATGTCTCCACTTCTTTAATGCTTGAACTATAGCATAAAATTTCTGATCATAGACAAAATACTTTCTCTTGGCATCATTTAACTTCTCACTGAAATAAGCAACAGGTTTACCTTCCTGGCTCATAACAGCTCCTATTGCAGTACCGCTAGCATCACAATATACTTGAAACACCTTATTAAAATCTGGAAGTGCTAAAATGGGTTGTTCTGTAACTTTTTGTTTCAATAATTGAAAACTCTTTTCTACCCCATTAGTCCACTTAAACTCTTTTCTATCCCCTCTCATTATTTCACTCAAGGGTCAACAAATACTGCTATAATTTTTGATAAACTTTCTATAAAAGCTAGCCAAACCATGAAAAGATCTTACCTCAGTAGCACTCATTGGAGTAGGCCATTCAAAGATAGCATGTACCTTCTCTAGGTCCATTTTTAGACCTTCTCCTAAAACTACAAACCCCTGATACACTAACTCTTTCTTCAAAAAATTGCACTTCTTCAAATTAATCAACAATTTCTCTTCTCTCAACTTCTCAAATACCATATGAATATGCATCATATGCTCCCCCAATGTCTTACTAAAGATCAAAATATCATCTAGATAAACAATGACAAACTTACCCAGAAATTCTTTTAGAACCTTGTTCATGAGCCGCATGAAAGTGCTTGGTGCATTGGTTAGCCCAAAAGGCATGAATAACCACTCATACAGTCCTTCCTTTTTCTTGAAGGCACTCTTCCATTCATCTCCTTCTCTGATCTGAATCTGATGATATCCACTCTTCAGATCTATCTTTGAGAAATACACAGCTCCACTCAAACAGTCCATAATATCATCCATTTGTGGCAATGGAAACCTGTACTTGATTGTGATCTTGTTTATTGCTCTAGAATCTGTACACATCCTTCATTCTCCATTCTTCTTTGGTGCTAATAATGCTAGTACAACACATGGACTCAGGCTCTTCTGAATCAACCCTTTCTATAATAGCTCGTGTACTTGTCTGTTCAACTTTTCACTTTCTGTTGGTGTCATTCTTTGGGCTTCCTTGTGTGGAAAACTAGCTCCTAGAATGAAGTCCATCTGATGACTGATCTTCCTGACTGGTGGTAATCCATTAGGTACATTATTGGATACAATATCTTGAAACTCATTCAAAAAATCCACAACTTCTATAGGTGCATCTTCTACTTCCTCTTTACCAGCTTTTGGAATTAAAGAAAAACATACATGCTCATGGTTCATACCATTTCTTCCATCAACAAAAGTTATTCTTGCACTACCACATACATTTTCTTCTATGTCATTCAATGGCTTTAGCTTATGTCGCACTCCATCCTTTGTTAGGGAATAGGTATTCACATGACCATCATGTATAGCACACATGTAAAACTACCATGGTCTACCCAACAACACATGACATGCATCCATAGATATGATATCACATAGTACCTCATCATGGTACCTGCCAATCTTGAACTTTACTAGGCACTATTCACTAACCATGACCTTGTGGTCATCCTATACCTAGGCAATCTGATATGGATGTGGGTGTTTTTGTCTCCTGAGCTTCAACTTTGTCACCATCTCTTCTAACACCAAATTGTCAGTGCTTCCACTATCAATAATCACATCAAAACATTTACCTTCACACTTGCACCTGGTGCAAAACAGGCTCCTCCTTTGCTCAAGTTCATTCTCACCACTCAACAAGAAACTCTGTTAATCAACATTTATCCTCTTTAAGCATCTTCATAATTTGATGATCTAGTATCTTCATCTACATGTGCAACTCTGGCCTAGCCTTCATTTCTCCTATCTATTCTTCCTTGGAATTGAGGACATTCAAATGCCCTATGACCTTCTTCTCCATAGTGAAAACATGTTCCATGGAAGCTACCTCTTCCAGAGCCTTGTCCTCTTCCTCTTCCTCTCTAATCTCTATTATTCTGATCCTGGAAGTGATTGGAATTATTTCCTCACTGATTCTGACTGCTACTGGCCTCATCCTTCTTTTTTAGATCTTCATTTTGGCCACCATATGACCATCCACCAGATCATCCACTGCATCCTCTTTCATTTTGTCTGCTCTCAAACTTCTTGCTCAACTTTTCCTCTATGTTTAGTGCAAACTGGTATGCCTCTTCAATACTGTTCATTTGAACTAGATTCAGCTCCTCCTAAATGCTCGGCCTCAACCCATTAAGGTAACAGGAAACTTTCTCCTTAACAGCTTCTACATGGCCTGTTCTGATGAGGAGCCGATAGAACTCTTTAGTATACTCCTAAATAGATCTTCCTGCTTGCTTCAAACTTTACATTTTCTTTAGTAGGTCAAGCTCATAATCAATAGGAATGAACTATCACTTCAATTTATCCACCATCTGATCCCATCTTGTGATTTTATCCTTTCTTTTTCTATTTCTCTCCAATTGAATCTCTTGCCACCAGATCTTCACATGACCTTTCAGTCTAGCCTTCATAAATTTGACCCTATCAGGATCCTCAACATCTTCATACTCAAATATTCCTCACATTCATTGAGCTACTTGATCAATTCTTCTAGGTTAAGATTTCCAAAAAATTTAGGAACCTCAATCTTAGGTCTTTTCCCAATCTTGGAAATGGCCTAGAAAAGTCTTTCTTCTTCTTGATTGAAAGCTTTGACTTCTCCTTCCTGATCAAAATTTCCTTCTTCTTCAGCTTCATCCTCACTTTCATCTCTAACATTAAGATTCATTCCTCTGTTAGTCTCCTCTTTCAATGCTCGCACTTGTCTCTGCAGTGCCCTAACCTCAAGTGTTACAACACCAGCTCTTCCGCCACGTTCCCTTCCTGGAGGCATTTTCGTGATGCGCATTGAAACCCTAACCACGGTCCTAGTCAAACTGCCTCATAGTTAGTGATCTATTTACACAATCAGGAACTCCTGCTCTGATACCACTTGATGAAGGGTGCTCCCCTTAATACCACAAACACATAACAGAAATAGAGAAACAACAACAATATGCAAGAACAAAAAATTGGCTTCTTATTATATCCACAAATGTGGAATTACAAACTTGTAGAATTACAATATGCAAAGCCACATGGGAATTCCCTTACAATATTCTGTAGACAAAGCCTCGAATCAATACCTAGATCTACTACCCAGAACTGCTCAAAACTGTCTAAGACAACGCTATGGGCCTTCTTTATATAGGCAATTTCCACCACCTGAGAGGTTCCAAAAATTTATCCCTAAGGGCAGACCAAACTTATAATTATTTTATTTTACAATTTATTACATCAAAGTCGGCTCAAAATAACTTTCGGAAAGCGAACAAAAATTTTAAAGGAAAATTATTTTCTGCCACTTCAGGGTGACCCAGCTTCCGAAGACCATAAGTCATCACCAGTTGATGCGATTGACTATTACAACCCCATTCTGGAAAGGCACAAAGCACTCTACAATCCTGACTTGTGCAAGTTCCTATCACCCAAATTCTTGACCTCATCCAAGACCTCTAAAGCCTTCAAAACTGAGTCCAAAGTTGTTGTACCCTGCTGCCAATACCAAAATTCTTCAATATCTCCAAAACTAGACTTGATCTATCAATGAAACTTTACTCATAGGTTGATATGACTAAGATGAACCTCCTCATGTGAAATCAGAACATTTTGAGATCTTATGACCAACTTACTAAAAATAGCAAGTTTCCATAAATAGCAGCTCTACACAAGATAGCCTTATTGAATACAAAAACAAAAAATATTTTTGGGTGATGCAAGATTTCTCTTACACCTAGGATGCTCCTACATCACACACCCAATTAGACATAATTATACCTAATTTAACCTATCATGACCTAATTTGACCTATTAGGACCTATGTTAGGTTATATGACCCTTTAAGACCCCATTAGACCTATTAAAATATAATTTACATTTAAACATGTAATTTATGTACAATTGATTTTACTTTCAAATAATGTAGTGAAATGTGCATAGTATTTAATTTTATTTTTATTTCAATTAGGAAAATGTACATGTATATATGTAGACTTTATTTGACAATAAATAAAATCTTTCAGGTACATACATATTCTAGATCTATCATCTACATATTATTGCACATCACACATCATGGCAGATGCATCAATTCCCCCTGTAGAACTATTTTCATGCACTAATAGAGAGATTCAACTGTTGCAAGAATCTATAAATAATCCATCTAGATTTACTATTTATAAGAGCACATGTCAGTCCATCATTAATAGCTTGATTAGAATTAGGGATGACATTCATGGTATCACTCCCTATGCCCCAGATATTATAGAGGCCATACTTGAGAGGAAGAGACAAGAGGTTG
>BSBK01002828.1:0-140106 GCA_027943335.1 Chamaecyparis obtusa | reverse complement strand
TTGTTTTTGTTGTAAAATCTTAAGAAAAAAATTACTATGTAAACTTAGTTGCATGTTTAGGTTAATTTATCCTACATTCCCTGGTGGGGCATTACACTTTCAATACTAGTTTGGTGTGGACCTTCCACTTTTGGTTGTTGGCCTGGGCTCATCAAAGCTTGGTGGGTGTCCCTTAGGGTGCTCATTTTGATGATTGTTTGGTTCTTTTGGTGGTTGTTTTTGGGATTCCTATCATGTTGGCCTCTGCTTCATCTTACCCTTGGGTGGGTATCTCTTGTGAAGCGGGCTTGTACTTAAGGATTGGGTCCTTGACCCTTAGGGCCCACTTAGTTAGTTTTATTGGTGGGGATACGAGGTCTATTAGTTCCTTCATGATCCATTTGTGTGCTCCTCCCATTGACATTTGAGGATCTTTTCTTACAGCAATGGTGTCGATGTTATGTTTTGTAGAGACCTGGGGTGTATATTTTTTTTTATTGGCCCTCTTCTTTGCATATTTTTTGTTGTTTTTGGTTCCTGGTGGAACTTGGGAGTTATTTCAGAGCTAGAGGTGCATTTTTTTTATGGTGTGGGGAAGTTAGTTAGTGTCAAATTTTACAAAAGGGTCTTCAGGTTTATGGGGGTTGTTGATTTCCCCCTTACTATAGTTTTCCTCTTCCTTTGGAAGTGTTGTCTTTTTGTACTAGGGTTTGTTCTTTGAGATACGCTTCTTGGTGGTCTGTGGGATTCATGGTTGGAGTGGTTGGGTCAGTTGTGGGTGCTAGGTTTTTTAAGAAAGGGGGATTTGATTTCCTCAACATCTCTTTCCCCCTTCTTCTCTCCATGGATCCCCTCTTGAGGGTGGTGCTTTCTCTTACTGGCGATGACTGGAGCAGTGGTCGAGTTGGTCCCTCTTTGGAGTGTTTTGGGTTACTCAATGTGGAGATGGGGACACCTATGAATTCTAGTTTTTTTTTCATTAGGGTGCCTTGACAATTCCACATCTTTTGGTTCTCCTCATTTACTTTGGGCTATCTCCTTCAAGAGGTGTATCCTCTTGATATTTGTTACTAGTTTGTGGGAAGGCTTCTCTTTGGGTAAATTTGGGATTGTTCATGTTGATGGGTGGTGGATTTTTGGTGTTTTTTAACCATAAGGAGGGGTGCTTAGTTTATTACAACCCTTCATTCCTCCTTTGTCATTTTAGGGTCTCTCTTTCTTTAGAGATGAGTTCTTATTTTTTGGATCAACTCTTGAGTGGTTGCTCCTTGTAGGAAGTTGGTGTCTTTGTGGTTGAAGTGATTTTTTTTGGCTGGTGTGGAGATTCTTTTGTTAGGGGGTTCTACTGATATAGATCCTTCTAATCTCCTTTTTTCCCCTATGGACCCTTTATTTGCTTGTGTTGCTACCTCAAGAGGTTGGTGCCCATTCTTGGGGTGTCTTCTCTTCATGGGCTTATGGCTCTTTGTTAGTAGTGGTGTAGTAGTTAGAGGGTGTTGTCTTTAATTTTCCAAGGGGAATATTATGATTTCAATGTCTCTAGATTCCCTCCCCATTCCTAGGGCCTTACTCCTTTGTTGGTGAAGGCACAACTTTTTAGTCTCCTACTAACTACTCCTATTGAGGTGGAGATATCTTTTATTGAGGGGAGGTAGGTGTTGGTGTCAAGGCTGGTGGTTTATGTTCTTGGGGTGGATTCTCTTTTTTGGATGTTGGTTTCCCTGTTTGAAGAGGTAGGGAATTTTGTGGGTGTTTTATTTTTTCGCTTAGGGAATTTGATGATTTTATCTACTCCTTTTATTCCCTCTTTCTTGGAGCCTATATCTTTGGTTGGTGAAGTTACAAAGTCTTGGTCTCTCTCACTATTTATCCCAATTAAGGTGGGTCTATCTCCTATGGAAGTGGAGGTATGTGTTGGTGTTGAGTTTCATGGAAGCTATTTAAGAGCTAAGGACTTGGTTGACTATTTGTATAGTTTAGCTTTTGATGTTGTTGTTGTTACTATGGTTGTTGGGAGCCATGTCAAAACCAATATATGAGGTTTCGGGAGTCTTCAATCCCCTTTTGATCTCTTTCTTATTGATATCATATTTATGATGTAAGGTACTGGCCTTTTGGGTTGTTGGTACTCTAGTTGTTATTGGTTTTCTTGGCTTTTGGCTGGCTCTAGGCTGCTGCATTTTAATATTCTATAATTTTGCAGTGTTTTGTCTTAGTGGGGTTTGAGATTCCCTAAAATCTATTTGTAATGAGTTTTAGTGTCCCATAAAAACCTTATTTTTCCTTAATAAAAAGAAAAAAGACTCAAGCACAATAGTTCATAAACCCTGGCACATATGACTCCTATGATTTCTTATAAATGCAAATGGTGATTAGAAGCCAAAGTCTCATCTAATGGTAGCAATGGCTACTCAATTGACATAAAGTGATAGAAAGATATAAAAGAGATGAAAACATGTAAAAAGTAGTAATGTGGCTTTTCATGCAGAGTTCTTCATACACATACCTCTTAAAGGTTTTGATCTGCAATAAAATTTGTATTGATTCAATCAAACTCCATCTAAAGATAAAGGTTTGGAGCATGACAGTCTACTAATAGATAGAAGATTTATCCCTCCTTCCTACACAGCATTGGTAGGTTTTGTTCTTTTCTTAAGACTTTCCTCCCATGTCCCCCCTTTTTTGTTAGTCACTTCATTATATATATGTTTATGGTCTTTTTATCTCACATGAAATTCGCATGAGAATAGTGTAAAGGAATAAAAATGAGAATGGTAAGAATATAAAATAATAAGGAAAGTGTGATTTTCTTTTACATTTAATTTTAAATATTTGTATTTATAAAATATAAATAAAAGTTTATAAAAATAAATTATTTATTTATTACATTTCTATAATCATATTTTTTTGTCAATTTTTATTATTATTTGGAATTAAGTATTCTAATAGATTCAACCATAAGCACATTCTTAATTACGTATTTTTAGCGCTATAAGATTATGAAAACATAAAAAAATACTCCTAATTAATTACATATTTACATTTGTAAATTTTCATTAAAAAAATCAATTAAAATCTCTTATCTATCCCCCCTATTTCAATTAAATTCTCTTATCTATCACGACAACACTTTTTTGGGGATGAAAAGCAATAAAAAATTTATTGAAATAGAGTGTGCAAAGATAGTACAAAGAAAAAAACCACAAGTGGCCCTAAAGGCCACCAAAACTACCCTATCATATCCTCTTCCACAATATTATCCATATACTAAGCATAATCAAAAGGTAAAACAACACTACAACCAACATTCCAACCAAACATCTTTTCAGAAGCTCATTTAGCCAAACAATCTGCAACTTTATTCCACTCCCTGGGAATATAGTAGAAAGAAACTGATTCCAAATAATCCATCAAACTCAAAATTTTTCTTCCAACCATAGCTAAATTTCATTCAACCTCCTCCAATTTCCTTTTATTCAGCATGTCCATAATAATTTGAGAATCTGACTACAAACTACCTTGTGCCAACCAAGGGTGCCAACACGTTCAAGAGCATAGAGGACAGCCAAGGATTTCATAATATTATTAGTGTAATGCCCCTTGTAGGTAGAAAATACAAAAATCACATTCCCAAGGCTATCCCTACCAATACCTCCAATTCCTACATGTCTTGGATTTCCCTAAGAGGAACCATTAGTATTAATATTGATAAATCTAGGGGGAGGGGACCACTTTCCAATTCTTTAAGCCTTTTTTTAGCATGAAAAAGGATAACCTATCAACTTCTCAAAGGGAGGTCATTTTTAAAAACCCCCATAATGTTTAAATTCTGAATGAAAAAACTATCACCTAGATCTACTACAACTAAGAGATCAAACTTTCCTAGTAAATTTTACTATAGCATAATAATAACCCTCTACCAAATGTGCTCATCCATCATTCTCTTATCTTGAAAAGTTGTGTGATTCCTTTCCAACCACAATTGCCAAATAATAAAAGAGGGACCAATGTCCCACGCTACCTATAGGAAAGGGGATTTAGTTGAGGTTCTATCGAGATTATTCCATAACTCCATGAGGGTGCTAGCATGAACACACACACACGTGTTTCCAAATATCCCACTATTAATTCCAATTTTCCTTAGAAAACACACACTAGAAGAAGAGGTGAGAAGTAATCTCTTCACTATTTTTACATAGAAATCATCTAGAAGGCCCATGAAACCCCCTATTCAGAAGGTTTTCCCATGTTAAACACCTATTTTGGACCACCAACCATAAGAAGAACTCACTTGGGCCATAAAAATATATTCCATACCTATTTTCACCAAGGATCAATCACCTTACCATGAGTCAAGTTGTCCAACTCTAAGTATCCAAAAGAAATTATAAATTTTCCTCTTGGGTTAGGGCCCCAGGTAAGAACATCTTGTCCTCTTAGGGAGTTGCAAATTATTCCTACCAAAATCCTTTCCAATGCATACCTAGCCTCAATAGAACCTCCCCTAGGCCATTCATGTGGTTCTTTCCATGTAGCCACTTCCCCATATCCAAAACTATAGTACACTTTAAAATCCTCAACTTTATTCCACCTAGCTTTAATAAACCTATCATCCAAAGAGTGAAGATATGAGAACTAAGAAAGGATAGGAGGGAATCCATCCCAAGATTCATGCCAAAAAAGAGCATCAAATCCTTTATTTTACATCCAAAAAAGTCCCTTCTTGACCACTTGGGCTCCTCTTTTAAGGGTATTCTAAATCATAGAGCCCTTACCTATCATATTTCATCTAGGAATATCATTACTATCCACTCCCCCTAAATATTTAAAATTGAGGATTTTAGCCCATTTATACTCTTGAAAAATGCACCATCTCCAAAAGAGATTTCTAGCCAAAACACAACTATTCATACCAACTTGTCAAAGGCTAAGACCACCATAATGTAGTGGTGTATAAACTGAGTCCCATTTTACCAAACTCCACTTTGAGAAGAGAAAATTACTAGACTAGAGAAACTTTCTCGATAAAGAATCAAATTCTTTAATAAATATTACTATGGTAATCTCCACAAAACATTTGCAAGTAGTGAGTGGTTTAAAAGTTATTCCTACACTTTATCGGCTTATGTTAGAGCTAGTTCAAATCACTATCTGATTACCCTTATTTCTGAGCCTAATGGTTTGAAATGGAACTTCCCTTTTCATTTTGAGAAAATGTGGACTATCTATCCTAATCTGGAAAAACTCATTGAGGAGTGGTGGAGTATTAGGATATAGGGAATGACCATCTTCAAAATTGAAAAATGTTAAGGACAACATTAAAAAATGGAACAAAGAGACTTTTGGGAATGTCTTTACCAATAAAAGGAAAATTGTAGAGGAGCTGAAGGAAATTTAGGATAGTATTCAGAAGGATGGGTATAGCATATTTTCTAAGGATGAGGAAGATACAAAACTTGTGGAATACCATGATATAATCTCAAAAGAAGAAAGCTTTGGGAGACAAAGGTCTAGGAATATTTTTTTGAAGGAAGGGGACAAAAATTTGAAGTACTTTTTCATGACCACTAGGAAACATAGAATGGGAAATAAAATCTCTAGACTTAAGATTAATGGAGCCATTAGTGAAAAAGATGATGAGTTCAGGGGAGAAGCTAGTAAGTTTTTCATTGATCTCTTGAAGAAAGCTGATAACCTGAACAAGGAACGTCAAAAGGAGTTGTTGGATGGTATCCCTTGTATTTTGAATGAAGAACAAAATAGAGAAATTACTACTATCCCTTCAAAGGATGAGATTCATAAGGCGGTCTTCTCCTTTGAAGGAGACAAAGCCCCTGGCCCTGATGGGTACCCTCTCTTCTTTTTTCATAAATATTGGAACATTATTGAGGATGATGTTGTCAATGCGGTTAAAGAATTTTTTGGCTCAAGAAGGATTCTTAAGGAACTTAATGGTACCTTTATAGCCTTGATTCCAAAAAAAGTGGGTGTTGATAGTTTGGATCAGTTCAGACCTATCAGCTTATGCAACTCTCTAAACAAGATTATCTCAAAATTCCTTGCCTCTAGAGTTCTTCTTTTTCTTCCCTTGTTGATTTCTGGATAGCGGAATGGCTTTGTCCCAGGAAGACAAATTATGGACTCAATCATTTCTATTCATGAAAACATCCATTCTTTGATGATGTCTAAAAAAGAAGGTTTTTTATTGAAGTTGGATTTGTCTAAAGCTTATGATAGGGTTGACTAGGATTTTTTGAAGGCTACTTTAGAGGCTTTTGGCTTCAATAAGAGAAGTAGTGATATTATACATTGTCTTGTTTCCTCTACTACTTTCCCAGTGCTTGTGAATGGATCTCCTACTCCCTTCTTCAAGTATTTGAGAGGTCTTAGACAGGGGGATCCTTTGTCTCCAATCATGTTCATTATTATGGTAGAGTGGTTTGGGTAGATACATTGGTCGATTGGTTAACAAAGGTGAGCTTATAGGGCTTCAGCCTTCTTAAAAAGAGTAGATTTGTTCCCACTAGTAGTTCATGGATGACTCTATTATTATGGGGGAAGCCTCTATAGAAAATGGTAAAATCATCAAAAAAGCCCTTGATAATTATGGTGTTGCTACTGGATAGATTATAAATTGGAACAAGAGTTCAATTTTCTTTATTAATGTTCCTGAACAAAGACAAGAAAGGATAAAAAGGGTGATGGGATGTGAGGTGGGATGCCTTCCTGGATCCTACTTAGGTTTGCCTCTTTGCCTTGAACCCCTTGATTCTTTTTGGAGAGTTATGATTGATAAATTCCATGGTTGTTTAGCTAGAAGGGTGCTCTTCTAAGCCAGGCTGGTAAAATTTTGGTGCTTAAGGCTACTCTCCAAAGCATCCCTCTCTATGCTTTAAGTATTTTTAAAATCCTTAGGAAGTTTTCTGAAAGTATTGAGAAAATCCAAAAGAATTTCCTTTGGTCTGGAGTGGAACATAAGAAGAGAATGGCTCTCATTGCTTGGGATAAGGTTTGCAAACTTGTTAAGAAGGGGGGTCTTGGTCTTCAAAGTATAAGAAGTATGAATTATTTTCTTATGGAAAAACTTCTTTGGAGATTATTCAAGACCCTGGGAGAATGGAGTACTATTTGGCACAACAAATATAATAAGGACAGGAGTAATTTCCAAAACTTTCTAAATCAGGAATCTATACAAGGAGGTTTTAGCATTTGGAACAATGCTTTCAAAAAGAAGGAATTGATCAAGAAGGGTGTTAAATGGAAGGTTGGAAATGGAAATACTATTATTTTTTGGGATGATAAATGGATTCTAGATTACCCTCTTAATTCTGATTCAAATTGGAAAGAAAAGATGTTGCAATGTAAATAGGTTTTTGGATTGCATGTGGCTGACTATTAGGAAGGGGATCACTAGACTGACTTGTCTAGGGTGGATCCCTCTCTTAGAAGTCTAAATAAAATTTTGAATGTTGTCTTCCTCATTGATGAAGAGGATACTTTAATCTGGAGATACAATTCTAATGGTTCTATCTCAGTCTCTTCTTTGTATATGAAGAATTATGAGAATTGCCTTGAACCACGTTGGGTGAAAGCTTGGTTTAAAGGCTTAATCCCTAAAATTAATGTGTTTTTATGGATCTTATTACAGGATAAAATCTTAACTATTGATAATCTTAGGAAAAGTGGTTTATACCTAACTAGCAGGTGTTTTCTCTGCAAGAATTATGAGGAGAACATTAATCAGATTTTGGATTTGATGAATATGGATTGGATCTTTCCATAGGGTATTCAAGAGATTTTCACTTCTTGGAGATCTCCTACTAATAATAATATTTTATTATCTATTTGGAACTTCCTTTTACCCTACATCTTCTGGGGGGTTTGGAAAGAGAGGAATGATAGGATCTTTAGAAACAAGGAGTCTAGCTGGGTTGTGATGTTCCACAAGATTAAGAGAGCCTTGCTGGAGAAAATTTGGTTGACTAGTAAATATCAGGAACCAAAAGATGATTGGGATGTGAAAGTCTTCAAAAATTGGAAGCTAGATGGTAAGAAGGTCCATAATATCAAGAGGAGTCTGACGAATGAGGCCCGGTGGGATTGCTCCCCTAATGGCTAGATGAAAATCAATTTTGATGGTGCCTCTAACCGCAACCCGGGGATTGCTAGTTGTGGCATTGTTATTAGAGATGAAAATGGGAATTGCAAAGGTGCTAAGGCTATTCCTATTGTTTTTAATACTAACCATGCCACTGAGGCCAATACTGCTCTTTATGGTCTTATGTTGGCTAAAAGGAAAAACTATAGAAAATTTTGGGTTGAAGGGGATTCTCTTAATATTATTAACTATCTTAATAATATCACAGCCCCTTCATGGACAATTTATAATGCTATCAACAAAGCAAAAATCATCATAAATTCCTTTGATGCATGTGTAGTTACTCACAATTATAAGGAAGCCAATTCAGCGGCTGACTGGGCTACAAATGTGGCATTTCATAATCAGGTGGACATCGAATGGGATGATGTGATTTTCCTTCCTCCTAAAGGGGCATCATTAATCGATATGGATTGATTGCATAGTAGGCAATATGTACTTAATGAAGATCACATTAATAGGTAATAAGTGCAGGGATCCATGTGAGGATGAGGAAGGACATTGTGGTGATTTTGAGATGATTATTGCCTTCATTTCGCATGATTTGTGGGTCTTTCGAGGATTTAGAGGGTATTATTGTTACTTCAAGCTTAAGCTTCAGAGTTTTGTGAGAAACTTTGAGAGTAGATTTTTTTATAGTTGCAGAGCCATGGGAGGCCATAAGAAAAGGTGTGAGTCGGGGAATTGTAATGAGTGGAACCAAAACCCAAAGGTTTGGAACATTGTTAAGGAAGGGGGACTGGTGGTTTATTTGGAAAAACTACATGGAGGGAAGCTTGTCATTACCAAGCATTTCATCAAGACCTAGAACAAAGGGAAAATTATGGTGGGAGTGCAGAGCATGGAGGTGACTGAGGAGATCATCATAGAGGTGACGGGTCTCAAAATAGAAGGGATAAACTTCTATAGGGACAGGAGGTGTTGGATAAAGCTCTGGATGTTTTTGCACCAACAGACCAGGAAAGGAAGTGCATGGTTAAGGTTGATAACTCTTATTTTAACCCTAAATGCATTCTAGGCCATGGAGATTGGTTCTTTTTGTTATCATTAGTTACATTATGTTGGATGGTAGATATAGAAAAATTTATAATCACCATCTAATTTTGCTAAATCATTTTAGAAATGGGGTTAAAGTTAATTTCCCCTTTTATCTTAAGTTCTTTGAATGCTAATATTCTTAGCTAGCAGAGGAACCCTGATGGTGACCATTCTGGTCATGATGGGTTGATGGTCCTTATCTATGAGGTTCTTAAGTCTAATAAGGTTGAGAGGTCCCGGCTAAATTAGAAGGCCCTTGAAGATTATGATACTGATGGAAAAGATTCTAAGGAACCCTTTATGGAGGATACTGAAAATGAAGAGGTTGACTCTGAGCAACCTAGCAAACCCTCCATGCATCATGACTCCTCATCCAAAAGAAAAAATAGGAAGGCCAAGATGGAGGATTCAGTTACTGATATGGAGATGGAGAAAGAGGAGAGTAGGGATGACAGTGTGAAGGGGAAGGGTAAAAAAAAAATGGATACTATAGGGAAGTGCACCAAATCCAAAAATAGGAATAAGAAGAGGGATAAGAGGGTTGTCATTTATTTTGATGATGGGTCTTCCTCATGGGAGAATATTTAAGAAAAATAGGACAAGCAGGTGGAGAAGGAACCTATTATGGAGGATTGTGATAAGTTATACCAAAATTTTATGGTTGATGACAACATCATGCAAGAAATAGCCTAGGATGTGGCTAATATTGAGAAGGACGGTCAGGTAGATAACAGGGGTAGGGTGGAGAGTTCCAAGGAGGAGATGACGTGTGTGAATAAGGACTTTGACAACCTAGGGTGTTTTTCTTTCCTTAACAACCTCGACACCATGAAAAATGACATCAGCACTATTAAAACCCAAATCCAAGAGCTTCAAAAGGATACTGGGGCTCTCAAAAAAATGAATCTGGGAGAGAAGACTATGCGACAATGTATTGATGAACTGAAGGAGACTGTTGGTAGGGCTGAGGGGATTACGGTCTTTAATGATAGAATCATTTCAATGGAGAATAAAATAAAAGAGGGGGATGTGGTGAAAGGTGGTAACATGATTAAGGGAATTGATAAAATGGAAAACAGAATTGAGAAGTTGGAGAAGACGGTGGGTAACATCACTGAGTAGAGTTTTTCCATTCTCAAGGCCTTGGCTGAGCATGTCAAGATTCTTGTGGACAAAATGGAGTAGGGTAAAGGGGAGCAGGCACTCATTGAGGTTAAGGAGGATCATAGACCCAATAAAAGAGCCATATCCAACTTCAAAAAGTTGGAGGATAATAAGAAAAAAGATATTGAGGAACTCAAAGTTTCCTCTACCAATATGCAGATGTTGGCTGAATAGGTGGCTGAACTAATGAAGTGTATCTAGCCAGCTATCTGTTGTCCTATTGTCTTTTTGCTATCTTTTTTTTCTCTGTATTTCTTGTAAAAGGACTTGTTAGTTTTTTGGTGATGTTGCCCTATTTCTGATGGAACTTTAATGCTTATTTTGTAAACTTTATGTAAAAGGTTTCGGTTCCTTTCAAAACTTGCTTTTACATAATCAAAACATTTGTAGATAGGGAGGGCCTAAATCAAACCCTTTAGGAGAATCATTCTCCTAGCAGCAAACAACCATCTATAAGTTTGGTGACTCACATTTTTGTGAAGCTTATCCTGAATAGATTTCCATAATCCCTTATTCAGAGGGCAATAATAAAGATGTATTCCAAGATAAACAAAAGGAATCACACCAACCTAAAATATAAGATTCTTGAAAATCCTATCTTGAATAGCCAAAGGCATGTTGAATAAGTAGATAAAAGACTTGTCTTATTAATTTGTTGTCCAAAATTCACCAAAGTAAATATCTTGAGCCTTCTTGTAATTAGTAGCCTCCAAAAGTTTAGTAACACTTGTCAAAGTTGTGTCATCAAAAATTGGAGATGTGAGGAGGGGGAAACACCATTACCCCAATCCCAACCTTTAATCATACCTTGCCTAACCCTAGAGTCAATGAGTCTTCCAAGTCCTTCAACCATAAGGATGAACAAATAGGGGGAAAGAAGACCACTATATCTTAAACCTCTTGAATCCCTGAAATTTTTTGTGGGCTCACTATTGATTATAATAGAAAAATATAGGGTGGTGATATAACTCATAATCCAATTAATCCAATCCCTAGAAAAATCCAAAGATTCAAGAATTTGGTGAAGAAAACTCCATTTAACTCTGTCATAAGTCTTGGCCATATCCAACTTAATAAACATATCCTTCTCTTTTGAATTTCCCATATAATGTATTGTTTTAGAACCTATAACAATCCCATCAATAATTTTTCTTCCAGCAACAAAGCCTCCCCGCTCTTCACATATCAATTTAGGTAACCATACTTTAAGTCTTTCTATAATTAGTTTTGTTATGATTTTATAAACCACATTACAAAAAGAAATAGAATTAAAAGAGATGAAATAAAATTTGGCACCTCTCCTTATTGGTAATAAAGGAAAGGAAAGTAGCATGCATATCCCTTAGAATCTTCTTGTTCTTGTAGGATTCCTTAACTACTTGCAAGAGAGCCAACTTGATTGTCTCCTATAAATGTTGGTAAAATTCAATAGGAAATCCATCTAGACTAGGGGCTTTACCCTTCTTCATTGAAAACATAACACCTTCAACCTCATCAAAGGAGATAGGTCTATAGAGACTCTCATTTATTTCAATCGTGACAATAGTGGGTATATAGTCAATAATTAATCTTTCTTATATAGTTAAGAATTAATCTTTCTTCATAAATAGCTAGAACAAAATCCTCAGTGAACAAACCCCCAAAAATATAGTAGCTATTGGAAAGTTGTCTATACTAAAGTATATGACTAGACATAGTGTTGTCATTATGGCAACAAATTCATATAGCAGTTTGGAGTTAGCGCACTTAGTGTAAAGATCAAAATTCAGTTAAATGTTGAAGACTGGACAGTGTACAGAGTTCCTACAGCTCAGAGCATTAGCGCACGTGTGTACAGATGAATTATGGTATGTGCCTTGAAAGTTAAGCTTGTTAGACTATACTTATGCTTATTCTATGAGCACATAAGTAGATATGCAAAGATGTGAAAGTTACAGTCAGTTGAAGTTGCACAGCCAGTGTGTGCCAGCAGAGAACAGAGCTTGGAGCTGACAGTTAGCATTTTGGTTTGTGATTGTATTGTAATATTGTAAAGGCCATGCACCTATTATATTTAGCTTGCCTACATGTTTATATGTATAATTGTAAGCATGCTTAAGCCAATTCATTTGGAAGTGCTATTTGTAATTAGGTATAGGGATGACCTATTTATGTATTTTGTATGAGCACATAAATATAAGTTGTGCCCATTGTATTCAGTATGGAAGTAGAAATAGAGTTGTGATAAGTAGACCAAAGGTATGAAAATATAGCATAAGATGTATTAAATCTTTTCTAGAGGTCAAAGCATCAGTGCACCAAAGGAATTGATCTAACAAGCAGTGTCATAGTGACAGTTCACTAGCAGATATAGTGTGTATCTAGATTCAAAAGGTTGTAGCCTTCACCATTTGAGCAGTGAGCTCTAGGATAGTGAGTCCACTCCCCTAACAGGGATCATTGTAAAAGACTCCTAACAAGGTCTGACCCTTAACAAGGTCTACTATACTTAAAGCATTGTAAAGCTACTCCTAACAGGGTAAAGGATCTTCTAACAAGGATCACAAAACACTAGTCTAGAATATTAGTGGGTATCAAGTCCCATGGGGGTTTTTATCTATTTGGGTTTCCTTGTAACCATATTGGTGTCATGTGTTGATTTCATGTTTCATGTTTATGTGAATGTTTAATTTAGTTCTTAAGCATTTATGTTCAACATAAAGATTAAAGTTAAAAGTTAAAATACAGTGAACACTGATTCACCCCCCCCCCCCTCTTAGTGTTCCCATTCCTAAAAATTGGTATTAGAGCTCTGGTCCTCAGCATAGAAGTTTAACCACTTGAGGAGATCATGGACAAAGTAGAAATGAAACATCTGAAAAGAAATCTTGAAGTTGCTCTTGAAGATCTAGACAAGTCAGAAAGAGAATCTAAAGAACTAAAGGATAAACTTAGTGATGCTCAGTTAGTCATCAAGAAGCTAAGGAAATATTTAAAAGAATGCTCTACCAGTGATCTAGGGACAATGGTAAAGAAGCTCAATGAAGAAAACAAATCCTTAAAATAAAAACTTGAAGAGGTTGATGATAAGCTGACTAATAATCAGGCAATCCTTGATGAACAAATCAAAGAGAACCTTCAACTGAATGAAGAACTAAGGAAAGAAAACATGGAAATCTTGGAGCTAAGAAATAAAAAAAGAAAGCTTGGAATCTGAATTGAAAGAAGCAAAGAATCACATTGACAAATTACACACCAGTGTTGATTTGGTAGAATCTCAGTTGTATGCAAGAAGAACCGAAGGAGACACTAGCTGTATTGGATACAATGAAGCACAAAATCAGATTGACAATATGTGAGCAAGAAAGGATTCACAAAAGGACTCTACTGATGCTAAAAAGATTGAAGATTGAACCATAGATAATGGTGAACCACCTAAGAATGAGTGCAAGCAAGTAGAACACACTTGTTTTGCTTGTAACAAGCATGGACACATTGTGAGGAACTGTATAGAGGTAAAACCTTTTAATGGTTAATGTTATTGATGCAATAAGTTTGGTCATAAAGCTATGAATTGCAAGACCAGTAAGAAGAATAGAATTCAGCAAGATCAAAGAAATTAGAACCAATCAAATATAAGAAGTGCTCAGAATGTTACATGCTAGATATGTAACTATAATGGTCACACAGCAAAGCAATGCAGAATGGTGACTCATGTCAATGCACCGAGGAATATAAGACCTCCAGTCATTTTTCACTCTTGTAACAAGGCTGGACATATCTCAAAGTTTTGTAGATCAAGAACGCAAGGCTAGGGAAGTCCTAAAAAGGCCGAAGAAACAGTTTTGGATCCCATAGGAGAAGTTAACTTTGTTAAAGCCTTAGATGGTGCAATCATGATTTGGTCAGAGAAAAAGAAGGAGAAGACTAATGAGAATGTATTGGATGCATCCCCAGTGGATGCACCCTCTACATCTGCATGAATGGCCCTCAGGGTCATAGGGGGAGCTAATTTAGCTCTAGACCCCTGTGTGGCTAGTATACTCATCCTCAGAGTATGTGCCTTTGGACTTAAGCTTTTGGAGTGTATAGGAACCTTTGTGCAAGAGCACACATGTTGATTATTTGTGGAGATCAAGTTTGAAATTTTGAAGTGACAGTCTGGTTTACGCGATGTGTATTAATGGCATATTTTTCACTTTTAAAGTACACAGAAGTCATTTGATTGCTCATTGCATTCAAATTCAGAGCGATAGAGAGTAGAAGGAGCCTTGGAAGTTATTGTGAAGTCTTGGTGATTGATCTATCAAATATTTTTTGCAGTTATCAGTGCATTTGATCAGTTACAGAAACCCTAGCTCATTGCACTGATTTGGAAGCCATCAAATTGTCTATAAAGTTTAGTTGGAAAGCAATTAACAAGTCATGGCCACTCCCATTGTTTATGATTCACTGAGAAGAAAAGATATGTTTTCAAGAGGCACCCATTTAAATCCACCCTAGATGATTTAGAGGGAGCTTTGTCCTGCACGTCTATGGGAGTCATGCATGTGGAAGACATAAGGGCTTACATCTACTGTAAGAAAGAACTTACTAGACTAGATAGGTTAAGGGCACACATGGATACCATGTTGAAATAGGACAAAACATTCATAGATGAATATGCCAAATGGAATGATCACCCTATTTTTGAGTATGCTACGACATATGAATTCTATGAGATAGAAGAGATAAAGATCTTATTAAGCAGAATCCATGATGATCTATTTTGGATTGGAGATGTTCCAGTTAGAATAACAAATGACTTAATTCATGGGATGATAGGCCTTTCTAGAATAGGCGTCATCCTTCCTGTGGGCAAGGATGTCAGGAAAATAGTAGAACAAGTATGTAAGTCAAGGAGCGATAGGTGCGGTATGGCCATCGAGCCTATTGAGCAAGCAGACATCAAATTGATGTCAATGATACTGGGGTACAGCTTTCATCACACCAGCAGGGTGAATAGTGTGTCTGTGGGCACTAGTCTAGTAGCTATCAGACTTGTGAAGGAAGATGGGGAATTCAACTTGTGTGAGATCTTGCATGCACAATTGATAGATAACACCAAGGCCATCAAACATGACAAAACAAAGATATTTAGGTTTGGGTCCCTAATCATCTATATGTACCTTCATATTGTTGGGAAGATATCAGATTTGTACTTGGACAAGTCCATTCCTACCATGCCTCAAATATCCAACAAAGCATCCATAAAGAGTACTCTAAGGGATTATATCACATTGGAATTGAAGACTTTTAGAGCTAAGATGTAGATGAGGTATAGAATTCCAGAAAGCATTGTAGAGAAGTATAAGGATTCAATATGCTTTATGGTGGAGACTAATACTACATGTATGGAAGTTGTTGATCCTAGAACTAAGTGGATTCATCCACTTGGGTATGAGGTAGAGGAACAAGTTCTCGAAGCTTATGCTCAAGTACTTCTAACAGCCCCTAAAGATCCTAATGAACCTAGGTGGGGAACCTATGAGGAAAAGACTAGAGAAGTTGATGCAAAACTTAACAGTGCAGCAACTAAAAGAAAGGTTGCAAAGGTCACTTCTGAGATCTTGAGAATACATGGTGTGTCTCAAGTAGACCTTGATAAAGCAAGGGATGAAAAGATTTCCCTAGAATTGAAAGGCATAGTAGCAAAGGAAGGAAAAGAAGATCCTAAGTTGAAGAAGATGAAAACTAAATCAGATGACAGTCAGAAGGGTAAAGAATATAATACTCCTTCTACACCCATAGACACTATTGATCTTACCACCCTCTAGAGTATAAGCCTTTATTCAAGAGGAAGAAAGAAGCTAGCACTAGTCATCCATCCTTGCAAGTAGTAAGGAGAAAGAAAAACATTCAAGCACCTCCTCAGGCAAGATTCAGACCTAGCCTTAAAGTTTTGAATGCAAGAATTGTTTATGAGGGTAGAATTGATCAAGTAGAGAAGTATTATGACACATACAGTGAGATTGACAAATCAGAAATTCATAGTATGATTGTCAAACATATGATCAAGTTCAAGAAGATAGTCCTAGAGTTGAAAACCTCCATTCCAGATAAAGTATGGGATATTTTAGAAAACCTAAAGAGAAAAGCAAATGAAGAAGATCTAAGGATCAGAGAAAAAGTATTAGAAGACACTCTTCCAGTATGTTCTATTGAAGAAAGGTCATTGTTACTAAATCTAGTGAAACCACACTTAAGGACAAAGATGAGAACTCTTCATATTATGAACAAAGACTATGAGTTGATAGAGAAGGAAACTAAGAAGACCTTTGAGAAGGTATTATTAGAACAACAGATAAAACCACCTACTATGCCCATCAATCATGCACCTAGTAAGCAAGACAAGGAAGCAGAGACCTTCAATGTACCAATAACAGGTCCTCATGACTCAGTGCCCATAGCAAAAACTCAAATAGAGGTAGACAAGTCTGTGCCCATCTCAGAATCTCATGAAGGAAGCACTATTATCATAGATAATGTAGAGATAGCCATGGCGGCTACTGATAAGGATTTGGACAAGTTTGAGGAAGCATTTGTTAGTACTAAAGAAGCTAAAATATTATGTAGCAATTCACCTCTCACTCAGCAAGAAGTACTCATAGAAGATGTGTCTGATAAGAAAGAAGAAGATACTTCTATTGATCTTGCAAAGGTAAAATAAGAAGTGATGGAAAACACTCCCATCACTCCCTCCTCAGCATTGTTGTCAAGTTTGACACCTGACACAAGCAGTTTGGACTCTTGGAAAGAAGAAGACCTGATTAAGTTCAACATCCTAGCTATGGAGAAGGCAAAAGAAAAATAGGTTATAAGGAATCCTCTCCTGATAGAATCAGTGAATATTTTGAATAGTTTGCTACCTGAGGATAAGAAAGTGTTAAAAGTACATTCTGTTGATGATATGAGTTCAGTCTTCTCATAGTTCAAAAGTAATTTTTCTAGCCTAGAAGAATCTATGTCCATAGTAGCAGAAGAAAATTACTTAAAGAAGAGACTAAATGAGTTAATGAGCAACTTTGCACTAGACTTGAATTCTCTTAAGTCTGGTCAAGCATCCTTGAAAGAGTTTGCTGATGAAGGAATAAGGATCATTGCAACATGCATGGATCAAGACAAGCTCACTGATGCTCACTTCAATAAGATAAAAGAAGCATAAGCTATGATTAAGTAGGTAAATAATTTAGTGTCAGACACATCTACTAATGTGAACATGTGCAAAAATTTCTACCAAGGACAGATAGACAAGATTGAGAAGGAAGAAAAAGAGATAACAAGGATAAGGTCCAGATAGACTCAGTTGAGGAATGGTCTTGCACCCTCTTTAGACATCCTCAATTAGAATTTAAAGGAGATTGATACCACCATGGTAACTTATGATCATGGTCCCATAAATGACTTGGAGAAGATGGAGAAGCTTCAATATGCATTATGCGCCCATCTCCAAATAGTTAACTCTCTGATAACCTTTTGGAAGAAGGAGATCCAGAACCTCAAGATTGCATATTCGGATGTTTTCCCTTAGTGAGTATGTGTATATATAGTTTTTTGATGCACCTTTGTCATTAATGTCAAAGGGGGAGTTTTAGATAGAATATGGAGTATATATATGTATAGGGAGATATAAGATTATGTATAAAAAATGTATAGAAGACAAAATTTTTTGTGTAAAGGAACAGTTTGCAACTTGGCCTTATTCCTTTGTTGCCATCAATGAAAAAGGGGGAGATTGTTGGCAAGTTGTCTATACTAAAGTATATGACTAGACATAGTGTTTTCATTATGGTAACAAAGTCATATAGCAGTTTGGAGTTAGTGCACTTAGTGTAAAGATCAGAATTTAGTTAAGTGTTGAAGACTAGACAGTGTACCGAGTTTCTGCAACTCAGAGCATCAGTGCACGTGTGTATGGATGAACTATGGTATGCACCCTAAAATTTAAGCTTGTTATACTATACTTATGCTTAGTCTATGAGTGCATAAGTAGATATGCAAAGATGTGAAAGTTATAGTCAATTGAAGTTGCTCAGCTAGTGTGTGCCAGCAGAGAACAGAGCTTGGAGCCGACAGTTAGCATTTTGGTTTGTGATTGTATTTTAATATTGTAAAGGCAATGCACCTATTATATTTAGGTTTCCAACATGTTTATATGTATAATTTTAAGCATGCTTAAGCCAATTCATTTGGAACTGTTGTTTGTAATTAGGTATAGGGCCAACCTATTTACGTATTTTGTATGAGCACATAAATATAAGGTGTGCCCATTGTATTCGGTATGGAAGTAGAAATAGAGTTGTGATAAGCATAGTAGAGGTATGCAAAGATAGCATAAGGTGTATTAAATCTTTTCTATAGGTCAAAGCATCAGCACACCAAAGGAACTGATCTGACAAGCAGTGTCACAGTGACAGTTCACCAGCAGATATAGTGTGTATCTGGATTTAGAAGGTTGTAGCCTTCACCATTTGAGCAATGAGCTCTAGGATAGTGAGTCCACTCCCCTAACAGGGATCATTGTAAAAGACTCCTAATAGGGTCTGACCCTTAACAAGGTCTACTGTACTTAAAGCATTGTAAAGCTACTCCTAACAGGGTAAAGGATCTTCTAACAAGGATCACAAAATACTAGTGCAGAATATTAGTGGGTATCAAGTCCCACCGGGGTTTTTACCTATTTGGGTTTCCCTGTAACCATATTGGTGTCATGTGTTGATTTCATGTTTCATGTTTATGTGAATGTTTAATTCAGTTCTTAAGCATTTATGTTTAGCATAAAGATTAAAGTTAAAAGTTAAAATACAGTGAACATTGATTCACCCCCCCCTCTCAGTGTTCCCATTCCTAACAGTAGCCTCCTAATAAATTTCCTTAGTAGAAGAAATATGGATACCCTCCTAAGAAATGAGAGATATAATGGGATTACCATGTCTCCTATCCTTAACAGAGTTGTGAAAGAACTTCATGTTCCTATCCCCTTCTTGAAGCCAATCCACTCTAGCCTTCTACTTCCAGTAAATCTCCTCATGAAGTTCTCACTCCTCCAAATCTCTAACAACCATAGGTCCTTGTCTATACAACTCTTTAGAGAGGCCCTAATCTCTCATTTGATGGGTTATAGATTCAACCCATGATTGAGCCTACATCTTCTCTAAAAATATGTTGTCAAAGCATAACTTATTCTATCTTTTAAGCTTATACTTGACATATTAAAGTTTAATTTTGACAAAGGAATACATCATAGTACCATAATTCAACTTCACATCCTACCATCACACCCACATGAGATTCTAAAGAGAAGGATAATGAAGCCACATGAGATGAAACTTAAAAGATGGATTTTTGGAAATCCAAAAGTGGGAAGCAGTAAACTTGATCGGCCAATGATCAGAACCTTTCCAATCTAGAATCTCAGAGCTAGTTGTCCAATTACCCCCCATCAAGTAGTAGGATACCAAAAATCTATGTAAGCACTCTGCAATGACTTCTTTTTCCATATCTTCTATTTTTCCAAGTATACAAACCATTGTATGGCTTTACATCCACCATCCTAAAAAATTCAATGTTGTCCCTTAGCATTTTTGCTAAAGAATCAATTCTAGTATTTCCACCTCTTTTTTATCGAAACTTAATATAGCATTGAAATCTCCTGTAATAAGCCACATGTACAAAGTAGAAAGAGAGCGAACAAATCTGATATGATACTGTAGCACATATTTTCCACTAAAATCCATAGGAGAATATACATTAGAGAGGAGGATAGTTTCACCAGACTCACAACTCATAGCACTCATAGAGATTTAAAACCTCTTATAGATCCACCAAAGAGGCACAAGCTTATGAGGGTCCCATAGAATAGCTAAACCCCCTAAGGTTCCTTGAGCCCCAATACATTGACATTGACTTTGATCCCAAATACTATAAGTTGTGTTTAACATACCATCCACTGATAGCTTGGATTCTTGAATAAACACCACGTCTAGAAAATGAGAAGCAATCAAATCTACAATAGCCTTTTTTACGAGGATTCTATTCAACCCCTTTACATTCCAGGATATCACAATCATTTTTGAGAAGGAGAGAAGTGGGAATCAATGGATTTTATAGGGACAGACTCAACCAATGTCTCACCAATAAGCTTAACCTTTTCTTGATCTTCCTTCCTCCCCTTATTTATGAGGGATCTTTCAAGAACTACTTTCTTGAAAGATTTCTATTGAAGTCTTAATGCTACCTGGGAACCCTTACTTTTACTACCATCCAAAGATTCTTTTTCCGGAAAAGACCCTGAGCTAGGAATATCTGAGCTTGCACTTTTTTCTTTAACTCCAACCTCCTCTGGAGGACTTATATTCATTTGGAAAATATTTGTATCCATTTGGATTTCAAGATCTATAACTTGAGTTCCACCCTAAGGATCGGATTATTTCTCATCATTTATTTGAATAGTTTCTTGAGCATCTAAGCTAATAGGCATATTAGCCAAAAAATCATTGAGTTGCCCCAAATCCTCAAGAGCATCAAACCTATTGAAAACCTCATCGGTTTGTTTTTCTCTAAGAGTTCTCTTCTACCCTCTACCCTTATTTTTTATTTGACAAGAATAAAACATTATTTATCCTCCACCATAGGGGATTTTCCTTTATCCTTCCTAGTGTAATACCCCAAAAATGGGCTATAAGTTCATTAACCTCCTATATCATCAAATCATATGAAATTGACATCAAAGTCCTAATCTAAGGCACATCTAAACATCATCAAATCTAATTGATTATCTTAAATTTTGCATCGGAGAATATTCCTAGTAATATTCCTAATTATCTTAATTATCTTTAATTTTATAATTATTTGGCAATAAATCACATTTATCCTAAAATTTAATTAATTGAATATTTTCATATTTAATTAATTAGATTTAATATTTGCCACTTAATTGTGTAATTAAATTTAATTCTATCTATTGTATTATTTAATTTTGACAATAAATCAAAATTCCTATCTTTAATTGATTAAATTCTTATTTAATTAATTAAAGCATGTTGTCATTATTTAATAATATAGTTTTTAATAAAAGTTTGGTAAAATAGTTAATTAACCCATAAATTAATTATTTTATTTCAAAAATCAGTTAAGTTGGAAATAAATCACTTTATTATTAAATTAATTCATAAATAAAACATGCACAATCATAAAAGCAGACAACTATCAATTATCAATTAAAGCTAAACTCTATTTTGAGTTAAAGCTTAGCTTTTGCATATTTTTGTGAGTTAATTATCTTTTATTTAAAAATAACTCAAAAATCAACCTGAGTTATTTGAGTGATTTATGGCTTTTTCTCATGCACCTCCAAAGCCCTGGATTTCTATAAATTAAGGCTTTAGCTCTTCACAAATCATCTCATATTTTGCACAATCACGCTGGAGAATTGGAATTGAAGAATCAAAGCTCTTGCGAATCGACTTCTTTGTGAGATCAATCTTATTTTTGCATTCATATTACATATCATTGTTAGATTCATAGCATATCAATTTTCAATAGCATTCATAGCATATCAATTTTATTTAGCATAGATTCATATCAAGTTTTCATTCTTATTGCATAGAAAATATCAAAAATATAGATTAATTGCATTCAATTTCATATCCATCTTTTGCATTCAAATCCTTCATTTAGGTGTCGTCTAGGTCACTGATCTCGATTACAATCTGAGAACATTAATCTCGCACCTATTAGAAGGCAGTAAATCACTTGGTTAGATAGCTTTCAATTTTGCACGATTTTGATTATAGCTAACCTCTAATATTTTATGAGTGTTGTGTCTACAGATCAGGTACAATTTTCACACACACATTTCTGGCGCCCACCGTGGGGCAACCCACCTTTGCATGCTGGTTTTGATTTTTTTGGGAGCTAAAACCCTAAAGTTTCAAAGATTTAATTTTATCTCCCAAACGGCTTGGAATTTTGATCTGAAATTTTTTTTTCAAGTTGGTGACATGTCATGGAAGATACAGTAAAAAATTTAGAATTTTCTGAGATGTTTTGAATTTTTAATAATTTTTTCTTGAAATTCTGGAAAAAATTAATATCTGATGCAAATCAGCATATTTTTCGAAAAATTTTATATTTTCGGAAATCTCTTTAAATTCTACAGGGGGTCCATTCTTTGTGTTTTAAATTTGGACATGATATCATAGCTCAAATAGTCAATTTACAAAAACTGGTCTGTATTGATAAAATGGGTCTCTAGGGCACAAATGAAGAGGTTTTTCTAAAATTTTTGCATTTTTGGAAAGCTCTCTATTTTTTAGTAGGGGTCTTTATTCTGAATTTCTATTTTTGTGGCCAAAATCATATCAAAAAAATTAGATCTTGTTGACTAGGTCAAGTGCAGCAAAAAAAAAATAAAGTTTTGTGATGGGTATGCACTTATTTTTTTTTACATGGTTCAATGAATGATATGAGTTGTCATTTGGGTTGATTGCTGGTTATTATTACTGATAATAATTGATTTTTAGAGCTAACCCTATGGTTTTCATAAGTTGAATATATTTTGCATATCTTGTTTGCTTGTTTGCTTGTTGGAGAGTTCGTCACTTGCTTGCATGGAAAAGCTCAACAAAAATTGCTAAAAATCAAGTAAAATATACTAAGCACGTTGCAAGGATCCCAGGTATTCTCCTTCATCTAATAATATTTTGATTTGGGACTTAAAATAAATCTCTTATGTGTCAAGCTTGTGTGCATCTTTTCATGCTTTTGATCTATTTCTACACACTTGCATAATTGATACTAGGTTGTGAACCCTTAAGGATTCATTAAGTAGTCTTAGAATACTTGTGATTGATCTTGATTTCTATCTTGGGTTATTGGACTCGCTAATCCGCCGGCCCCTCATTTTCGCCCCGTGGTTGCAATCTCAGCGCCATAAAGGGGAGGGGTCAACAGGACAGAAGCGTTAAATGTTCCACTTGGCAACCCTTTTGTGCTTTTAGGAACTCCCTTGTTTTCTAAGTTGTGGACTCATTTTTAGCTTGTGTGAGGTGTTAAGTGTTCCACCTTGTGGACTCATCTCATATTCGCTTTAAACGTTAAGTGTTCCTCTTTCTACTTTTTGGATGCTTTTGGTAGATTTGCTTTCGGAACATACATCTGTGCTCACATAGTAATTAGGCCCTATGAACACTATTTGTGATTCTTGAGAGATTGGATTCCTAGCGAAATCCTTCTTGACGATAGAATCCTTGTAGGTAGGGAGGATACTTAGTGCGTTTCACATTCAACTTAGTTAGTGAGTCTTCTCTTATTGATCGACACATTCTCTCTCCAGAGAGGTTGATAGATCACGTGGGGTTGATATCACGAGCTTTGGTGAATCAAAATTGGTTAGTGCATCTTCTCTTATTGATTGATACATTCTCTCCACGGAGAGGTTGATAGATCACGTGGAGTTGATATCACAGACCTTGGTGGAACAAAACTTTGTCTTAGCGTGTCGGATTAATCTGCTTGCTTTGTTTGGGTTAAAAGTGAAGAGGTGTCAAAACCTTGAATCTGGAGCCAAGTCCCCTTGTGGTATACTATTGTGAGTCATCTTTAGAGAGGGTTAACCGTAGCGGACAATCCCTTCACAGGGAAAACTGCATTGACAAAACCTCAAGCGGTAATAGCCATTTTCGCCATGGTAGTGACAACCGCTATATAAATGTCCTTGTGGAAGAAATCTCCACGGGTATGGTTCATTGTTGGGTTGTCAGATCTCCCTAGCAGCTCTTGAAGATTAAGTTCTCAGACTGTGTCAAAACCCTGGTGCGCCGGGATTGGAGTTCACCCCTTTGAATCATAAAAGTTGCAGAGTCAAACCATTACTAAAAACCCTAGAGAGGCCAATTTTTCATTCTCAGGTATATGTGTGTTATTGCAAAACTTTTCAGAACATACACAATTAGTACTCTCAGGGATTAGCACAATTTGGTCACTTGATTATTCATGCGCAAGGTTGCTTTTGCCCTTGTTCATTATTTTCAGATGTGCTTGGAATCACTTGCTTGCTGTTCTGCGTGCTTATTTATCTACTTGGCTATTAAAAATGATCAAATCTGGTATAACCTTCAAAATCTGGACAATACAATTTGCAAACAATCCAAAACTGAAGACCGTACATTTTGCAAAAATTGATGTAAAATCTTTCTGGAGTCAAAAGTCATTTTAGGAAGTCAAAAGTCGTACGAGTTTTGTCAAGTGTCATTTCAGTATTACCCAACTATGGTATGAGTTTAGCAAATGTCATTTCATAGACTACCCAGTGTTGTATGAGTCTGCAGAGTGTCGTTTGGAAAAATTTGAGAAAGTTGTCAGAAATTGTCAAATTGCAAGATATCCAATGTTTCCAGCCTAGTTCCAGAATCTGTCAAAAATATCATTGTGTCAGGAATAGAGCAATAGCTATTGAGAATCAGTACACATGTCTCAAAGAATCAGTAAACAAGAGGAAGAAGCTCTGATCGCCACTATAATGAAACAGATACATGCTATGCAAGTCCAGCTTGACAAACTTGGGAAAGAAAAGGAACCTCTATACTCTTTTCCATTTGATAAAGACTTGTACATGTCACCATGCCCCCAGAAAAAAATTGAGCAATATGATACCTCTTCCACGGAGAGTGACACATCTAGCTTTGAAGACTATGATGACTATGATGACAGAAAATGTAATGATACCTATGACACCTCTGTTCCTAAGAGTCCTCATCGTTCATTCCTACTTACTACAAATGGGCCATCACATTGGATAGATCAGGAGAGTGATCCATATGATTCTGATTATCAAAGAGACTTTGATGATTTCTATGCACAATACCCAGATGATCCATCTGTTTCACTTGAGGAAGAGAAAGTTTACCATGCTGATTATAAACATGCATACTATAAGGATCTCTCCTCTAAGAACTCTCAGACTGAAAATAAAGATTACACTCTCAAGGAAGATCATGTTAATGTTGGACCTTTGTCTTGTGATGGTTCCCTTCCATCCCCTACTTCCTCCAATACCCGTACATTTCTTAAAGCTTCCGAGTCTTTCAAATCTTTCACAGAACCTTCATCTGACACAAGCCCTGATACTTTTCATGTGGTTCCTTATAGTTATCCCCCAGGGCTACCTCTTAAAGAAACTCAAGCTAACCTTCACTTGGTTGCAAAGACTTTCAATAATGATAAATCTAAAGAGCCTAAGCCTTCATATGCTATAATCCCTACTTCAACTAGTCCTCCACCATCTCTTCCAAAGTCATCCATACAATCCCAACATGCTTCCTTGTCCTTAGAAGTGGCTCCATGTCAAGAGGACTCTAAAAATGATAAAGAAAAGAACATAAAGAAAGATCAAGATCAAGAACCCTCCATGTCATCCACTCCTTTTCCCGATGTCTCTTATCCGCTTCATGGTTCTTTTGATCCTATACACCCTTTTTCATGCATTCCACCATGTCTTAAGTCTTCTCTTAAGCAAGATCAGGCTACTACTTACACTAATGAGCTTATTGACAATCAAAATGACCTTACTACACTTGCGCTTTCCAAAGATGATACTTCCATTAAGGTTGGTAAAAATGGTGTTCCTTCCAATGTTAAGCCTATTGAAAAACAAGAGAAAAATTATGTGCTTATGCTATCCGAAGATCCTTGTCAAGATCAAAGTCTTTCATCTTCTTATTCTACCACTCCATGTTCACTTCCACTTTCTACTCTTCCTAAGTCTTCGCAAGCTTTGAATGATCCTATCAAAGAAAATGCTCTTATTCAAGATGTCCATGATTTTATTGAAAATTCTAATGCTCACTCTAAAGATGCTGATATCCTTGGTTGTCATATAGATGCTGATGAACTTATTGATTATCCTTTTGCATCTTCCACTTCCATCCTTGGACCTCTTCCACCATTACAAAAGGCTTCATGTCTTCCTTCCATCTTGGGTCCTTATGTCCCTTCACTTTCCCCTCCTAGCTCTCCTGATTTGCCATCCATCTTGGGTCCTTACATACCTCCATCTCCCATCTTTCCTCAAGATCAACATAGATGCATACCCTTGAATCCTTTTCATCCACCCACCCATCTAAACCAGTCATATCCTCCCTTTTCCACAAGTCCCAAGTCCTTTGGAAGTAACTTGAATGTTCAATACAAGAAAAAGAAGCAATACAAGAATCCATCAAAAAAAGATCACCATGTCTCCTCTAATAGACATGGAAACATAAATTCAAAAAAGATATCTAAGAAAAAAATTACAAGACAAGTATGGGTTCCAAAATCCATCATTGAAGATATTATCTCTAAATCATCAAAAGGAAATAAAAAGCCTAAGGCTATATGGATTCCAAAGTCTCTCATAAGAGAGTCTCATGTTGAACAAAAAGTGAAATTGACATTCAAGCTTCCAAAGGCTTCCACTACATCTCCTTCCAAAAATATTCTTCCATTTCATGTGCCTAAATCACAACCTCTGCTATCCATTCGCCATATACCTTCACGTATTCCTTCATTCATGATTTCTCCATCCTCTCACCACCCTTCAAGGTATGTGTTGACGTTGATCTTGCCTTCTTTTCCACCTACCCTTTTACAATCCTTCCGTGCATTATCCTTTTACCTTCTATCATTTTTCCTCATTTTCCTATTCCTCCTATCTTCCAACCTCACTCGCTTTACATAAAACCTTATCCTCCATTTTTCTCTTCCATCTCCCTTTCCCTATCAGCATCTTTGAGCATATCATTTTGAATCTTTGGCATATCATGGTTTATCCTTTCAAGGAGCATTACATAAAAAGATTGCCTTCTTCCAAAAAAAAAAAGAAATGAAAAATAAAATAAATTGAAAATGTGCCTTGGTGAAAACTTGGAAACAGGCACCTTGGTAGCAAAAGTAAAGAGAAATAAATTCGTCCTATGGTGAAAACCACTTCCTTGTGGCACGTTGGATAATTACCATGATGAAAACCTAGCAATCAGGCATCATGCGTAGTTCTTCTACATATTTCATCCATTCCATCTTCTCTCTTTGATCTTGACAATGTTGATCTATACACGAACATTTGGCTATTTTGTGAGTTGTCTGATGATGATCTTGCTTTCAATCCCTTCCTATTTAGCCTTCATATTTATTTTCCTTCATTCATTTTCACCTGTCGCTATCCTTTTCCCCTTTGGTCTTGATCTAAGAAAGAAAGAGTAAAACACAGTGCTATGAAGCCTCTTGACATGTCTACTCCTTTGGACTACATCCTGTCCTTCTTTGGCAGTACACTTTTGTGACTTATATCCTATGCTGGCCTTTCATTGCTTGTCCAAATGCACTTTACATGATGATTTTTCCCTAGCTTGGGTACCCTTGAGGAGTTTTCCCTTGACGATTTCTTCCCTTCATTCTCCTTCATTCTCTTGTCTTCCATCTCATCCACCAGCTTGCCAATCCCTCTTGTTCTCCACCTTGCTAGACATTGGGACTACATGATATGATCTTGCTTGGGAGTTTGCAATGAAAAAAGAAGCTATCAAGTATACCAAGTATTAGTACCAGTATCAGAACAAGTATCAGAACTAGTATCAGTACAAGTATCAGAATCAGTATCAGAACAATTATCTAAACAAGTATCAGAACAATTATCAGAACAAGTATCAAAACTAGTATGAAAACAAGCATCAGAACCAGTATCAGAACAATTATCAGAACAAGTATCAAAACTAGTATCAGAACAAGTATCAGAACTAGTATCAGAACAAGTATCAGAATGCCTACAGGGGCTACACTTTTCACTTTAGTTTATGGGTCTGAAGCGGTACTACCTATTGAGGTTGAAATCCCATCACTCAAGATCAGAATGCATGGACTTGTCACTGATGAAGACTACAAAGTGTCTAGGTTACAAGAATTGGAATTACTAGATAAGCGCAGGCAAGTAGCGTATGATCATCTCAGAGTATATCAGAAAAGAATGTCTAGAGGCTACAACAAGAAAGTTAGACATAGAGAGTTTCAGGTTGGTGATCTAGTGTTGAGAGAAAATCCTAAAAATCAATCACATCGAGAACGCAAGGGGAAGTTCGAACCCAATTGGTTAGGTCCCTTTGTTATCACTGCTACTTTTGGCTCTGGTGCCTATCAACTCTCAACGACTGAAGGAGAACAGCTTCGAGAACCAATCAACGTTCTCCATCTGAAGAAATTCTACGCCTAAGGCATTTAGTGCTTGGTAAAATGTCCTGAAAAAAATCTTTCAAATCGAAAAAAGTCCTGAAAAAATGAACATCTTGGTGAAAACCTAGCAATAGGTGCCTTGATGATTCACAAAAAAATCAAAAAATATCAAAAGTACAAAAAAATTGAAAAAATGAAAAATACAAAAAAATGAAAAAGAAGAAAAAAGTGCCTTGGTGAAAACCTGGAAACAGGCACCTTGGTAGCAAAAATAGAATCTCTACCAAGATGGTGAAAACCTGGCAAATAGGCACCACTTGTTCCAAAATGCTCCATCTATTAGCACAATCTTGGTCTTTCCCAGCTTTCAGTCTTGCTTTAGTTTGTACATATCTCCCGGTTTGTTCCTGCATTTCCAGTTTTCAATAAGTCGGCCTGTACACCAACTAGCTCAAGCATTTGCATCCTATCAATGTTCACACTTGGGGGCAATCAATGTCATATCCTATGGTCTCCCATGTATCTTAGACATGTCATATCCACTCAGAGTCCTTTGAAGCTTCAAGTTGAGTCAGTCTGTCTGTCTCGTCTCCAGAAAGGATTTTGCATCAACAACAATCAAACATCAAAACTCAACTGAAAACAATCTGTGCTTTTCATGCTTTTATCTCCTTGTAGGCTTACTGATTCGCATTGAGATTTTTGCATATTGTGTCCCTTCGAGCTCTTCGATGATGTCTTTTATAGGATTTAGAGAGTGATGACTGGGGGCATAATCTTTTCTTTGTCTTCTGCTTGTATGTGAAAATCTAACAGCTTTGGAAATTCTGGATTGAAATGGTGTCCGACTGTAAGAGCCTCTATCTCGAATTGGATGGCCATGCGTACCTCGACCATTGATACCCAAAAAAATTCAAGGATGTTTGATCTAACTATTATCTTTTTGAGTAAGTTCTTTCTCCTACTGTGAACGCAATCTTGCCTAAGGATGTGAACGATAAAGGGTCACTACGGGTAATTCACATTGGATTTAGAATGATCTCTTGACTGTTTGATGTGTTTGTAACGCAAGGCGTACTCAGGTCATCACAACGTTTATGTTTTGATGCTTGTACAAATTGCTATATCAAAATGGACATGATATTCAGGTCATCCTGGCGTTTGTGCCTTGGTGCTTATATCTAATCCAACATTCCGAAAACAAATCAATATTCATATGTCCATGGTTGTATAACCAGTGGGTGTTGTATTGATTCTTGCACATACAAATCAATATTCATATGTCTATGGTTTCATGGCTAGTGGGCATTGTATTGATTTATCCGGTTACCTAAAAGTTCAATGATGATAACAAATCGACACATGATCAGTGACTAGGTCCTAGGTCTTAGGTTGCATTTCATTTTGCATGTCTCATTGCATTTTGCATGTTTACATGATCTCACAATGATTAAACGAACTTCAATGCTTAAATGATTTTTCAAATCGCATCTTCAAGTCTAACAAGAGCTGAATCTCACACGAAGGTTCCTCCAATGAAATAGCAAGTAGAATCCTTTTTCGGGATCAAAATTCAAATCTGAGATCATTCATATTATTAACTACTTGCATATTCGACCTTCAATCATCACAGAAATCTAGTATTCAACTTAACTGATTATCTTACATCAAACTATCAAAATTTCAACTTGGTCAACCATGGTCAACTCATGGTCAAACCTAGTCAAATTCGGTCTCTAGGACCTCCAAACGATGCAGAATGCGTTCTCGGACGTGTTTAACCACTTCTCAAATCAATTTACATGCTTCTAAACTATAACGCTGACTTTTCTTGTCAGATTTCAATTTTAATCCCGAAGGGGGCATGGTATTGCACATCATTCAAAGTCTGTAAATCTTAAATTCTATCGATCAAATCTATCAATATCTTTCATCAGTGATCAAGACAACAATCACGTCTAGTCGCTGATTCATCAAAAGTCCTCATCGCTCGGGGCAAATCTATCATCACTTGGGGCATATCAGATTCATCAATCCATATCAATCTGGTATTCTCTTAATCTTGTAATCTGTATCAGTATTTGCAACCATCAGATCATAGTGTTATTTCCTTGGTTCTTCGGCAACTAAAGGATTCGGATGTGATACCTGCTAGTTCTGCTAAGACAATCGAGTCTAGAACGGGTCACTCACTTCTTATCAATCCTAAGGTTTAGAATCAGGCATTTTGACACTTTTTCGCAATAATAGGTTCATTTGCTTCTACAGTGAACATTATCTTTGGTCATTCAAGACCTATTATCTCCATATCAATTCAATATCAATCAACTCCTATCTCAATATCTTTCAATCAGTTTCTATCTTGAGATCGATTTATCTTTTGAATCAGTTTCATATCTTTATCAAACACAGACTATCTTTGAACCACTGCGCTTCACACAGTAATTCAAAGAGGGGCAAAATGTAATACCCCAAAAATGGGCTATAAGTTCATTAACCTCCTATATCATCAAATCATTTGAAATTGACATCAAAGTCCTAATCTAAGGCACATCTAAACATCATCAAATCTAATTGATTATCTTAAATTTTGCATCGGAGAATATTCCTAGTAATATTCCTAATTATCTTAATTATCTTTAATTTTATAATTATTTGGCAATAAATCACATTTATCCTAAAATTTAATTAATTGAATATTTTCATATTTAATTAATTAGATTTAATATTTGCCACTTAATTGTGTAATTAAATTTAATTCTATCTATTGTATTATTTAATTTTGACAATAAATCAAAATTCCTATCTTTAATTGATTAAATTCTTATTTAATTAATTAAAGCATGTTGTCATTATTTAATAATATAGTTTTTAATAAAAGTTTGGTAAAATAGTTAATTAACCCATAAATTAATTATTTTATTTCAAAAATCAGTTAAGTTGGAAATAAATCACTTTATTATTAAATTAATTCATAAATAAAACATGCACAATCATAAAAGCAGACAACTATCAATTATCAATTAAAGCTAAACTCTATTTTGAGTTAAAGCTTAGCTTTTGCATGTTTTTGTGAGTTAATTATCTTTTATTTAAAAATAACTCAAAAATCAACCTGAGTTATTTGAGTGATTTATGGCTTTTTCTCATGCACCTCCAAAGCCCTGGATTTCTATAAATTAAGGCTTTAGCTCTTCACAAATCATCTCATATTTTGCACAATCACGCTGGAGAATTGGAATTGAAGAATCAAAGCTCTTGCGAATCGACATCTTTGTGAGATCAATCTTATTTTTGCATTCATATTACATATCATTGTTAGATTCATAGCATATCAATTTTCAATAGCATTCATAGCATATCAATTTTATTTAGCATAGATTCATATCAAGTTTTCATTCTTATTGCATAGAAAATATCAAAAATATAGATTAATTGCATTCAATTTCATATCCATCTTTTGCATTCAAATCCTTCATTTAGGTGTCGTCTAGGTCACTGATCTCGATTACAATCTGAGAACATTAATCTCGCACCTATTAGAAGGCAATAAATCGCTTGGTTAGATAGCTTTCAATTTTGCACGATTTTGATTATAGCTAACCTCTAATGTTTTATGAGTGTTGTGTCTACAGATCAGGTACAATTTTCACACACACACCTAGAAGCTAGGAGAGAGGACCCAACATTGGTTTCCCCTGCATGGTTATATTTCAAAAACATTTGCTACAAATATCCATATTCATGACAAATACGACAATAAAAAGGTAAAGTTTTGAAATCTAATTGTTGGATCCAAGATAAATTTCCATAGAATCGGGCAATAATCTACTTAGATTAATCTCAATATAGACACACATGTAATTAATTACCTTTTCTCCATATTTTTTCATGAGGGGCCTATTGGCTTTCCAAGTTGTGCTACAACTATGTTGAAAATATCATCTCTCTAGAACTCCAATGGGAACCAATGAAGCCTCACCAAAACTCGAACTTGCAAAGGAAGCTCTATAGTAGGGTTGAAATGTACATGCCATGGCTTAATAAATAATCCAACCTCATTATAAAAATATGCCCCCTTCAAAGGCCTTGTTTCAATTTGAAATGCATGTGAATATAACTAGAAAGTAGCCATTTACGCCAATAAAACCTCCATTTCCCCTTTCAAGTTCCATGTGCGATGTGCCCAAAATTCCAAGAAAGTTAAAGACACTTGGATACCCTTGAATTTATAGATTAAGGCATGACTAAATAGATAATTAATATCCTCCTAATCAACAATGTGAGGTAGAATCACAAACACTGACCTAGTTTCGCATCTTGCGAGACAACCATTTACCTTTGAAGGCTTGGAATTTTCCATTTGCAATGAATTTTCACCCACTATATTCAGACCAAAGAAGGTATTTTCATGCATCAACAAAGTTGAGATGCCTTTGAGTGCAAAATCTATGAACAAAAGGATTTTCAACCCTAAATCTTCCCCAAGCTTTGTCGTGCAAAGCAAGAAATGTGGGAACTCCTTGTACTCTTCCCGAGAGACTGAACCACCTCAACCTCCAACAAAAATCTCACCAAAGAAAAAATAGAGGTGCAAAAAATACACCCACTTGTCTATGAACATTACTGTCCACACATAAATGAGGGTAATGAAAAACTATGAAAGAAATTTAAAATAAAAAGGGCCTTTAGCCCCCGTCTCTACCCCCGTGAACCACTTTAAATACCCTTGAAGAAACTCCTCGAGCACCATGGACCAGAATATGTGCAAAAAAAAGAATAGAGGAGATAGGGAACAAATTCCCTAGCTCACGATACCAACAATAATTCACCTCACAAACATTGTCCCCGTCATAACAACACTTATGAATTGAAAAAGGAATAATTTTTTTTTACAAAAATACACACATATGCACAACATGTAGATAAAGTTGGGATTAAATAAAATATGTAAGATCATTAATCTAACTGAGTGTGTGAGTATCATATTTCCATCAAAATGACTGTTGCCAAAATGATAACCACCCCTACTAGGGCCACAGTCTCCCCTTCAATTCCTACCAACCACTTACAATACTCAAGTTTTCATTAGTAGGGTTAACTCCTAATCATAACCTCATATAAATTGTACATCAAATAATATAAATTCATTAACATATAATCATAATCCCAAATCAACTTATTCTCACATATTGATATGATCATATAAGTGTCAAAAACATTTCAATCACATAATTATTAAATCATTAATATAACTTCCATAATGCACATTAATTAGTGTCAAATAAGTCTAATAAGTAGTCAAAGCCAAAGAGAGTGTATACTACCTCCTGATGACTAGGATATACAAGGTTAAGATGTGACATATACCCTACCATATTTTGGCATTCAAAGAGTATTTATGTGTAATTTTAAGCTAGCATATTTTTTTAGTGAAGCACACTTCTTTTCCTCACCTATGCACTGCATCACACAACTATTAGTATACTTTTACAAAGTAACATATTTTATAGGAATTGAAATTGTAGCTCTAATATCACTTGATAAGTTCCGCACATATATTGATGTCAATAATCAATGTATAAGATTTTCCTCACACAAAAAAATAGATGTCTATGTGTTGAGATGACCTAATATCTAGTATATAAAGAACTAGAATAAACCCTCGGGGTAGGGAAATGCCATATAGTACTCCTTAGGGAAGAATACACTCCATAATATATCTTTAAGAGATCCTAAATATAATATCATATTCATCACATATTTTTATAATGATAACACTTATTTTGTACTTCATTCCAATAAAATAATGAAGTGTTAAACCAAACAACGACCTACTCACCACCCAATATAATTTATTACACAAATTATGTACATGAATCAAATAAATAACTTAAGGGATGTGTTTCATATCTTAACATCTTCATCCACCTAAATGTTGGAAATTTTTTATTGATAAAGGAGAAAGTTGTAGTTATGCCATATTGGTTATCTCTAATATCAACATACCTCTATTGGATTAATCTGTTATGGCTCTTGGAAATTTGGTGATGCAGTCAATATTGTTTTGGTCTACATGTCTTTGCACAAAAAAATATGGAGATAATATTTTAACAAAGTATTTTGATATATATAATGCTTATATATTCAAGATTTCACAACTTTAGTGCTTTGTTCAAATCACTATTTTATCTCATAGCTCAATTTTCTAGTTACTTTATTCCTTTGAAACATAACATGTGTTCAACATGTCCACATTTTCTTCATGTGGATTTTTTTGGTTCTGTGTTTTTGGGTCAAGGTTAAAAAATGGGTGAAGCATGTAATCTAAAGTTGGTATCAATGATTATTGTGTTTTGGCCAACTCATGGAAGCAAAGTGTATGATATACTATAGATGTAACATGTAATGGATTACCTTAGTTGACTACTTGATGAAGCATGTTTTTTTGACTTGGAATTTGATTAGATTTCATATAAATACGATTGGTGTGCCTGATTTGAGGTGGATATAAAGATAAGAAAACTTGTGAAGGAGTATGAAGCCATATGTAGCAGAAACAAATATGAATTACTAAATAACATATGAAGTGTGTTAAGTTTATATTTTGAGCTTCAAAGGAACCAATTTTCTGCATGCATTAGATGTAATTGTAACAATTTGTTTTCCCTACATACTCTACTCTAAGTAATGAGCCTTTACTTATTGGGTAGTGAGCCCTCTAACAATGAGTTGTGCAATGAGAATTTGTAATATTTTATAACTAGTTATATAAAATTGAGAGTTAATCTCTCTGTGGTTTTTCCCATTTGAGTTTCCATGATAAAAATTTGGTGTTCTCTTGTACATGGAATATTTGTGTTTTAGTTGTTTACTCATTTTCTATTCTATGAATGATAAGAATAATTTGAGGAGCATTAATTAAATTAGTTCCAATGATTTTAGGGAATATTGATTCACCCCCCCCCCCCCTGTATTCTAGTTGTTTGACAATTGGTATAAGATCCCAAGCCCCTTGCTTTAGTCTAACCTCTTGAGAGAGATCTTCAAGGTTGAACAGATGGCATCTAAGAAAAACATAGAAGAAAGTCACTTTGATGGAGAATCACAGACTACTCTTGAAGATCTTTAGAATGTAGAAAGTGAAAATAAGGATATGAAGGAAAACATCAAGGAAGTTAATGAAAGTGTTATAAAATTAAGGGATCAGATCAAAATGTTCAAGGAAATACATAGAGAATTCAACAAGGAGTTGAACCAATCAAATGAAACTATTTCCAATATGAAAAATGCAAGTTTCAAAGAAAGCAAGAAAATTGAAGAATGTCTAAATGGATTACTAAAAACATAAAATTGAGGAACGTACAAAGATGGGGCAAGAGATAACAAGTTTGAATTTAGAAGGAAAAATCAAAAAGAGATCTTTGAAACTTGGTGAAATAATGGCTACACATAAGACACCAAAAGACAAAGGAGGAAGTAGGTGAAAAATCAAATCAAAAGACTAAAGATAAAGGGAAAGTGGAGTGTACCGAAACCAAGAAAAATATTGATGAGACAACCAAAGGAAAATATCTTAGGAATTAGAAGAAATTAGCAAGAAAACCTATAGGAAACATAATACTCAAAGGTACACATCTTTTAATGGTTATAGCTTTTTATATAACAAATTCATATATAAGGTGTAGAATGCCAAAGAAAAATTAATCAAAATACGTAGTGATTTAAATGCAAAATATTTTCTCATAAGGCTAGTAATTGCATAAATCAAATTAATGGAAGAAACAAACACTTTTATGAATATTGGCAATTATGTAATGGATTTGGAAAAATGTGATCAATGCAGATCTAGAGTATCTAAAAGAAATTCAGAATAGAGAAACATCAAATTTTTTAATTGTAATTAGGATGGACACATCACTAAGTATTACAGAAGCAAAAATTTGAACCAAGATACATCATCAACAAGGAATGAGCCTATGAAGAAAATTGATATAGAAGAAGTGAGAAATAAAACAAAGTGGATATAAAAGAAGAATGAAGTGGATACCAAAAATAATGATGCTACACCTAGCTTCAGTATAGAAACTTCCTCTACAAACTAGTTCAGATTGCTTTGTCTTAAGAGGAGCTATATTGGAATATTTTTTCCCCTACCAAGGAAACTTGTGCTATTATCACAACATAATGAAATGTATGACAAATTGATGAGTTTGAAATATTCATGAAAAATGTGATAGAGAATTTTGACTTGTAGATTGTTTATAGAGCATTGGAAGTTGACTGTGTACTTAGAAGAAATATATTTGGCAGCTTTTAGATGATGTGATATTTTGGCAATAAAACCCTAAACATATGTGAAAGTGTATATAGCGGATTATTTTATTATCATTTTTATATTTGTGATGTAGGAGCATCTCGGGTCCTTGGCAATCCTGTGTCACCAAAAAGAAGTTGGAGTTTTGTCTATGTTGCTTGGTTTCTTCTTTGACTGAGTTGGTTGGTAGTTGGTTGGTTTCCTTTGGTTACCGAGTGTGGTTGATTATCTCCTAGGCAGTCGGTTATTTCACTGGCGCTCGACGTTGTCTATCTGTTGCTTGGTTATCTTGCTTACCGATGGGTTTAGTTTTGTTTTCTATTGTGGCCGACTTGTGCATTTATATTGGATTACAGAATTAATGCTGGAATCCATCATTAGGAAGCCTGCGGTCCCAGATTTGACCGTTACTTCTTTTAATTATGGATCTGAAGGCCGACTTAGCTCGGTGGCTTCTTGTATAAATGTAGATGTTTGGTTGTAGTTTAGGAGGCAGTTTTTGATGGAAGATGGTAGACTTTAGATTGGATATTTCTGACAGATCCTCACATGTTTGAGGACTTTTGTAATTCATTGTAATATCAGGCCCTAATCAGGAAGGCCTTACAACCCGGCATGTATGATTCAAATTGATGATAAAATAATTGAAGGATCTGGCATTCTCTCTCTCACTCTTGTTGTTTGTTGCTTCTGTATGTGTGTTGCAGGCTTGGATCATTAGGGTGTGCCATTATTTGGCCCCTCTTGACTCCTTGCCTTGTGTCAGGTGGTATCAGAGTGAGGTGAGATATTGATCTAGGTCTGCGGATCTAGGTTTGCAAGTTCCTCTTAAAGCCCTAGTTGAATTGTTGTGGGGTAGAAAATTGTGATCTGACCTGCAATTGCAGAGGGTTGTCAAGATGTTTCATGGGAGGCAAGATGCAGATCTAGGATTGGCAGATATGCTAAGGTAGATTGTTGCTAGGTTAGAAGTAGTAGAAGCAGCCCAAAGAAGAGGCAAACATCTTGAAGATGTTAGTGATGATGAAATTGAAGAAGAACAAGCGAATGCAGAACCTACTCCTATTATGGATCAAGGTGAAGAAAGATTTTTGAAGGCCTTGACAAGTCTAAAGTCAACACCACATTTCAATCCCCCTAAGTATAGTGGAAAGCTGGATTCTGATAAATTGGTGGACTGGATCACTGAGATGGAAAAGTATTTTGAATATGAAAATATCCCTAAGGATAAGAAGGTCAAGATTACAACCACAAAGTTGAAAAGTCATGCATCCCTATGGTGGGAACATCTACAATTAGATCAGAAGAGGAAAGGCAAAGACAAAATCAAGGTATGGTGTAAAATGGTTAATAAATTGAAAGGAAAGTTCTTACCCTGTGATTATCAGATTAACCTAGTTCGGCAAATGCAAAGTTTGAGAAAGAAAGATAGCTCGATAAAAGAATATACTAAGGAATTCTATAGATTAGATATTAGATCTAGACATGATGAAGATGATGTGGAAAGAATCAGTAGATACCTTAATGGTTTGAGGGTTTCCATCCAAGAGGAAATTAGTATGGTCAAGTTGGAGAACATTGAAGAGGCTTATCAATTTGCTTTGAAGGCCGAGGAGAAATTGAACAAAAGACATGAGCAAAGATAGAGAAGTCGAGGTGGTAGATTCCCTAGAGGAAGAGGTAGATCTAATGGGGAAAATGGTAGATCTAAACCAGAAAAGACAAATCTGGACAAAGGTAAGACTGAGTGGAAAGGTGAAAGTTCTAGAGGTAGAGGTAGTAACTAGCGAGGTGGTTATGGCAGTGGAAGTTTCTGAGGAACTTGTTATAATTGTGGAGAAGAAAGACATAGATCTTTTGAATGTACACAAGCTAGTAAGAAGGCTGGTAGCAATAGAAATGCTTTGGTGCAAGAAGAATCACCGAATGAACCTGAGAAAGAAAATAACTTGATGGTAAGGAGAGCACTGTGGAATGAAAGCAAGAAGGAAGATCTGATAAGGAAAAGTTTGTTCAAGACTAGATGTAGAGTTTTTGACAAAGTTTGGAAGGTAATCATTGATAGTGGTAGCTCAAAGAACCTGGCATCTGAAGAGATGGTCACAAAATTATAGTTGGAAAGGTTGGTACATCCGAAGCCCTATCAGATTTCATGGATCAAAGATGAACATACACTCCTGGTAAGTGAACAATGTTATGTGAATTTGAAGATTGGAAAATACTATGATAAGGTGTTGTGTGATATCATGCCTATGGATTGTTGTCATATTTTGTTGGGTAGACCTTGGCAATATGATAGACATGCTATATATGATGGGAGATTGCATAAGTATACTATTGTGGCTGATGGAAAGAAAAAAATCTTGTTACCATTGATGGAAGAACCTATTAGTAATGTTTTCACATATGTGAAAGTTTTTTTGATGGAAGGAAGAAAGTTTGATAACTCTTTGAAGAGGAATGATGTATGTTTTATTGTGATTCCTAATAAGTCAAGTAAGAAAATAGAGGATAATGTACCTGAGGAGATTGATAAGTTACTCATCGAGTACATTGATATCATTTTTGATAATGTACCTGATGGTTTTCCATCGAAAAGAAGCATTGATAATTGTATGGATCTAATCCCTAGAGCTAGTTTACCGAATAAGGTACCTCATCGGTTGACACCTACCAAGAATCAAGAATTGAACCAACAGATTCAAGAGTTGCTAGAGAAAGGTTTGATTAGAGAAAGTTTGAGTCCTTGTGCAATACCTATTGTATTGGCACCAAAGAAGAATGGAGAATGGAGAATGTGTGCTAATTCCAGAGAAATCAATAAGATAACAGTGAAGTATAGTTTTCTTATACCAAGAATGGATGATATAATAGATAGTTTGACTGGAGCAAAGTATTTCACAAAGATTGATTTGAAAAGTGGGTATCATTAGATTAGAATCAAAGAAGGTGATGAATGGAAGACTACTTTCAAGACAAAGGAAGGTTTGTATGAGTGGTTGGTTATGCCTTTTGGTTTAACTAATGGACCGAGTACTTTAATGAGGTTGATTTATGAGGTTTTGAAGAAATTCTTGGGTAAGTTTGTGATTGTATATCTTGATGACATTCTGATATTCAGTAAGACTAGAGAAGAACATTTGTTGCATGTTAGACAAGTTTTGCATGGATTGTATACATCAATTGTTGTTCCTGAGAAACCTTGGATTGACATCAGTATGGATTTTGTTCTTGGCTTACCGAAGACAGTAAGAGGTAATGATTCAATATTTGTTGTTGTGGATAGATTTTCTAAGATGGCACATTTTATACCTTGTAGAAAGACATCAGATTCAGTACATGTAGCAGATCTTTTCTTTAAGGAATTTGTCAGATTGCATGGATTACCAAGGAGTATTATCTCTGACCAAGATAGTAAATTTGTTGGTTATTTTTGGAAAACACTTTGGAAGAAATTTGGCACTGAATTGAAATATAGTTCTACATTTCACCCACAAACTGATGGATAGACTAAGGTTGTGAATAGAAGTTTGGGAAATCTTTTGAGATGTTTAGTTGGAGACACACTGAGTAATTGGGATTCTATGTTGGCACAAGAAGATTTTATATATAATAATTCAATGAATAGGAGTACTGGAAAGACACCATTTGAGATTGTGAATGGCACACAATTGAGAGGAATATCTAATTTGAGAGACATTGCTGATGAGAATAAGAAAAGTGTTGAAGGAGTAAAATTTGCTGAGTATATGAAGACATTGCATGAAGATGTGAAGCTAAAGCAAGAAGATAGTGTGTGATGATAGTATTCACCTTCATGAAATTACAAGATTAACTAAGAACAATAAGAATTGGAGTGAGAACTAATCTAATTAATGCATAATTAATCTATCAACATCTCATGGATCTCTAAAATAAAGTGGTAAATGGGCTCTCGGCTATGATCCTCACTAGTGACACTCTAAAGATGAGAATTAAGCTATATGATATGCAATTAAGATCTATTCAATCAAATTCTAGCTCTATTTGATGAACAATCTACTATGATCAAAGCAATTAAGCTATTAAAATTGACAAGTGAGTGGTGTGGATGCAAATTGCAAGAGCTTTGCTGCAATTCAAAGATATGGAATGGATCCTTAATGCCTCAAAATGCTTTCTACTTATAGGATTTTCCCAAGGGTAGGGGGTAGAGTGAGTTGATCATGGTTATGCTTGGGTAAGGTCAATTGGCTTTGCTTTGTCCATAAATGGGGGGACAAGGAGGGGACAATCATTTAAATAGTTTCAAAAGGCTGGACCATTTCAACAAAAGTGAGTGATTTGTGTCCATTTTGTCTCCAATTTGCTTTGTTGAGGGAAATTATGATTTATTAATTAATTAAAGTAATTAAATTTAGCCATGAAGGGTAAGAGGTTCATTTTGATTTTTGCTTTCAACAACTATGTCATTAATTGAATTTAATCAATTTCGCAGTGTTTTTCCCCTTTTCAAGCTTTATTTAATCATTTAATTGAATTTTCCTTTGATTTGAATTGCCTTTGTTCCATTTATTGATTTTTCATGCTATTTTGATGATTTGATGCCTTTGGCCAATTTTTCGTGTCTACAAATGCCCCTCTTTGAGTCAATGTGCGAAGAACACTGATTCAAAGATTCTTTATGTCCTGATTGTGATTCCTTATGTGATTGATTGTTGCCTCTTGATACAAAAAAAAAATTATGATGCCCCACTGATTTCATGATGTATGATTGTGATTTTGATTTGATACCCTTATTGCCCCCTCAGAAATTAAAACATATGAATTGTGTGATTTGAAAATGATTATTGATGTTTGATATAGCAAATATGTTTTAGTTTCTGACTATTGATAATATCCCACGATGTATGATTATGCCCTAGTTTGATTTGATATGCTAAGAGAAGTCAATGGCTAATTTCAAGTTCAAAATTAGGTCAAAACTACCTTAAATAGGTTAAGAACCCTCTTTTACCATTCATTTTTACTTTTTACCCTTAGTGATTTTGCTCTGATTCTCTAGCAATTTTGAGATGGTTGTGCCGATTCAGGAGCATAGATTTGAGAGATGTGAGAGATATGCGAGACCTACTGATTATGGGCCTCCAGTAAGTCATTACAAACTTCTATCTTGCATTTATTGATCATTTATTAAGCATTTATTGCAATTTCATGTTTTATCGTTGCTTTGCATTCAAGAAATCATGCCTAGGACATAATTGATTGTCACCTAGGGTCTTTTACTGTCACATCCCTGGTTTTTATTATCACCTCCACGTAATAATCTCCCACCTAGAAGATAATTAAGTCTCGCCTAGTAGGAAAAAATTGTCACCTTGCCCCAGGGAAAAATACCCCTTTTTGAATAGGTTATCACCTACCCGAAACCTAACCGTTTAACTGTCGCCTAAGGGAAAACTCTCTGTCGCTTTGTCAAATTCACTGTCGTGTATAGAAAATCTATCGCCTGGCAGAATAATAAAGTCGCTTAGGATGAAATTAAGTCATGCCTAGGTTAAAATGTCACCTGACAGCAAAAAAATCATGCCTAATGTATTTTTTGCAAAATTTCTGTACTTTTTACACATGTGTTGATCGTATCTGATGAACAATTTGATAACCCCCTGATGAGAAAGTCAGATAATTAGTGTAGGTCTATGATTGTCAACAAAACATTGGTTTAGATATCAGGATGGTAGTACTTTAGAATATGATTTGTCAATCTGATTTGAATATTAACTGATAGGATAAATCAATTAGTGTGAAAACCAATATGATTTGAGATTGTCACTTCATTCTCAGGACACAGAGAAATGAACGATGATACTTTAGTGTGATTACTTGATACTTTTGATTGACTTGAGATAATTCCTTGATACAATGTACTGATATTATTCCTTTACCTTGCCAACAGGATCATTATCCTACTTTATACATCTGTTCAGTTGCGTCATGGGTTATTGACTTAGGTCAGAGACTTTTTGCAGCTGAGTTCCGAGTTATTGAGAGATGTGGTTTGAGTTTCCTCCTTGATCTCCCACGGTTCTAGCTGAACCATGGTTTATTGACTGCAGTGGCAGAGTGATGGCACTCTGACCACAACACATTCCACTTGCCCTATAGAGAGAATATGATCACGCAAGAGGACGTGTATCGATTATTTTGGATTCCTTGCAGGGGTGAGTTGGTGTACTATGATTCTACATATGATTCTTCTATCTACCGATGAGTATTCAGGGACAACACTATTGGAGATGGGGATACAATTACATGGCCTTAGTTTGCCTCTTTTCTGACATTACCAGCAGTTTTGGGTGCCTTGATTGGCGGTCTACTTCTTCCCGACAGGTGAGGTCATGGTTTTTCAATCGGTTGGGGCCAGATTATAGAGGATTTACTTGCTCATCCTCGACGATTTGATTGGGGTTCCTGCGTCTTGGCCCAATTGTATCATGATTTACATGAGGTAGTTTATTGGGGTAGCACCGCATTGTCAGCAAGTGTTATTATTCTGCAGTTGTGGATATGGGAACATCTTCCCATTACTAGGCTTATTTCTAACAGAGTTCGACCTCGGGGATATCCCTACACTTTCTTATATACAGGCATGGTCATACAGCATCATATGGGTCATTTGGATTACTGGCGATGTCAAATTGATGATCTGGATCAGGTTATATGGCATCCTTATCTCAGTTGTGATCATTGGAGAGAGGATGGTGATGAGTTACCATATATGTTTGCCCCTCACTGGATGATTGGGCGCACTCCTACCACTATTGAGCACTTTTTCTTTGGCAGAGTTTTGAGACAGTATGGGCGGATTCAGGATATGCCTTAGGGCAATGCATTATATGCTCGAGTACAGGCAGAGATTTCTCTATGGGGTCCCTGTATTGATTATCAATTTGCATTAGGTTAGATTGTGGGTATGACTATCTACAGATGGGAGATACTTCCTAGTATGCCTGATGCTGGGATGTCACATGAGTATGTAGATTGGTGGTCTCACCATAGGTTTCCTCGGTTTACTGATCCGGCTGAGCCTATTCCCGGATGTCGTGATGGTGAGAGGGGTGGTAGACATCGGAGAGGTTGAGGACATAGACATCCTCAGGTTACTACAGGGGGAGGTCAGGTGAGATGAGATCCAAGTCATGATAGGCAGGATAGAGCATAGGATGATGTAGTTGTTAGACGACCTAGAGCAGATAGACAGGATAGAGTGCATAGACATCAGAGAGCTCAGAGACATGCATAGATTGATGTAGCTAGGTAGGTTCTTGGGATATTAGATCCCTTGGTACAGTTACAGAGAGTGGCCTTAGCATAGCCTAATGATGATGTAGCTTGTCAGGATCAGGTACAGCAGGATGATGCACAGCAGGATGGTGCACAGCAGGATGGTGGGGCTCCACAGATGCCTCTGCCAGCTCGACAGCCACAAGGTGCACAGGATGATCGCATGGATGGATTAGAGTGAGGTTTACAGTCTATGAGGATAGAGATATCCACTATTGTGGGTCGATTGGACCAGGTTGCCTCTTTATTACAGCAGCTTGTATCTGTCATGGTTGTTCAGAGGCAAGATGGAGTGGGTACATCACAGGCTCCTCCCCCATAGGATAGTACAGGGCCAGATGGATCTGGTGCTATAGGCTCTTGAGCGATATGATGACAGATTTACTCAGTGTTGTTGGTCCATCTTTTATGTTATACTCATTTATCGAAACATTTGATAGATCACTTTGATGATACCTTGACATATTTGATGTATGGGATCCTCCTTTTTGATGATGATATATGATGATATACTTCTTGATTCTCTTTGATGAGTTTGATTATAAGATTATCTTTTATGCAGCTATATGATGTTTGATTTATGCATTTACTTGAATTCATGCTATGAATGCAATATCTTATTTTATGATATATATAGATGTATGCAAAGATGGATGAATTTGGTGATGCTCTTATGTTGCTCATGTATGGATTTAAGATGTTTAATGGAAATGCACATGTATGGTCCTATGTTTTGTTGATTTTTCAATGTATGCCAGTTTATCCTTAACTATATGAGTGCACATGATGTATGGATTATTTTTCATTGTAAATGTGGATAATGAATAATGCTCAATGCGTGCATGCAAAAGATAATCTCATTTTCTTTATTGTGTTTTATCAATAACAAACATTATTATTGAACCCCTTTTGCGTAAATGCTTTAACTACCCAAGATTATTGATGTACCCCCTCGTTCCCTTGGAAAAATAACCATAAACACATGCATTTGATCAAATAGGACAATGCAATTAATCTAACAAGATAATGCAATGAATCTAATATGCTTTGCAATGCAACCTAAGTGTCACCAGCTTTTAGCAAATAAATGCCTTGAGGATAAATTTTCATCATTGAGCATTTGGGACCAGAAAGCAAGTACAATCACCACTGCCCACTAACATGATGATATGAATACCACTTTTTATCACATTTGGTAACCTCCTTTATGAACTAGTACAACCCTCACTAGTTGGATGACCAACTATGGGAGTCTGAATATCGGTGTCAACGGATTCAATGTTGCAAATGGATTTTTGGTATTAAGATATAGAAAATCTAAATAACCAAGGGATCCGTTTGTGTAAACAAACAAAGGTCAATCCATCCGCTTATGAGATAGTCCTCGATGGTTCTTTGATGACCATGTTGTTAGACAAATTCCCATAAGGTGACAAATCTTCCTCCAAATAGTCACTCAAAGGCAATAAAATATCGTATCTCTATCATTGCCAATACCATCAATTAGCTAAAGAGACTTGATATAAATCAATCGATATAAGCAAAGAGATTTTTAACCAACTTTCAAAAGAATCTTTCAAGTGTTTTGCATTGTTTCTTGATTTTCAAATAGTATTTCCAAGTCCCTTGATCATTAATGATGTTTGATTTTTATTTAATCCCGAATAATAAAGTCTATTAAGGCTCAAGGATTTTGTTGTGGTAATCAATTTCTTGGTTTATGAACAATGATATCTATCAAAGGTTCACGAAAATATGCTTCTTTCTTCTAAAATTTGGATCTCGCTCTCTCTATGTTTGACTCTGACTGAATGTTGTTGGTTTGAATCCTTTTTATGTACCAACTTTGTGATATGCTCTTCGTTGCCCCCAAGTGTTTGAATATACCCGTTTTGACAACTTTGGGCAATGCAAATGATGAAGCTACCAAGCTTTATTAGGACTATGTACAAATGATGGATGCAATGAAGGTTTGGACAAATGGGATGATGAGATGAATTATGTACAAATGCAACCTAGGAAAGGCCGACTGAAGGGAACCAAAGGTGCTTGTTTACCAAGTTTTCACCCTTTGGATGGATCAAGCTCTTTTTTCTTTTCTTTTTTCTTTTTTTTTTCACTTTTTTTGTATTTTTCTTTTTTCTTTTTTTTTTCCTTTTTTTTATCATCAAGGCACCTATTTACTAGGTTTTCACCAAGACAACATCATTTTGGATGTTTTTCCTTTCTTCATGCTCAATTTTCTCAATGTTTTTATCCTTTTGTTCTTTTCAAATGTTTTTGGTGTTTTCAAGATCTCTTTTGAACTATGTACAATAAAATAGGATGCTCTCTCATCTGATACTCTTTATACTCTTTCATCTAGCTCATGTATAGAACCTTTTAAGATGAATACTATTAATAGGTTCTTGAAGTTCCTCTCCATCACAATTTGATAATTTATAGGTTCTTGTGCCAAATGAAGATATTATGATAAATGGGCCTAGCCAATTAGCCTCCCATTTTCCTTTCTTTTCCCTCTCAACCTGATTCTTTGGATTCTCTCTCAACACCAAGTCTCCTACCTGAAAAACTCTCGGTTTGATATGTTTATTATAGTTCCTTGAGATTCTATTTTGGTACACTTTCAGGTGCTCATAAGCTTGTGTTTGATGTTCTTCAAGTAACTCCAATTTTTGAAGTCTAGCAACCCTATAGTCTTCATCTGTGATCAATCCTTGTAATGACACTTGTAAAGATGGGATTTCAACCTCTAATGGTAGAACTGCTTTAGTCCCATAGACTAGTGAGAATGGCATGGCCCCGGTGGGTGTTCTTATGCTAGTTCTATAGGCCCATAATGCTGGATTAATTTGCATATGCCAATCTCTTCCTGATTTGTTGACCGACCTTTTCAAGATTTTTAATATATTCTTATTTGTGGCTTCGGCTTGCCCATTTCCCTGAGGGTAATAAATTGATGATGAATGGTGAGTGATATGAAATGTAGCACATAGTTCATCAACATCTTTATTCTTGAATTGTTTTCCATTATCTGTTATTATGGCATGAGGAATACCATATCGGCAAATGATATGATTCAAGATAAACATGGAAATTTGCTTTCCTATTGCCATTATCAATGGAACCACTTCAACCCACTTGGTGAAATATTTTGTTGCGGTTATGATATGTTTGTGCCCATTTGAAGAAGGTGGATTTATGACGCCAATTAAATCAAACCCCCATTGATAGAAAGGCCATGGTGTGACAAATGGATGTAATGCTTGTGCCAATGCATGTATCATATCACCATGATATTGGCATTTGCTGCATATCTTCACAAAGTGGCAAGCATCCTTTTCCAATGTCTTCCAAAAATACCCTAAGTGAAGGATTTTCTTAGCTAGATTTAACCCGCTTGAGTGCGACCCGCAAATGCCTTCGTGAACCTCTCGTAAAGCTAACTTAGACTCTTCTTCCTCTAAACACCTAAGTAACATCCCGTCTAGACCCTTACGATACAATGTTTCAGAAAGGATTAAGTAACGGGAGGCTTGGCATATGAAATTGCATTTTTGAGCACGGGTTTGGTCTAAGGGTAGCACTTGGTCTTTAAGGTAGGTATATATAGGTCCATACCAAAGGGAGTCATGTCCATGTAAGAGGGCAACAATTTGGGTTTTGGGGAGGTCAAATGTCAGTTTTACCAACTCTTCCACCAAGAACTCATACTTCTCATTTTGATCTGGTTTTTGTAACAAAGAGGCCAAGGTAGCCATGGCATCAGCTGCTCTATTTTTCTCTCTAGGAATCTGTTCAAAGGTGATCAAAGCAAAGTATTTCTTCCATCCATCAATCATAGTCTTATAAGGCATTAACTTTTCATCCTTAGTGTTATATTCATTGTTGACTTGATTAATGATGAGTTGAGAATCTCCATAAATTTGTAGCTCTTTTATATTCCATTCTAAGGCCATTTTGATGCCTATGACTAGTGCTTCATATTCTGCTATATTATTTGTACATGGAAACATAAGCTTGTAGGATTTGGGAATGGTGTAACCTTGAGGAGTTACCAATAATATGCCGGCCCTGGAACCTCCTTGAGTATAGGATCCATCAAAGTATAACTTCCACATTTTTGCCTCTATGTTGATAATGGCAGAATCCAGAAATTCCACTTGAATAGTTTGTGTAGAAGTCATGGGATTTTCAGCTAAATGATCTGCTATCACTTGTCCTTTGATTGCTTTTCTATCGACATATTCAATGTCAAATTCACTCAATATCATCACCCATTTAGCTATTCTACCTATTAAGGTTGTTTTACTTAACAAATATTTGAGAGGGTCTATCTTGGCAATCAACTTGACCTTATGCATCAACATATAATGTCTCAATTTTTTAGATGCAAACACCATTGCTAGACAAGCTCTTTCCATAAATGTGTAATTAAGCTCATATTTTATCAACATTCTACTCAAATAGTAGATAGCTCTTTCCTTTCCTTGTTCATCCTCTTGCGCCAAAAGTACCCCTAAGGATATTTCTATAGCAGATATGTAGAGAATTAATGCTTTGCCCTTGATTGGTGACATGAGAATGGGCGGATTTATCAAATAAGTCTTCAACAATGTGAAAGCTTGATCACATTCAGCATCCCATATAAATATAGTATCCTTATGTAGCAACTTGGTGAAAGAATGACATTTTTCAGCCAATTGGGAGATAAACCTTCGTATGGATTGGATTTTACCTTGCAAGGATCTCATTTGGCTGATATTCTTAGGTATTTCCATGTCCATTATAGCTTGTACTTTCTCAGGATCCACTTCAATCCCTTTGGCGAAAACTATATAACCTAGTAACTTTTAAGATTGGACTCCGAAGGCACATTTCTTTGGGTTTAATCTGACCTTGAATTGCTCCAACCTAACAAATATCTTTTTCAAAATGTGGGGGTGTTCTTCTCTTTTGTGGGATTTTGCCAATATATCATCCACATAGTCTTCTAAAAATGTGTGCATCATGTCATGGAAGATAGTTGTCATGGCCCTTTGATATGTGGCTCCGGCATTTTTAAGACCGAAGGGCATGACATTCCAACAAAAAGTACCCCAAGGACAAGTGAATGTTGTCTTTTCTTGGTCTTCAGGTGCAATTTTGATCTGATTATACCTGCTAAAGCCATCCATTAATGAGTACATTGAGTGTCCTACTGTCAAATCCACTATGGCATCTATGCTCGAAAGTGGGAAATCATCTTTGGGGCAAGCAAGATTTAGATCTCTAAAATTTGTACACACATGAATGGATTTATCATGCTTTGTAACTGGTACAATGTTGGAGATCCATTCGGCATATGCTATTGCTCTTATGAACCCTACTTTCAACAATTTTTCCAATTCTGCCTTGACCAAAAGAGCTATGTGGGGGTGCATTTTTCTCAACTTTTGCTTAATGGGTTTAACCCCTGGTCAAACATTCGGATGATGCATTATAAAGTCAGGATCTAATCCGGGCATGTCAGCATATGACCATGCAAAGTTTACTTGTTGTTCTTGGAAGAATTTTATGAAGTCTTCTCTTTCTAGAGGTGTGAGTGATGCTGCCAAGTGTATGAACTTTGGATCTAATTCTATCCCAATATTGACCTTTTCTATTGGCTCTATGAGTATAGGTGACCTTTCCTCTTCATGTTCAGGAAAATTGTCCAATCTCTCTTCTTTTGGTGCCACAATTGGGTTTTCACCAAAAGAAACATCTTTTAATTTTATTTTTTTTGGTTCTAATGGTGCCACAGTTGGGTTTTCACCAATAGAACTTTTCATTTTTTTAGTATTTTTTTTTTTTTTCTTTTGACTAAGAGATTGAACCCCTACTGCTGCCATTGTGTCCGTATTGAATTCATTGGTGGAAGAGGGTTCAACCGCATTAAGGTAGTGATTCATTGCTTGGTCATTGGAAAAGTAAAGTAGGTCATTTGGTTCGGTTTGGTCCCAATCAATGAGGTGCGGATTTATCAAAAGTAAGGGTTCATTGGGTAAAATGTCATCAATAGGTGTTATGGACATGACTTTGTTTGAGGGTTTGTACATTGTATCGTTTAGATCTATGACATGCGCTTCCTCAAGATGATCCATGGAAGAAGGGTCAAAGTCCCCTTCACTCGAGTCCTCGTCAACCTCTACGGGAAACAACATGGGAAAAACCACAAGTGGGTTAAAACTAACATTTGTATCTCCCTCCTCTAAAGGTATCCAAAATGTTTCTATCCATGCTCCATTGGTAGGTACTTGCTCAATATTAGGCCTTTGAATAGGAGGTTCTTCACTAATTTGAGCTTCTTGCCTTGGAATTTTTGCATAAGTATGTATAGCAATCACTTCCTTGTCCTGACATGATTCATCTGATAAAGTATCCCATTCATAATCCCAAGAATCATCACTATCTCCTTCGGATTCTAAGGCATTTATGTGAGGATAAAAATCTTGCATTGGGCTTGAACTTTCTCCTTTGCATTGAAAACCTACTCCAGTTTTTTCATGACTTGCCCTCCAAATAGGTTCTATAGGTTCCAATAATCCCCTATTTCTTTGGCCTAAGGGTCCTCTTCCCTTGTATCCCATCTTTTGCATTATATCAAAGCCTTTTCCATATTGCTCAGTTTGTATCTTTACATGCTGAATTCTTTCCATGGGAGTGTTGGAAGTATCTTCCTCATCATGGTAAAGCCATTGAAGGACGTCATCTTATTCCTTATCCCATGCTGCTTTGTTATCTTCCCTTACAAAATAGGAATTATACTTATGTTCTTTTGATGGTTTACCATGTGATTTTGGAGATGTGGGCATGTCAAATAGAGAAACAGAATATTCCCCTATCCCTTTTGAACTAATCTTGCATTGTTTTTCAAAGTTGTTCATCATTTCACTCATGTGTTGGTAACGATCTTTCTTGGCTTTTTCCTTTTCTTCTTTGGTAGGTTTATAGATTATTGTTTCCAATTTAGGTGCTATGTATGAACTTTCCATTGCATTTGGGCCCTCGTAGCTCACTTTTTCCTTTCCCTTAGTTGATGTCGCTGAGCTAGCTTGAGGAGGGTGTGGAGTAACATTTATTGTTAGTTCCTTCATTTTAACATCTTCAACTATGGTTTCTTGAATAATTCCTTCCCAGTTATGTGGAATGTATAACTCATGAGGAGGTTTGAGTGTATTTCAATATTGGAATGGGTTAGAGTCTCCTCCAACTATGATTTCTTCACCCATGTACGGAAATTTTATGCATTGGTGGTATGTGGATGGGACTGCTTGCATCTCGTGAATCCATGGTCTACCCAACAAAATATTATAAGTTAATTTCATGTCCAGTACTTAGCAATTGGTGTCCTTCTTGATAGGTCTCACTTGGATGGGCAATACAATCATGCCCTTACAAGCTCTTTCAGCTTCATCATAAGCTTTAATGGTGATTTTCTTTGTAGGGTCAATGCAAGACTCAGATAGACCTAAGGATTTGACAAGACTTAATGTGCAAATGTTGAGACCAGCCTCTCCATCAATGAGAGCTCTTTTGACCCTATTCCTTTCGATTAAGACCTCTATATGCAATGGTAGATTTTGAGGATGGGTTATAAACATGTCATCTTGATCGGAAAATGAAAGACAATGAGGTGCTATAAGATGACCTACCATATGTTGAAACCTTTCTGTCTCTAAGTTAGTAGGAACATGTGTCTCTCCTAGAGCTTTTTCCAAAATCTCCTTATGGTTTGGTGACAACTTCAATAATTCTAAGATAGAGATTTGTGTTGGAGTACGTTGCAATTGATCAACCAAACTATAACGCCTTGCTGCTGTAGAAGACTGTTTGACTACAATATTGGATGGTGGGATGTTAGTGCTTTTAGGAGCTATCCCTTGTAAGGTTATTCTAGAATTCTGCCCTCTTGTAATGACATTTGATGCTTCCTTTCGAGGTTTTTCATTAACTATTATAGCATTAACAATGTGATCATAAGGTGGCGCAAAGTTGAGATTATTGGTGCTTTGCTTCTTGTTATTTGATGACTCTCCCTTATCATGTTTGTAAAAGGGTTGTTTGAATGCCATATGATCTTCATTATTGGGAGGTCCGTCAATGGTGATCGTGTCATTATCAATTAAATCTTGCACTACATTTTTTAATTGCAGACATTCATTTGTTGTGTGTCCTCGAATTCTATGATACTCACAATGCGTATTGGCACTCCACCAACCAAGCTTATCATTTGGCTCGTAAGGCTGAATTTTGGGTAGAGTAATGGCATTACTAGCCAGGAGAACTTTTGATGCCTTTTCAAGGGGTTCACCCAAGGGTGTGAAGTTCCTTGTGGGGGTTGGCCTCAAGTTTTTATCAAATTTAGTATTCCTTGAATTATCTCCTTGATTTCTATTGTTGGTGTGATTGTTGTTGGATGGTGCATTAGAGCTTTGATTGGTATTGTTCACTTGATTAGGTGTCCTTGTAAGAGCAAAGGGGACCACCTTCAAGTTACTAGATTCAACTACTCCATCATTCAAAATTCCTTTATTGTTATTCTTATAATGATTGTTACTATTAAACCAATGATTCTTCTGATTATTGCCATTGTTACCATTGTTGCCACTATTGGGGTTGTTCTTATTATCTTTGTACAGTTTGAGTTCTCCACTTTTGACCAACACTTCCTCCATGGTTACTCCATTTTCAATTAGATCTTGGAAGGTCTTTGGACATTGCATTCGTAAGTGATAGTTTTACTCATTACTCAAACTGTTTATGAAGATATCCATCTTCTCTTTTTCAAGCACACTTCTAGGATATCTTGCAAAAACTGTCCTCCACCTTTGTAGAAAAGTCAAGAAGGCCTCTCCATCTTTTTGTTTTATGTTGCATAACATTATCATTGTGACATCATGTTTAATTTTATATGAGTAATGAGCCACAAATTTTGATGCTAACTCTTCAAAGGTTTTAATGCCGGAGGGTAACTTAGAAAACCACTCCATAGCCATGCCTCCTAAGCTTCGTGGAAATAATCTCATTAAATATGTGGTATCATGCATGAACTCTAAGCTCAACGTACAAAACTCCCATAAGTGATCTTGAGGATCCGTTGTTCCTTCATACTTGTCGTATTTAGGGAACACCACATTGATCGGGAATGACACCATAACCAAGCTTTTTATCAAATGGGAATGGGCATAATGCCTCTATAGAAAAAGGCTTGGGAGACCCTCTTTGCTTGATGTTGTCTAGTTGCATTTGAAATGCCTTGAATTGTTTTTTCATAATGTCTAAGGTACTTTCCTCAACTTCCAGTGTTCGAAGTTGGTTGACATCAAAGTCACGGGGAAGCTTGAGACCCTTTTGTGCTAAGTCTATGAAATGTTTTTCTCTATCTAGGTCCATTGCCTTTTCCATGAGCCTTTTGAAATAAGGACATTGGACAGCCTCACTAACTCTTTCATCTGTGGCATCTTCTGTTGTTAGTTCAGTGTTATTTTGAGTATGAGTTTGATTAACTCCGTGAGCACTTGGATCTACTCCTTCATTTTTAGTGTTTCCTTGGTTATTAATATTTCTCTGGTTATTCATGTCATTGCCTCCACCATTGGCATTACCTTGGTTGGTGAAATCAATGCCACTATTATCCTTACCACCCAAACTACCTTGATACATCATGTTGTCTTCTTTTTCTTGTTCAGGTGACTTTTGTGGTACTCTAGGAGTAGTTTCATTTCTGGGATAAGGGAGCTCTTGTCTCAAATAAGTCCTATCAGCTTGCAAGGTTTGCTTGATGTAATATGATCTAGTGAATGCAGGCATGAACCTTGGATGCACATTAAGACTACTTGGATCTAATCCTTTTCAAAATTTGATAGATATGCAAAACATGATTTTTGACCAGACTGTAAGTTGGATCAGTGAAAACTCAAAAAAGGGTATTCAAATTGATATTCAAAATTTTTTGAATCTTCCTGGAAGTACTCTCTATTTGACCTTTTATGTTTTTGGGTGACACTGAATCAAGCATAGGCGTGACTAAAACTCCTTTAGGCGTGCACTGGTTTGTTGTTAGGCAGTCCTCTATGGGTTTTTAAGTGACACTTTACTATTTCCAAGTGGGTTTCCAGTTATAACCAGGCATGTCTCAAATGTTCTTAAGCATGACTTTAGTGTGTATACATGTGTTTAAGAAAGTCATAGGCATGACTAAAAGTCTGACAGGCGAGTGTACTTTGTGTATAGGCGACACTTCTCTGACCAGGGTATAAATTTTTAGATTTTTTAAAACTTTTGATCAGGTATTTTTTTAAATTTCTTGTTTTGAAAATTGAAAACAAGCGCAACACACATATAAATGTCTCTAAACAACAACTAATGTGTATATTCTTGAATGTTTTCACAAGTATAGCACAATAAAAACTTCCAAGCAGCCTACCTAAAGTCAATTTTGGCTTGTAAACATGGCTCTACAAGGTGGCTTTGCTACTTTAAATAGGATTTAGTAAATATTTCGTTCAAATGAATTAAAATATCTCATCCCCCAAGTATGTTAAGGGGCTTCCCACATGCACCGAGGCATGATTTTGCGCAATCCGTAAAGACTACTAGAGGAAGTTCGAGAAGATTAAAATCCCTTTGTCATGCACCCCATTAAGGATACATGCGTTTCATTTTATAGTGGGTCAGATTCTTGCGGCAAAAGCAAGTGTATCCCACTTTGGGTTGTCCCTCTCACTAGCCTCGCTAAGGCAAATTCAAGAGGTGAGCCCACTAAATCTCTAGCATGTTCATTTTACAAGTAAGGTAGATTTTGAATTCTAAGTAAAGTTTTTGGGAGTTTGTTTCACCAAGAAGGTGAAGAGCATATCCCTAACTTTCCTTTTGATTCTCAAACACTTCAAACACTTAGTTCTTTTTCAACCTCTTGACAAGGAGGTTCTTAGAATTGAAATGTGTGGTTCAATTTCTTCCTTATTAAAGCTAGGTTTAAATGACAATGCCACAAGTTAAGGGAATGCAAGCGTGTTTGAGTAGAATACCTTTCCTTGTAGCTAGCAAAAGGCTAGGGGCATTTTTGAGTTGCTGATTTTCATTTTTCACTTACTCACCTTGGCAATTTGCTCCAACTCCCTCCTCCAACAAGTTAGTCCAACACAACCAATTCACAATGAGGGGAAACCAAACTTGCATGTAATCAATTAAAAGATTTTAATGAAAGAAGCTTTAATTTCAAGGTTCATAAATCCAATTTAGAGACACAAATTTTTGTTTATAAGCTTCAATCATAGCTAAATATTTCTCATATACCTGGACATCCTCATCTAGTGTGGATTCAAGGACAGCCTTTGTATGCACTTGATTCTCCTTCTTTATTTTCTTTGCCAATGCTTTTCCCTCCTTGTTGAACCTGCTTTCTGGCTTTTTCACTCTCGGATGTCTGCTCATTACTAGTTAACAACAAACATAGAGAGTCAGATTTTTAGATTTTATCAAATTGAACGTGAAAATAGCAAATTAAATGTAGGCGACATCCTCCAGCTAATAGGCATGAATAAATCACTCAGAGGCGTGACTTTACTAATTACAAGCAACGCATTTCATTAAACAAGCGACATTAATAATAGCACAAGTGATAAATCAACTATGCAAAGCGTAAATAGAATCCTAAATCCGCTGCCAATAGTCAATGCAAAGCGACATTCAAAGCTTCTAGATAAAAATATTCTCAGAAGTGTAACATTAACAATCAAAGGCATGATAATCTATGTTACTACGCAATAAAAAATTTCTCTTTAAGCGTGATATTAAGTGTAAAGCGCAATGCAAAGAGGAAATTAACGTGACAGAAAATAAGTGATACGTGATACTTCCCTATGTTTAGGCATGATTTGAAGTCATAAAGGCTGAATGCTTTGTCATTTCGAGCGTGAGTTTTCAGCTAACAAGTGAAAGATCAGGCTTCCGAAGTGACACTGTAAGGATTCCAAGCGTGAATAGATTTTCTGTAGGCGTGACTTTAGCAAATTCCTGTAGAAAACACATGAAAACCAGATAGAATCATATGCAAAGATGATTTAAATCACAAATTTGTTAGCATTTGAGGCTCAAGGCCCCACGGTGGGTGCCATTTGTGTGATGATAGTATTCACCTTCATGAAATTACAAGATTAACTAAGAACAACAAGAATTAGAGTGAGAACTAATCTAATTAATGCACAATTAATCTATCAACATCTCATGGATCTCTAAAATAAAGTGGTAAATGAGGCTCTCAGCTATGATCCTCACTAGTGACACTCTAAAGATGAGAATTAAGCTATATGATATGCAATTAAGATCTATTCAATCAAATTCTAGCTCTATTTGATGAACAATCTACTATGATCAAAGTAATTAAGCTATTAAAATTGACAAGTGAGTGGTGTGGATGCAAATCGCAAGAGCTTTGCTGCAATTCAAAGATATGGAATGGATCCTTAATGCCTCAAAATGCTTTCTACTTATAGGATTTTCCCAAGGGTAGGGGGTAGAGTGAGTTGATCATGGTTATGCTTGGGTAAGGTCAATTGGCTTTGCTTTGTCCATAAATGGGGGGACAAGAGGGGACAATCATTTAAATGGTTTCAAAAGGCTAGACCATTTCAACAAAAGTGAGTGATTTGTGTCCATTTTGTCTCCAATTTGCTTTGTTGAGGGAAATTATGATTTATTAATTAATTAAAGTAATTAAATTTAGCCATGAAGGGTAAGAGGTTCATTTTGATTTTTGCTTTCAACAACTATGTCATTAATTGAATTTAATCAATTTCGCAGTGTTTTTCCCCTTTTCAAGCTTTATTTAATCATTTAATCATTTAATTGAATTTTCCTTTGATTTGAATTGCCTTTGTTCCATTTATTGATTTTTCATGCTATTTTGATGATTTGATGTCTTTGGCCAATTTTCCATGTCTACAGATAGTAATCAGAACTACAAAGACAAGGCTGATAGATCAAGAAGACATAAAACTTTTGATGTTGGTGATGAAGTGATGGTTCATTTGAAGAAAGGTCAGTTTCCTGTTGGAACATATGGAAAGTTGAAGATGAAGAAATTTGGACCTTGCAAGATTCTGAGGAAATTTGACAGTGGAAATGCATATGAGATTGAGTTACCTAATGACATGGACATATCACCGATTTTCAACATTGCTGATTTATATGAGTATCATGAACCTGATGAAGAAGTGATAGTACTGACAAAATATCCTAAGAAGTAGAATGATGAAGTTGAACAGATTTTGAAGGAAAGAGTTGGAAAAAGTACAAGAAGAAAATAGTACATGGAATATCTGGTTAAGTGGAAGAATAGACCGATGGAAGACAGTTCATGGATTTCACAGTCTGAGTTGGATGTAGCTCGGACCAGACCTACTAAATGATTTAGAGAATCATTTCAAAATAACCCCAGGTGTCTAATGCGGGTCCTTGGCAATCCTGTGTCACCAAAAAGAATTTGGAGTTTTGTCTGTGTTGCTCGGTTTCTACTTTGACTGATTTGGTCGGTAGTTGGTCAGTTTCCTTTGGTTACCGAGTGTGGTCGGTTATCTCCTGGGTGGTCAGTTATTTCACTGGCGCTCGGTGTTGTTTGTCTATTGCTCGGTTATCTTGCTTACCGATGGGTTTAGTTTTGTTTTCTGTTGTGGACAACTTGTGCATTTATATTGGATCATGGAATTAATGCTAGAATCTAGCATTAGGAAGCGTGTGGTCCTAGATTTGATCGTTACTTCTATTAATTATGGATCTGAAGGCCAACTCAGCTTGGTAGCTTCTTGTATAAATGTAGATGTTTGGTTGTAGTTTAGGAGGTAGTTTTTTATGGAAGATGGTAGACTTTAGATTGGAGATTTATGAAGTATCCTCACATGTTTGAGGACTTCTATAATTCATTGTAATATTAGGCCCTAACCAGGAAGGCCTTACAGCCCGGCATGTATGATTCAAAATGATGATAAAATAATTGAAGGATCTGGCATTCTCTCTCTTACTCTTGTTGTTTGTTGCTTCTACATGTGTGTTGCAGGATTGGATCATTAGGGTGTGCCATTGTTTGGCCCCTCTTGACTCCCTGGCTTGCGTCAATTTGTGTCTTGTTAAATTCATAGGAGCATAAGGAGACTTTAAGTTGAAGCTATGACCAACTATGACAAGGTATTTAAATTCTCATGGATTTAGTTAAACTTGTGTGTTGCAAATATGAGTCCCATCTAAAATTTTGAAATTTTGTGAAAGAACCAATGAGTGATTCTTTGATTGGTGTGTTTGGGAACTACCTGCTAAGGTTGTATGCGTGGAAGACATCTACAAGTTTAATGAAGTCCAATTTGATGATTATGACAATGAAAAGTTGAGAAGTCTTGAAGTTTCTCTTTCTAGAGATGAATTACAAAGAATTACTTATCTATGGCACAGGGGTTTAAATGCATGAAGTGAATTTCCAATTATTAGAATAAGCAAAATACATGGTGATTACATTTGGATAGATAAACCTTATCAAATAACAAAAGACACTATCAAGGTAGTGTCAACTCTTTGCTCAGATGAAATTGTATTAATAATGAAATTAGTAAAGAAAAAGAAAGTTGGAGCTTTGATCGGTGTGACAAGAGACCAGAGGGCCTTACAAATTGACACAATTGTCAATCCATTAGTAAGGTATGCAAATTTTGGCATTACATACAGTAGACACCTAAATTTTTCCAGTTAACATTAATTAAATTTAATTTAATTAATAACCCCAAATAATATTATGGTTAATTTTTAATTAATTATATTTGTTAAATTCATCTATTTATTTAGTTACATTCATTTAATTAAATACATTCACTAACTATAGTATTCAGATTAAATTTAAATACTACCTCTCCTAATGTAATAAATTTAATTTGTTACATACTTCTTCATATTCCCCTTTTAAATAAATTTTTAATTTATTTATTCCTCCACATACTTTATTTCTACTAAACCATGATTTAATTTAATCCTGAACCTAACCTAGATGTTATCCTACACACACCACTTTCTATCTAATAAGTCTACTTACTAATTAACTAAGGTTAATTAGACTAATTTTTAGATTCCTACACCATTAGTCCTAATTATTTACTCACACATGTGTGAGCAAATTTCTAAAAATTATCTTTTCAAAAATTTCTTAAACAAGGCTTCTTACAATTTTTTATGACACCTCTTACACCTTCCAAAAGTGTGAAAATGGACTTTTTCTTACACATCTCTTACACACACTTACACATGTGTAGTTGAAGTACACATTGACCCTTCACATCCCAAGTTGCTCACACATGTGTGAGAAAGTCTTGGACTTTGCATGACTTATGTGTCTCCTTGGTGGCACCTATGTGGATTCCACATATATGCTACCTCACCCTAATCCTCCAAAATCCTATAAATAGGACCCTTGCCTCAAAGCAAATCATCCATTATTTGCATGTAGAATTATATTGCTAGTTTTCTTTCTTGCATTTAGAGATGTTACTAACCATTTGGTAGTTGTTAAAGTTCATTGTAGATCTAGAGCTTAGTTTATTTGATGCAATAGCTTCACTCATTTGATAATTTTTGCATGCCATATGAGCTTGTGGGTTGCTTCCATAGCTCCTCCTTGAGCCTTTTTGGCTTCTTATAGAACTTAGTTTATTTGATGCAAAAGCTTCACTCATTTGATAATTTTTGCATGCCATATGAGCTTGAGGGTTGCTTCCATAGCTCCTCCTTGAGCCTCTTTGGCTTCTTATTGAATACTTGAGGGTTGCTTTCATAGCTCCTCCTTGAGTAGTTTAATCATTGTTTTAATACATCTTTCATTCATAGTGGGATTCATACTTATGTTGGGAGAGCATATCCACAACCTCTCTAAGAGCTTAAATCAAGCAAGTCTTGGGTGCACTTGCTTCATGCTCATATGAGGTTATGTGGGTAATAGTGTAGGAATTAGTTTAAGCATAGTTTTCTTGTTAGTTTAAGATCTTTAATATGCACATGTATAACTAACATTCAAGAGTTTATGCTTGCTCCAAACAAGTCATTTTTACACATACATTTTGGCACACCCAGTGGGACCCACATTCTGATTTTCTAACCATTTTTCTTATTTTTGTGAAAGTTCTCTATGAAAATTATAGATAGGCATCTCCACTCATCTAGAGGCATCTCTTCCTGCTGACAGGCATCTCTACCTGTACATGAGCGTCTATGCCTATAGACAAGCGTCTCTGCCAAAAAGGGTTTTTCTTCCCATTTAGTTTATTTTAATCAAGAAAACTTGCATTTTTAATCACAGTAAGGCTAATAATCATTATTAAAACACTTTATTGTATCTACAAATGAAGAAATATACATAAAAACAAAGAAAATCTTTGTTTTTGTTTCTTTATTGTGCATATAGTTGTCTCTGCCAAAAAGGGAGTTCTCTTTTACATTAGCCTTTCTAGTTGATTAAGTGAAATTTTTTTGGAATATTACTATTGAAAAATATTGTATTTCATCATAAGAAACCTTTTTAATGCATTTTCAAGTTAATAGGAGCATAAAACCTTAACAAATTGGTAGTTAACATTTCTTTGTTGTACAGACATGTGCCTCCACATGTACATAGGTGTCTCTACATGCAAATAGACATCTCTAATAGATAGGTGTCTCTTCTTGTCGACAGGTGTCTTTGTCTGTACACAAGCATCTCTGCCTATTTTCAGCTCTTTTTCATAATATCTTGCATTTTAAGGTTGTTGATATGGGATTTTTGGAAGTTATTGATATTTTATTCCCTCTAACAATAATTTTGTAGAACATTTGGCCAAGATTTGAATATTTTGAGACTACTAACTTGTTTTCTTTGCAAAATGTTGTTAGAAGACCAAACACATTAAAATACTCACCAAAGTTGTTTTGCAGGTTGCCAAGGAGATTTAATCAAACATTGTGTTTTCTTAATGATTTCTTAGGCACCTAGCATTAAGTAGGAAGTTTTATTCATTAGCTAGGGAAGTATGTTCTTTTCTCCAAGTGGGAAAATTAGAAACATAGAACCTTTTGAATTTTTCTCTTAAAGAATCTTGGAATTAATCAATTATTTGGTGGATTTGGGAGAAAACCTTGTTAGATAGGAAAATATGCTATTTTCCCCTTGAGGGAAAACCAAAAATTTAGACTCCTTCCATGGATAATCCATATGTTCTTTTATTAAACCTTTAGAGAGCCTACCAATTGAGGAAAAAATCTCTCGGGAATGACTCAAAGTGGGGACAAGTAGACACCAGCTCTTCCACCAACTATAAATATATGCTTCCTTGAGATTAAAATCTTGGAAGACATGGTTAGTTCTATGTTTACACTTTTGTATTCACATATGCTTCATCACGCATAGGACCGAGTGGCCTAAATCCTACTTGTGGGACTATGTTGGTTGAAGTACTTGTAGGGATATAGACCTCAATCTCACAAGTCAAAACTATAGGGGATGATCATGAACGGATGTCTTGACTAAAAGTTGTAGAGTAGTGTCCACTTGGTTCACCTCCAAAAGGTTGATAATATGTGTGTAAGGAGAATACGAGTATCCCCAAGGCACTCACCATATCGAGCCCCCATCAACGTTAATACTGAGGAGTTGTTGGGTGTGTTCCTAAGTCAGTGAGAAAATGTTTTCAATCTCAACCAATCCCCTTATAGCGATAAAAAGTGTGCTTGTTGCTTTCCATTACAAAACAAACCCATACACTTGAATCCCACAAGGTTACTTTTTCTGTTGCAGGACTATTTTTGACAAATGTGCTTGTAACCCAAACATTTGATGTATGTATGAAATCAATTCTTCCCAAGAAAATCCTTTGATCCTTCAAGATACTATCTTCCTAATTTTTGTCATCACAATCTATATCATGTTTTTCTTTTCTTTAAGCCATGACTGAGGGTGTGAAATATAAGAAGGTAAAACTTCCAGTTTCCCAAGTTTAAAAAGAAAAGAAGATTGTTGGTATAAAGGATAGAGTCAACAAATCCTATTCAAAATCTATCCAAGATACTCTTGAATCTAATGAGAAATTTGATAAAATCAACTATAACAATCGGGTCGCCAATTTTGTTTCCAAGAACAAAGTGAACATGGCCTTCATCACTTGGGAATCCTATGATTGAGTACCTTTGACCTTCATTCTCCTTCAAATCGTTCATCAGCTCCTCATCTTTAATCACATCTTCCTTCATCCACACTTCAAAACATTAGGAGCATTGATAAAAACCTTGGACTTTAAATCAAAATCAAATCAATCCATCTTTCACACCTTAATCAAGTAATAGGCTGAAAGAATCAATCCAATAGTGTCACATAGACCTTTAATCAAAGAAAACATTAATCCCTTGCTACTTTGTGAACTGAGTCTTTCTCTATTAGTTTTAATCCAATCCTATTTATTGGGGGGATCATTAGTCTATCACCCAAATAAGAGAAGATTTTAAATCAAATCAAATCCTTTGTTTGCACAATCACAAGGTCTTGTTTCACCTAGGTTTGTTCCAAACCTTTAAATCAAAACAATATTTGAGGCTTAGTTCCCTTTAATCCAATCAATCAAACCAATCCCAAATTAAATCCAATCAATCATTGAGGCTTAGTTCCTCTCAAATCTAATCCAATCAATCATCGAGGCTTAGTCCTCTTAATCCAATCCAAATCCTAGTCCAAGTTGCTCCTAATTCATCAATTTTTTTCCTCTTCTCATCATCTTCCATCAATCTTTCGACATCCTTCAATCCTACTCAAGGTCACTTGTGCATGGTACTTACTTGATCTCAGACCAAGATAAGACAAGAATCTATCACCATGGATAATGATCAAGAAACCATCTACCAAGAAGACTTCAATGATGACGAAGAACCACATATAGAATCTAACACAGTCATACCTAAAAGTGTCAATGCAAATCCATGAGCCAAAGAGTTCTTTGACAATCCTAACAATTTGAGGCTAGTGGAAGATTTAATCCAATCCAACAATTCTAATATCTTCCTAAACCTTATTCAAAGGGGTTTCATGCTCCCTAAAAAATTTTATGAAGCCTTTCTCGAGAATAATTTGATTCAAACCAACAAAGGCAAGGTCATTCCTATTATTCCTTCAACATATGATAACATGAATCAACCTTCCCATGATACACTTGAATAAATCTGACATCTTCTAAGAAAACCCAACTCCAATGATAAAAAAAAATGCCAACAAAGTGAACAATAATGACTTAAACGAAGGTCAATGACCTAAACATCAATTAGGGTCATCAGGGTGATGCTCTGCTTCAATCTTCTCAAATCCTAATGGAGTCTTAAAGAATCAAAATTCTTTGAATGTGAATAACACCAACCATGATAGACATAACACATATCCTCCACCTCTCAGAGGACAAAAAAATCAAGGTCATATGATCATCAACAATAATCCTCCTGAGTTGGTGCAACAAATGAATGAGCTTAAGAACATGATGACCACTATGTAAAAAGGTGGGAAGAATGAATTATCTTTTGTAGAGGTATGTCCTTATCCATTTGATAAATAAATCAGTGTTCAACCTTTCCCTACCAATTTTGAGATCCTTAAATTTGATAGATACAAGGGAGAATCATTCCATGTACAACATGTCAATGAATTCCATGTAGCAGCTCAAGAATTTGCCCACAATGATAATTTCCTTCAAAGACTCTTCACCAAGAGTCTTGGCAGACCTATGCTTGAGTGGCTATTGAATCTTGCTCCTAGTTCTATATCAAATTTCAATGATCTTACTGAGAATTTTGTTGCACAATACTCTTACAACATCAAACACCTAGCATCACTTAGTGACTTGTGCAACACAAAGCAAAGAAATAGAGAAACCTTTGCTAGTTTTCTTCAACAATGGCGACATCTTGCAAACCGAATGCCTTGGAAAATTCTAGATTCACACCTCACTGATATCTTCACTAAGAAATTGGTTACAAAAATGTCATGCTAAATGAAAATGGCTACCCCAGACTCATTTGAGGCACTCGTTAAAAAGGGAAAATCTATTGAAGATGGAATTTTGATGAAAGGATCCATTAAACATTAATATCCCTCTAATCCATCTAAAACACCAATGATAAACCCAGATTTTGGTCCAAGAACGAAGGTGTTGTTAATAATGGAGTGACAAATGCTAAGCATGTCCAAGATTCTCAAACATCCAACAACAACAATCAAAGCAATCATAATAACAATGATCAAAATAGTCGCAATTAGAACAATAACCAGAATAATCAAGGTAATCAAAACAATCAAAATCAAGATTACAATCAATGATCTGGTTATCACAGTTCCCTATTTTTGCATTACAATGGCAAGAACAACAATAATAGACTATAACAACAAAGATAATTCACGCAGCTAACAGACTCCCTTTATGTCATTTTTTGGTGTTTAGTCAATCAAGGAATGATGGTTTATCCTAACACAAGACCTTATGATGATAATCAACCAAAAACAAACTAGTACAAAGATAATGAATATTATGATTATCATCACATCAAAGGGCATGAAATCAAGAAATTCATAAAATTTTGCCATTTTGTTCAAGATTTGATCGATGATAGAGAAATTGAGGTAGAAGGTCAAAATGCCTCTACCTCCAATGCCCAATTAAAAATGTATTCTAAGCCTTTTCCATAACATAATCAAAACAATGCCTCATCATCTAAATTATTTTCTTACGATTACACTACAAACAAGATCTCAGGAAATGAACGCACTTGCGGTAGCCTAGAGGAAAATTATGTCCACAGTTTTGACTCACTATGTGGCCACATTGAATAATCTAAAGCCCATGTAAACATGCTGAATCTAAAAAGTGTTGATTTCAACGTCACCATCTACCATCCTTGAGTCACTATACAACCCTCTACGAATCCACCTATTAGAGATCCACTGATTGCACCATCCACATCGACATGACTTGCATCGCATTATGACCTACTTTCTCAGTTAAAGAAGACTCCTACACAAATATCCACCCTAGAGATTCTACCTACATCCCCTATCCATAAAGAGGTCCTTGAAAATGCCCTAAGTGAGTCTCGTATCCCTAAAAAATATCAATGCATCCCAATTCCAATCCATGATCATAAATTTAGCCATCCAACAACATCTAGTATTCATTGACAAAGATTTCCATGGTCTCGCTCCTCACCACAATGAACCCCTACATATCCAAGAGACCATACATAATACCCTAATCAAAAGAGTCCTCATAGACAATGGATCTAGTATGAATTTGTGTACTTTAAGTATGATCCACAACATAGGTCTTTCAAAAGACCTTATTGATGTAAATATAATAATCATAATAAAATCATATGATGATAGAGAAAGGGTGAGTAAAGGTCTCATTGCACTCCTAGGTTGTTAGATACTTGATCTAGATCTACCCTATAATATCCTTTTGGATAGAATGTGGATACATGCTATCTCAGGTGTCCAAACCACATTTCATCAATGTTTAAAGTTCCCACACCATGGAGCCAAAATAACAATCCCTGGAGACCATGGACCCTTTCAATGTTGCAAAAGGATGGAAGGTAAGCAATTAAATTACTAACTATTGAATGAGTATGTCTATCCTGTTGAACAAGAAACTCTTGTTCGGTCCACTTCTTCTGAAGATAAATAAAAGATGTCTAACCAAGCTAAAGGAAAGGGAAAAGTTACTCAGGAAAAGAATGTTGAGTTTGAAAAGAAGGTATGATTCACAAATCAAGGTATGGGAGAGTATAAGTTTGCAAATTTTATGTGTCTTGTTCATCTCCCCCAAATCCTATGGTAAACCTTCACAAATCTTCCCTAAGGGAGATAAGGAAACCATGAAATGCAAGAAAACTACATTTGAACATTGGGGATCTCTTTTAGACAAACACATGGAACATAATGTTCTATCCTGGCTACTTGATGATGAGGAAGACAAACCTATAAACATCTCTAAGGGGAAATGTGTTAAGGCAACTCCCATTTTTGAAAGCATGGGATATCATGGTACTGGCCTTGGAGTAAAATAAACTAGAAGGAAAACTCTCATCAAAGCCACTGGATATCCTCGCAGAAAAGGATTGGGTTCCATAGAGACTAAGAAAAAAAATTTTGAGAACTATTATGTGGTTAAATCTAATTTAGACACCGAGGAAGATTTCTTTGAAATCCCTTTCCAATACATTGAATATGATCTTGACACATGTATCCTCCATATCACCCAATTAGATCTCTCTTCACCTTACCTTCCCCTTACCAACCCTGAGCTAATCGATTGAGACCAACAAGATTCACCACCTACCTTAGATATATGTGATTTAGATGAGGCAATTTTATCACTTTTTGGACTAAGGAATCTCCAAGAAAATGAGCATCATATCCACTACAACAAGCAAGCCTACTTCGGTAGCCAATTCAACTCCCTTAGTCGCAAAAGTGAAGAAGAAGTTAAAAATTCAAAAAATGATGAAACATCCTTGGGTGAAAACCTTTCTAAGGCACCCCTGGATGAAGAAAAAGATAAAATAAAGGATGTGTCCTCTAGTGAAAACCTTTTTGAGGTGCTAGAGGAGGGGGAAGTTGACTTTCCTTTCATGTCATTTCCACCAACAAAATCTTCTATTCTCATAGAAGATACTATAGTAGTCAATCTTGGTATGAAAGAGGATCTAAATATCACCTACATTGTAGCTTCCCTTGATGAGAAAGAAAAAGAAGCCATGACTACATTTTTTAAGAAGGCACAAATCAACATTGCATAGACTTACAAATATATGCATGGGCTAGATATTGATCTACTTGTACATCATCTTTTCATAGATCCCAAAATCAAACCTATGAAACTAAAATTATGCAAGATACATCCACAAGTGGCACTCTTAGTCAAAGCTGAACTACAAAATTTGCTCGAGGCTGAATTTATCAGACCCATAGATTATCCTAAGTGGGTCTGCAACATTGTACCAGTAGGTAAACCCTCTAGGGGCATCCCAATTTGTACTGACTTTAGAGACCTAAATCTCACCTGTCCTAAGGATGATTTTTCACTTCCTAATATTGACATCATAGTGGATTTGACTGCTAGGCATGAAATTTTGTTCCTCATGGAAGACTTCTCTAGATATAATCAAATTTGTATAGCAGTAGAGGACCAACACAAAACTACATTTACCACACCTTGGGGTACGTTTTATTACCAGGTCATGCCCTTCGGTCTCAAAAATGAAAGCACCACATATCAGAGAGTCATGACAACTATATTCCATGACCTCCTTTATGTGATTATGGAAGACTATGTGGATGATATCTTAGGAAAATCCAAGACATGTGAATCACACATTTCTATCCTTACTACAATCTTTGACAAATTGGAGAAGTACAAGGTTTGGCTAAATCCCAAGAAATGTGTCTTTGGTATGTAATTATGAAATTTGTTAGGCTACATTGTCTCTCACAAAGGAATAGAATTGGATCCTAAGAAGGTGAAATTCATTTTGAAGATGCCACCTCCTAAGACCCTAAAACAACTACACAGCTTATAAGGGAGACTTTAGTCCATCTGAAGGTTTGTATCACAATTGGCAGACAAAGTGTATCCTTTCTCTCACCTACTAAGAAAGGATATCAAATTCATTTGAGATGTTTGTGTCAAAAGGCCTTTCAAAAACTTAAGGAATATCTAGCTAATCCACCAGTGTTGGTCCCGCCTATTCCAATTCGGCCTTTGATCCTCTATATTTCAAAAACTACAATAGCATTGGGTTCTCTTTTTGCATAGATAGATGACAATGAAAAGGAGTGTGTCATCTACTACATTAGTAGAACTTCGGTGGGCTATCAGCTCAACTATACGACTATTGAGAGAGCTTTCCTAGCTGTAATCTTTTGCATGCAGAAGTTACATCATTACATGCTCAATCATAAGGTACATTTGATATTAAAGATTGACCCACTTAGGTAATTGTTATCTAAAGACACTCTTATAGGCCGCACAAAAAAATGGGTCATGATACTCAGTGAGTTTCATATTGTGTACACAGTATAGACACCTAAATTCATTATTTTAACATTAATTTAATTTAATTTAATTAATGACCCCTAATAACATTATAGTTAAATTTTAATTAATTATATTTGTTAAATTCATCTATTTATTTATTTAAATTTATTTAATTAAATAAATTCACTAATTATAGTATTTGAATTAAATTTAAATACTACCTTTCATAATGTATTAAATTTAATTTAATACATGTTCCTCCATATTCTCCTTTTAAATAGATTTTTAATTTATTTAATTCCCTCACATTCTTTATTTCTACTAAGTCATTTTAAATTAAATTTTATTTTATTTAATCCTAAATCCAATCTAGATGCTATCCTACACACATCACTTTCTATCTAATAAACCTACTCACTAATTAACTAAGGTTAATTAGGCTAATTTTTGGATTCCTACATCCATTAGTCCTAATTACTTGCTCACACGTGTGAGAAAATTTCTAAAAATTGTCTTTTCAAAAATTGCTAAAATTTGCATAAACAAGGCTTCTTATAATTTTGATGACACTTATTACACCTTCTAAAATGGTGAAAATGGACTTTTGTCTTACACACACTTACACATGTACTTTAAGTACACATTGACCCTTCACATCCCAAGTTGCTCACACATGTGTGAGAAAGTCTTGGACTTTTCATGGCTTATGTGTCTCCTTGGTGGCACCTATGTGGATTCTACATAGATGTCACCTCACCCCAGCCCTCCAAAATCCTATAAATAGAACCATTGCCTCATGGAAATCATCTCTCATTTTTCATGTAGAATTATAATGCTAGTTTATGCTTAGAATTGTTTTCTTAGAGTTTTTACTAACCATTTGGTAGTTGCTAAATTTTTATTTTAGATTTAGTGTCATTCTATGCCTTAGCTTCATTCATTTCCACTTGTTAGTTTCATGTCAGTGAGCTTAAGGGTTGCTTTCATAGTTCCTCCTTAAGCTTCTTTGACTTCTTGCATTGAATACTTGAGGGTTGCTTCCATAGCTCCACCTTGAGTATTTCAATCCATCTTTGCATTCATAGTGGGATTTATATTTATGTTGGGAGAGAACACCCACAACACTCTCTAGGAGCTTAAATCAAGCAAGTCTTGGGTGCACTTGCTTCTTGCTCATCGGAGGTTGTGGTGGAAGCCCTTTGTTTGGTTCTTGCAAGTTTATAAAATATTGTACTATTGTTTGAATATCTTGTTTATTTCTAACATTTTCATGTTTTAACTTTCTCCCAACAAGTTGGTTTTCATCACATACATTTTGGCATGCGAGATGGGATCCACAATCCCATTTTTTTCTAATAATTTTCTTGATCTTGTGAAGGTTTTCCATGAAATTTCTAGATAGGCATCTCCGCTCGTCTAGAGGCATCTTTGCCTAGTAACAGGCATCTCTGCCACATGGGCGTCTCTGCCTGTACATAGGCAACTCCACCAATAGACAGGCATCTCTACTAGAAGGGAGTTTTACTTTCACTTAATTTGTTTTAGCTAGTAAAGTATTTTTTTTCTAATCACATTTAGGCTAATGGTTACTAGCAAAATGCTTAGTCTTATCTGCAAATAAGAAAGAAACTTAAGAAATTAAGAAAATCTCTATTTTTGTGCAGATAGGTGTCTCTACTAATACACGGGTGTCTTTGCCAGAAAAGGGGAAGTTTTCTCATTCTGCCTATTTAGTTGATTAAAAAGAGTTTTTTGGGTATTCTAAGGTTGTAAATCACTGTGTCTTATCATAATAAACCATTTTTATGAATTTACAACCTGATAGAAGTAAAAAAATTTAAAGGTTTCATAGCTAATACTACTATTCTATCCAGATACGCATCTGTACTTCCAAACAGGTGGCTCTACTTGCTGATAAGCATCTTTGCCTAATAACAGATGGCTCTACCAATAGACAGATGTCTTTGTCTGATTACAACTTTTTTTTTCATACAACTTGCATTTTTTAGTTTGTTGATTTGGTTTTTTGGAATATTATGACATTTTATGATTTCTAACAATGATTTTGTAGAACGTTGACCAAGATCTAAACATTATAAGACTATTAACTTGTTGGTTTTGCGGGACGTTGTTAGAAGACCAAACACCAAACTACTCACACTATTTGTCTTGTAGGTTACCTAGGATATACAAATCAAAATCGTGTCTTCATTAATCTTTTTCTTAGGTATTTAACAAAGGTTCACTTGTAGTATTTTTCTAAGTGGTAGGGGATTATTCTCTTGTCTCTTTGAGATAATCAGAAACCTAGACCCATTTGACATTATACTTTAATAGGGACCTTGGAAAATAACAAGTGTGTTTTTTGTGTTTGGGAGAAAACCACATTGGATAGGAGATTATGCTCTTTTCCCCTTGAGAGAAAATAAAAAATCTAGACTCCTTGTGGCCAATCCATGCATTTTCCTTTAATCCTTTAGATGGGCATGCCAATAAGGTAAAAAACTCTCGGGAACAACCCACGTGAGAACAAGGTATTAGCCCACCACTCTAACTCACGTTAATAAAATTTTCTTTTTGGGATTAAAGTCTTGGAAGTCAAATGAAATTTGAGCTTATACATGACTCTCACCTAACATTTAGTAGGGCCTTGCGGTCTTAATCACGTTTAAGTGACTACTTGTGTCAAGGTGCTTTGTTGGGCTATATGTCCTAGTCACGCTTGCACGGACACAAAGAGTGTGTTCGAACGGAGACCCTTACTAAAATCTATTAGTTAGAAGCCACATGGTTCATCCCCAAAAGTTTGATAATCTATGTGCAAGGAGAATAGTAATCTCCCCAAGGCACTCACCATATCAATCCCCCTTCAACGTTAACACTTTGATAATACGACATCATGACTGGAGCCACTGTGTCCTTGGTGATGGTTGTATTTTGAGGAGTTGTTGGGTGTGTTCCTAAGTCAGTGAGAAAATATTTTCAATCTCAACCAACTTCCTTTTAGGGATAAAGAGTGTGTTTGTTACTTTCATTGCAAAACAAACCCATACACTTGAATCCTGCAAGGTTGCTTTGTCCCTTGCAAGACTATTTTTGATAAATGTGCTTCTAAGTCAAACATTTGATGTATGCATGAAATTGGCTCTTGCCAAGAACATCCTATGATCTATCAAGATATTATCCTTAAGTCATGACTGATAGTGTAAAACATAAGAAAGCAAAACTCCTAGTTGCACGAATCCATAGAGAGAAGAACATTTTTTATCAGAAGACTAAAGCAAAACAACCTTATTTGAAATCCATTCAAAAATTTCTAGGGGCTATTGAGAAATTAGATAAAATCATCTACAACAATTGGGTTGCTAATTTTGTTGCCAAGAACAAAGTGAACATGGCCTTTGTCATTTGGGAATCCTACAACTAAGTACCTTTGACTTTCTTTCTCTGTCTTCTTCAAGTCATTCATCCCTTTCTCATCTTTTAACACCTCTTTCTTCATCCACATTCCAAAATGTTAGGAACATTAATCAAAATCTCAGGCTTTAAAATCAAAATCAAATCAATCCATCTTTCACACCTTCATCAAGAAACAAGGTGAATTAATTATTCCAATAATGTCTCATAGGCCTTAATTTCAAAGCAAACATTAATCCCTTACTACTTTAAGAACTGAATCTTTCTCTTAGTATTCCTAATCCAGTCCTATTTTATTTGGGGATCATCAGTCTATCACCCAAATAAAAGAAGACTTTAAATCAAAACCAATCCTATGGTTGCATAATCACAAGGTCTTGTTTCACCTAGGTTTGTTCCAAACCTTTAAATCAAACCAATCTTTGAGGCTTAGTTCCTCGTTAATCCAATCTCACAATCAATCTAATTCTCAATCAAATTAATCAATCCAATCAATTATTAAGACTTAATCATTAGTCCAAGTTGTTCCTAGTTCACTAAATCCTTATCTTTTCATACCTCATCAACCATTCACCCTTCTTTAATTCAACCATTCTAAGGTCACTCGTGCATGGTACTTACCCAATCACAAGCAAAACTGAGACAAGAATCTCTCACCATGGATAACGATCATGAAACTATCTATCAAGAAGACTTTAATGACGAAGAACCCCACATGGAATCTGACACATTCATTACCCAAAAGTGTCAGTGCCAATCCACGAGCTAAAGAATTCTTTGAGGATCTTAACAATTTAATCTTAGTGGAAAACCTAATCAAATCCAACAGTTCCAACATATTCATGAATCTTATCCAAATGTGTGTTACCCTCCTTGACAATTTCAATGAAACTTTACTTGAGAACAACTTGATTCAAACCAGCAAAATAAAAGTAGCACCCATAATTCCATCGACATCTGATAATACAAATCAACCTCCCCCTAATACACTTGAATTATTTTGACAACTCTTAAACAAGCCTATCCCAAACAATGGGGTGAGTAATGATGGTTTAAGTGCAGGTCGTGGACCTGAGCAATAACCAGGGTCCTCAGGATGACACTCTATTTCCATTTTCTTGAAGCCTAGTGGAGTCCTAAAAAATCAAAACTCTACACAAACAAACAACACCAATCAAAGACATACTACCAATCCTCCCCCTCTGGGAGGACATAATGCATCATCAGGAGGAGGAACACATCAATTCCACATGATCACTACTAGTAATCCTCCTAAATTAGTCCAACAAATTGATGATCTCAAAGGCATGATGATGGCTATGCAGAAAGGTGGGAAGAGGAAATTTTCTTTTGTAGAGATATGTCCTTATCCCTTTGACAAATCAATCACTCTCCAACCATTCCCCGCTAATTTTGAGATTCCAAAATTTAATAAATACAAGGGAGACTCATGCCCTACGCAACATATCAAAGAATTTTATGTAGCGGCACAAGAGGTTTCTCACAATGATCATCTTCTCTTAAGACCTTTACTAGGAGTCTTGGAGGACCATCCTTAGAGTGGCTATTGAATCTCCCTCCTGGTTCCATCTCTACCTTTCATGATCTCACAAAAAAATTCATTACACAATATTCTTATAACATGGAACATCAAGCATCACTCAGCGATTTATGTAACATGAAACAAAGAAATAGAGAAACCGTTTGCTAGCTTTCTCCAAATGTGGTGACATCTCACTAATTGCATGCCTTGGAAAATCCTAGATTCACATCTAATTGATATCTTTACTAAGAATCTAGTTATAGAAATGTCATTTCAGATGAAGATGGTTTCCCTAGATTCCTTCGAGGCACTCATTAAAAAGGGGAAGTCTATTGAAGATGGACTTTTGATGAAAGGAGCAATTAAACACTATACCCCTAACTCATCTAACAACACTAATGATAAACCTAAGTTTTGATCTAAAAACAAAGGTGTTGTTAATGATGGAGTGATAGATGATAAACACATTCAAAATGTTCAAGCATCCAACAACAATAACCAAGGCAATCACAACAATAATGACCAAAACAATCGCAATCAGAATAGTAATTAGAACAATCAAAATAATCAAAACAATCTGAATAATCTGAATAACCAGAATCAAAATCAAGGATCTAGTTATTATGGCTCTCTATTTTCATGATATAATGGCAACAACAACAACAATCAACAACAATGACGACAATAATTTACACAGTTGTCTGATGCTCTTTATGTGATCTTCCGATGTCTAGTCGATCAAGGGATGATGTTTTACCCTAACACTGGGCCTTTTAATGAAAATCAACCAAAACCCAACTGGTATAAGGATAATGAATATTGTGATTATCATCGCATAAAAGGGCATGAGATTAAAAAATGCACGAAATTTCATCATTTTGTGCAAGATTTGATCGATGATGGTAAAATTGAAGTAGAAGGAAAAAATGCCTCTACCTCTAACGCCCAGCCTAAAATGTATTCTAAAAATTTTCCAGAACATAATCAAAATAATGCATCCATGTCCAAGGGCTTTTCTTACGATTATTCAACAAACAAAATCTTAGGAGATGAACACACTTGTGGAAAATTAGCTGAAAAATGATGTCAGTTGCTTTGACTCATTGTGTGGCCATATTGAACAATCTGAAACTCATGTAAATATATTGACTTTAAAGAGTGTGGATTGCAATGTTACTACTCGACGCCCTCATGTGACTGTACAAGCTACTTCCAATCCACCTATTGTAGATCCACCTACTGCACCATCTACCTCAACATGACCTACGTCATGGTATGACTTGCTTTCCCAATTGAAGAAGACCCCTACACATATATCCATACTAGAACTTTTTCACACATCCCCTATTCACAAAGAGGTCCTTAAGAATGCCCTAACTGAGTCTCGCATCCCAGAAAATATCAATGCCTCTCAATTCCAAGCAATGATCCAAAATTTGGCTGCCCAAAAACACCTGTATTCACCAATAAATATTTCCAAGGTCTTGATCCCCATCATAATAAATCCCTACACATCCAAGTCACCATCCATAACACCTAGATTAAAAGAGTCCTTATAGACAATGGATCTGGTCTAAATATTTGTACATTAAGCATGATCTGCAATATTGATCTTTCTGAGGACCTCATTGATGTAAATAAAAGAATAACAATAAAAGTATATGATGATAAAGAAAGGGTGAGCAAAGGTCTCATTGCACTACCCTTACAAGTGGGCCCAACCCTTATTGAAACTATTTGTCAATTACTTGATTTAGATCTATCCTACAATATCATTTTAGGTAGGCCATGGATACATGCTATCTCAGGTGTCCCATCCACATTTCACCAGTGTTTAAAATTCCCGCACCACGGGGCTGAAATAACCATTCCAGGAGATCATGAACCCTTTCAATATTGCAAGAGGGTAGAAGGAAAACAATCAAACTATTGCCCATTAAATGAATATGTTCATCCAATTTCACAAGAGACTCCCATCCAGCAAACTTCTTCTAAAGAACATTTATCTAAACAAGTCAAGGTCAAAGAAAAGGTTACTCAAGAAAAGAATAATGAGCCTAAAAAGAAAGTCAGGTTCACAGATCAAGATCCAGGGGAATACAAATTCAAAAATTCCATGTGCATTGGTCAACTCCCCCTCTCCCCTAGGTCTTATGGAAAACCTTCACAACTCTTCCCTAAGGAGAGTAAATAAATCATGAAGTGTAAACAGGCCACATTTGAACACTGGGGATCTCTTTTAGATGAACATATGGAGCATAATGTTCTTTCCTAGTTATTTGATGAAGAAGAAGACAAACCTGTAGACAATCCTAAAGGGAAGTATATAAAGGCCACACCCATTGTTGAAAGTGTGGATTATCATGACATTGGCCTCAAAGCAAATGAAACTAGAAGAAAAACTCTCATTAAAGCAACTGGATACCCCAGAGGAAGAGGACTAGGTTCCGTAGAAACTGAGAAAACCTTTGCCAAAGACTATTGTTTGATTGAATCTGATTCAGACACTAAAGAAGAGTTCTTTGAAGTACCTTTCCAGTACATCAAAGATGATCTTAATACATGTGTCCTCCATATCACCCAATCTGACCTTTCTTCGCTTGAACTCCCCCTTACCAATCCTAAACTAATCGATTGGGACCAACAAGATTCACCACCTGCCTTAGACATATGTGATTTGAACAAGGTAGTTCTAGCACTTTTTGGACTAAGAAATCTCCAAGAAAATGAACATCAGATTCACTATAGCGAGAAAGCCTACTTCAGTAGCCAACTCAACTCCCTTAGTCGCAAAATTGAAGAAAAAGAAAATTAAAAAAATGATAAAACATCCTTGGGTGAAAACCTTTCTCAGGCACCTTTGGATGGAGAAAAAGATAAAATAAAGGATGCATCCCCTAGTGAAAACTTCTCTAAGGAATTAGAGGAGGGGGAAGCTGACTTTTCCTTCATGTCATTACCATCAGAAAAATCTTCTATCCTCATAGAAGAAATAGTTGCAGTTAATCTGGGTATAGAAGCAGATCCTAAGAGCACCTACATTATAGCCTCTCTAGATGAGATAGAAAAAGAGTCCATGACTACATTCCTAAAGAAAGAACACATTAATTTTTCATGTACATATAAGGATATGCCTGGTCTTGATACTGATTTGGTTGTACATCATCTCATTATGGATCCTAAAATCAAACTTGTCAAGAAAAAACTACGCAAGATGCATCTCCAAGTGGCACTCCTAGTTAAAGTTGAATTGCAAAAGATGCTAGAAGTAGAATTCATCAATCCCATAGATTATCCTGAATGGGTCTCTAGAATTCTACCAGTAGGTAAACCCTTTGGGGGAATCAAGATTTGTACCAATTTTAGAGGTCTTAATCTCGCCTATCCTAAGGATGATTTTCCACTCCAAACATTGACATCATAGTGGATTTAACTACTGAGCACAAGATGTTGTCCCTCATGGATGGATTTTTTGAATATAATCATATTTCCATAGCAGTGGAAGACTAGCATAAAATTGCATTCACCACACCATGGGGTACGTTTTGTTATCAAGTGATGTCCTTTGGTCTCAAGAATGCAAGAGCCACCTACCAAAGAGCCATGATGACCATCTTTCATGACCTCCTTCATGTGATCATGGAAGATTATGTGGATGATATCTTAGGAGAATCCAAGACATGAGAATCATATATTACTATTCTCACTACAATCTTTGACATATTAGAGAAGTATAAGGTTCGATTGAATCCCAAGAAATGTGTCTTTGGTGTTCAATCAAGAAATCTCTTAGGCTACATTATCTCTTGCAGAGGAATAGATGTGGATCCTAAGAAGGTGAAAGCCATTTTGGAGATGCCACCTCCTAAAACTTTAAAATAATTAAGGAGCTTGTAGGGGAGACTTCAATCCATCCAGAGATTAGTGTCATAACTTGTAGACAAGGTGCATCCTTTCTCTCACCTACTAAGAAAGGATATCAAATTCATTTGGGACTTCTTGTGTCAAAAGGATTTTGAACAACTCAAGATCTATTTGGCTAATCCACCAATGTTGGTCCCACCTGTTCCAAGAAGGCCTTTAATTATTTATATCTTGGTAACTACTATGGCACTAGGTGCTCTCCTAGCACAACTAGATGACAATGGAAAAGAGTGTGCCATATACTATCTTAGATGGACTTTAGTGGGTTATGAGCTCAACTATACATCTATTGAGAGAGCTTGTCTGACTGTAGACTTTTGTACGCAAAAGCTATGTAATTACATGCTTAATCATAAGGTGCAGTTGATAGCGAAGATTGACCCACTTAAGTATATGTTATCTAAAGCCGCTTTGATAGGTCACACAACAAAATGGGTCATTATCCTTATTGAATTTGATATCATGTATACATAATGCAAAGCCATCAAAGGAAAAGCAATAGTAGATGAACTTGCAAAAGCTCCTATTCCTAGAGACCATCCTATTGTCACATATTTTCTTGATGAAATTGTCATGACTGTCACTCCCCGTATTCAGTGGAAGCTTTATTTTGATGGATCTTCCACCTAGAAAGGATCGGGGGCATGAATTATATTTGTGACACCTTAAGGGATTTTTATCCCTAAATATTATAAACTGACATTTTCTTGCACAAACAACATAACAAAATACGAGGCCTTGGTCACAGGGCTTTGCCAAGCTGTCAGATGGAAGATAAAAAATTTACTTTTTTTTTGTGACTCCCAATTAGTTATCAAAGAAGTAACTAATGGATTTCACACAAAGGATGATAAGTTTCTCCCTTACCAACGCATGGTCAAAAATCTCAAGCAAAATTTTGCAAGCATCATTTTCTAGCAAATTTCAAGAGCAAAAAATAAAGCAGCAGATGCCATGGCTACTATTGCTTCACTAATATCCATGCCAGAAACAAGCACACGATGTGAATTTCTTGTCGAGAATCTTATAGTCCCTGGCTATGACCAACCAAATTCTGAGATGGTGTGTGAAATTTTTGGTCCTGAATCACCTTGGTATCAGGAAATCCTTGCCTACCTTCATGATAAAACTATTCCCCTCACTCTTACACCTAACCAACAGAAAATATTCATTCGTCGCACTTCTCATTACACAATCCTTGGAGACACCATATTTTGTAAACACTTTGATGAAGCTCTTCTTCAATGTTAGGATTCAAAGGAAATACACATAGCCTTCAAAGAGGTGCATCAAGGAATCTATGGAGCTCATTCTAGTGGCCTCAGTTTAGCAAATAAATTGCTATGTACTGGGTAGTATTGGTCGACAATGGAGCAGGATGCTTATCATTATGTAAAAAAATGTGTTCCTTGTCAACAACATGGTGATTTGATACACGCTCCCGCTCAATCTCTCAAACCCACCATCACACCTTGGCCTTTCTCCTACTGGGGTTTTGACCTTATGGGCCAAATATTTCCAAAATGTCGATGGTCACAAGTATTTCCTCGCCGCCACGTAATGCTTTATCAAATGGGTGGAAATCATCCCTCTCACCTACACAACCGGTAAGTAGATTTCCAAATTCATCTTGAATTACATTATCTATCGCTATGACATCCTGAAAGATCTCCATACCGATAATGAAACACCCTTCAAAAATTAGAATGTCTCTGACCTTTGCAAGAAATTTGGCATTGCCCAACATTGCTCTTCTAAATACTTCCCACAAGGCAATGGTCAAGCTGAGGCTACAAAAAAAACCATCCTAAAAATCATCAAAAAGACTGTCGATGACATCGGGCATGATTGGCACCTACAACTCAATCCTACCCTCTGGGCCTATCGCACCTCCATTTGTACTCCCACTAGTGCCGCCCTATTCTCCCTTGTCTATGGTTCTAAGGTTTTCTTACCTATTGAAATTGAGCTCCCTTCCATCAAGATTTCTCTCAAGAACCTAATGTCCAAAGAAGAATATAGGGTTGCCCACTTTCAAGAGTTGCAACTCCTCGATGAGATACGCCTCAATGCCCTTAACCACCTTTGCGTGTACCAAAATCACCTACACTTACAATTCCACAAGAAGATCAAAGCTCATGAGCTTGATGTTGGTGATTTGGTCCTGTCACACAACATGAAGAATCTTTAGAGCCGAGAAAAGAAAGGGAAGTTTGAACCAAATTGGTTGGGCTCCTTTGTCATTACTACTAAATTCAATTCTGAGGCATATTAGATTACCACACCTGAGGGAGATCTGCTCCATGATCATGTAAATATTGTGCATCTAAAGCATTTTTATGCTTAGATCAATACTCAGTTATTGTACAGAAAAAGTCCTGAAAAAATCCCTCTAAAGAAAAAAAGAGCCTAAAAAAATCCTAAAAATCAAAAAATCAGAAAAGCCAAAAATCCTAAAAAGAAGAAAATGTTCCTAAAAAAATCATTGTTTGTTGAAAACCTGGTAGACATGCACCCTGCAAAAAAATAAAAATCATCCAAAAGTGGAAACTTTGCAAACAAGCACTCTGGGCAAGTATCATGATGAAAACCTATTTCAGGCATCATGGTAGTAGATTTGGATCCATTGTCTTCCCCCACTGTACATATCCATCCTAATCCTAGTCCTCATTTCAGTTCATCACTTCCTACATTTCCATAAAGGTCCAAGCGCAATTTCCAGCAAACTGAGCTTAACCCCATCACACTGAGCTTTTTCCCAGACAAAGTGATCATGAAAGTGCTTATCAAAATTAACATCAAAATCAAATCTTTGAGTTATTGTTCCTTTCACATCTATTGCCAATGAATATCCATCTCAGTTAATCAATCTTTGCCCTACAGGATGCGTCCTTCCTTAGTCAACTCAAATCAAACTCATTAATCCTACCTGTAATACCCCAAAAATGGGCTTTAGTACCATTGACCTCCTACATCGACAAATTGATCAAAATTGACCCTAAAGTCCTAAACTAAGGCACATCTACACATCGAATAATCAAAACCCTAATCGATCCTATTTCAATTTTGCATCGGGGAATATTCCTAAATATTCCTAATCTATTCTAATTATTTCTAATTAAATATTATTTGGTGATAATGATATTATTTTATTTATCCTAAAGTTAATTAAATGGACATGTTAAATATTTAATTAATTAAACTATATTTAGCCACTTAATTAATTTAATTAGATTTAATTAATATTTATTCCTAATTAATATTGTTTTTATTTGACAATAAATCATAATTTCTAAAAATAATCGATTGAATATTTATTTAATTGATTAAAATCAAATTGTCAAATTTAATGATTTAATTTTGAAAAAAGTTTGATTAAATAATTGATTAACCCATAAATCAGTTATTTTTATTCAAAAATCAGTTAAGTTGAGAATAAAAGCACATGGAAATTAAATAAAATCATAATTATCTATGCACAAATCAGAAGATCAATTGAACTTTAAATGAACTATTTAATTCAATTTGTTAACTTTCAAACTCAACATGTGATTATGAGTTGAAAAGCAGATTGGAGTGATCTGAACTTCTAATTTGAGTTAAAAAGTTGATTTTGCATGATTTTGTGAGATAACTATTTCTAAATTTCTTGATAACTCACCAATCAATTTGAGTTTATCAAGGAGAGTTTTTTGGCTTTCCATGAGTTCTCAAAACCCTGGATTTCTATATAAACATACCTCAGTCCCTCACAAACAATCACAAATTTGGAGAATCAAGCATCTAGAGAATAGCAGTGCCATTTTGTCAAACCTTTGAGATTTGTGCAATTGTTGAGATTCTTTACTAACATTGATTTCTTCATTCATAACATTTATTATTTTCATTGTTTTAGATCAATTTTCATCTAGATTTCATCATTATTTTTGCATAGAAAATACCAAAAACATAGATTAAATATGTATTCAGTTCATTAGATTTTGCATTCAAATCCTTCATTTAGATGTTGCATTGTCACCGATCTCGGTCAAAATCTGAGAATACCATACTCGCATCTACTAAAAGGCAGTAAATTGCCTGGTTGATGATATTATTCGTTATTGCATATTTTCTGATCATTAACCTATAATGTTTTACTAAAGTGTTGTGTCTCATAAATAGGTACAATTTCCATACACACATTTATGGCGCCCACCGTGGGGCCTGGCAGCGGGTTTCCATTTTCAAATTTCTATTTTTCTGACACCTTAGGCTCAAGATTCGATTTTTAATTTTTTTTCATACAATCTCGTATGACATTTGTAGATTGTCATACCAGAAGCCTTCATATGTCATATGACAAATGACATTTATGCATTGTCATACCGATTCACATATATTATCGTATAGAACCTGAATTGTCGTGTGTGTAGGTACCCAGAGTCATATCGTGCCTGAAGTGTCGTATGGGAATAGGTATACTGTCGTATGACATTTTATGCTATTTTTCAATTGTCGTATGAGATTTCTTGATCAGGTTTTAAGATTTTGATTTGAGATTTCAACTAACAACTGACTCTAACATTTGTTGTTTACTAGTGCCTGCTCATTTTCATAGCCTAACACATCTTTACAGGACAAAAGATGAAGGCTTGAGCATAAAAAAACTAATCTTTTTCCCTCTTCTTATCTTGTCTTCTAAGCCATTCTTTTGTAGGAAACCCTTTTAGAAAATCACTTGTCAAAGACGCTCGATCAACAAAGATTTCTGACAAAGTGGTTTTGCAGGTTGCCAAAGCATCTTCAAGCAAATATTATGTTTTCTTAGTATTTCATTTTCATAGGCACCTAGCTAATTAGGTACGTGCGCCTATTGCCATTGAGGTAGATATTAAGGGGATTATGCTCTTCTCCTTCTTAGGAGAATTAGAAACCCAGAAGGTATCTTCCCTAGTGCCAATTTGAATACTGTCTCTAGATTAACTCTGCTTGACGTGTTTTGGATAGGGAAAATGACAAGGTTAGGGGATTATTCTCTTCTCTTTTAGAGAATCAGAAACCCAGATCATGTGGTCCCCAAGCTCACATTTTCTTTAATCCCTTAGAGGGTCTGCAAGAGAGATAAAAAGCTCCTAGGAATGACCCAAGTGGGGATAAGTCTTACGCCGACTCTTCCACCCCACTATAAAATTTGACACTTCCTTGAGGTTAAAGCCTCGGAAGACATAGTTGTGCTTGTTCCTTGGATTCATTCCATGAACATGGTTTGATTTTGTGTAGAGTGGAGCCACTTAAATCTTACTTGCGAGACTAGACGAATCAGAGTAGAGTACTCATAGGGTTAACAACCTTAATCCTACTTGCGGGACTATGGGAGACAGTTGTGAACGGATGCCCTGATTAAAAGCCTAAGCTAGTTTTCTATTGATCCTCCTCCAAAGGATTTGTAGTGCTTGTATGAGGTGAATAGTAATCACCCCAATACACTCATCATATTGATCCCTCTTTAATGCTTGAACTCGGTTAATATGGGCTTCAAAATCCATTGTGTTTTGTTGGACATGCATATTCTAAGGAGTCTCTAAGTGTGTTCCTAAGTCAATGAGAAAGTAATACATCTCTTCTCCTAGCTAGGGTAAGATAGGTGTGTTTGATTCATTGAGTCAATTCCTATATGTTTGTTGTGATTGTGAGCCTATTTCTATGATAAACATCCTCAGGCAATCCAATACACAGATCTTCAAACCTAGACAGTGAAATTTGCAAACTGATTGAGACCAAAAACACACAAAACTAAAGCAAAATCCTTTTTTTGGTAACTGTCATCCAAAACCTCCAATTGTCATATGAGAATTGCTTTTGATATGCAAGTGTCGTACCAAAACCCCCAAGTGTCGTACGAGAACCAATACAGTGTCATACGAGAGTTGTCAGCAATCTCAAGCAGAATTAATCCCTAGTTCCAAGTGTCGTATGATATTTTTCAATTGTCGTGCCAGACCTCATTCCATTTCATATGAGCTTGGATGTTGTCGTATGACAGTTTACCCAAAATTGCCAAAAAAATCCAAATTTTACCAAAAATCCAGTCAACTTCCAGCTTTCGTCAAAATTGTGTCAGAATACCCGCTATGTTAGGAACATAGCAAAGAAATAGAGAATTCCTCTTATTTTCCCAAAGTGATCCATTTATCTTGATTTGTCATCTAATTGATCAGTCTAAACCACGTCTCATCCTATGCCAAAAATATTGTCAAAATAATCTCGATTTATCATCTAAAAAATGGCTAAGTGTTGTGAATCCGTGTCCACCATCTTTTGGGTTTCTACCCATACATCTCGGGCATAATATCCTTCATTTACATCCAATCAATCCTTTTTAAACCAATCTTGACAAGGTTGCGTCACTTGATATTCCTAATTCAGATCATCTGTCAGTTCTCTTATCTTGCTCTCTGGATTCACCTAAGGTTAATGGTGGAAACTAGAGCCTCTTCACATAAAAAACCCAGAGAAGAACCAAAGATATCACCTTCATCTTCTCTTATTGTTCAGGCATTACATCAACCTTACGACACCAATCTTTACAAAGAAGATGCTATTGGTAATTTGTGCCTAAACAGAGGTCACACAACCCATCCTACATCAACACAAAATCTCAATCAAAGTGATGCCATGTCTCAAGGTGGAGCTACCTAGGGCTCACAAGGCCAACAATCCAATCATGGTGGAGATCAAGAACCCACACCATCAAAAATTGAATGATTTTGTGATGATGAACTCTTTAAAAGAATGATGAAACTCTTCTTACAAGAATAAAAAGAGGCATACTTTTTACAACTAGCTCAACAAGGAGCCAAACTTCCTCGAGACTTTAATGTCAAAAACATCATCACACCAGAGGAAGAAACAACCATCCCAACCATGATGAAATAGATGCATGTTATGTAAGTCAAACTCAACAAGATGGAAAAGGAGAAAGAACCTAAAGAATTATCTATGGAGGCCCTATGTCCATTTCCATTCGATCAAAACTGGTACATGCCACCATTCCCAAAAAGAGTAGAACTACCCAAATATGAAGAATATGATGGAAATTCTAATCCTCAAGATCATGTCAGAGAATTATGCACTCTATCAATGGAGTTTATGCATGAACCAATGTATCTAATGTGTCTCTTCCCATGATCTTTGGGGGGAGAAGCCATCAACTGGTTCTCTAAAATGCCTCCAACCATCAAAAATTTTAAGGAGTTAATCAAACTGTTCTATTAAAAATACTCCTACAATATCCAACATTTGATCATGATGATCGATATCTACAACCTGAAACAGAATTCAGGAGAACCCTTCCTGACCTTCCTCAAATGCTAGAGGAAGACGTTTTCACTCTATGCCCGACAAATTCCAAAAAATGAGAAACTAGAAATCTTCATCAATAACCTGGTTTTGGAAATCAACTATCATCTTCAAATGCAAAATCATACATCTTTTGACAAAATGGTAGAAAATGCCATCAAGATAGAAAATATACTCATTCGTAAGGGAGAAATATCACTTCATAAGGAGAACAAGTATGATTCGGGTTCTAGTTCCAATAACAAAGATAAGGACAAATTCTAGAACAAAAAAAAATGTCATCATAGATGTTGTTGTTGATCACATCAGTGCTCCACCCAAGGCACCAGCATTTAATCTGACAATTGGCATCCAAGTCATAAAACCTTCAAAAATTAAGACAGTGAAACCTGCCAAAAAGTCAAACGACTATAAACGATGGGTTACCAAACCCAAAGCACAAGTTCACTTCTTTGGGTGAGTCCTTGGAATCTACCATGAAAACTCTATTGGAAAACAATATCATCACATTACCTAAGATCAAATCATATGACCCCAAAGTCAAACCTAAATGGTGGAAAGAGATCGATTTTTGTGATTTCCATCGAAACAAGGGTCATAAAACCAATAATTGCATGTGTCTAAAGCATCTCATTCAAGACAAAATTGATGTTGGAGAAATTATGATTAACAACCATAAATCCAATAATGATCATACAAAATTCACATAACCTTTTCTGAAGCATAATCAAGGAGATTCATCTTCTAAACCAAACATGAGTGCTAAAGTCAATTACACTTACTCTGGCAATAATTATTTCATCAACATGGTAGAGCCATGCATATCTCAACATTGAAATGTCATCACCATTATCAAAAAGGAAAGAGATAACAAGTCAGCTAATGCAATCACTCAATCTCAAGCTCAGGTAATTCTCCAAGGATAAAACTTGAGTTCATCAAATGCTCTGAAGGTCTCATTGTTGGAAATATTCAAGACTATCTAGGTTACTAAGAGGGGAGGGGTGAATCAGTAACTTCAAAACTTTTAACAGATTCAGATCTTAATAATATTAGATTGATAATCTGACTACATGCATGAGTAATAGAAAGAATAAAACATTCATAACACTTAGAACATAGAGATTTGGTGACCCAGAAACCTTCCAAGTAGAAAGTAAAATTGGGGTGGGGATGATACCCACAAAACTTCAATACTACAGTATAAAGTTTTCCGGTTCAGGCTTACAATGATCACTTCTGATGATCTGCCCTGTTAGGAGCAATAAGGACTGCTAGGTCCACCTTGTTAGAGGTTTTACAAACATACAATGAAGTATGCACTCAGTTAAGAGATTTTTACAAAGACTGTTAAGTCTACCTGGTTAAAGGATTTCAAGCTTATTCACCTATTAGGATGAAACAGTAGATCTCTTACTTGCAACTGTACTTGCTGTTGAGATTCTCTGGTGTACTGATCACCTTCTGTGATGGATAGATCTTTTATGCTTCTTATACTACTGTAGCCCTTTGTAATTCACTTATCTCTACCTTTCTCTCTTTTTCATACTTCTCTATTTCATCTTTTTTGGATATGACATAAAACATTGTTTATATATCAATCTAAGTCAATTCCAAAATAGTTACAAAGTCGGCTCTTAAACAAGTAAACACAAATATTACTGAGTCGGCCCAAATATAGTTACACGGTTACTGCAAACTAACTCGGTGACTTTTTGATACTCGGCATCCACTGCGTTACTCGACATCGTCATGCACTTGTTAGAAGTGGAAACTCGGTCCATACTAACCACTCAATCATAGTTTCAAACTCGTTAAATACTGGAGACTCGGTAGATAAAGTGTTACTTGGTAGAAACTAAATTTCTTGTTTAACCGTGCAGCACTCGGTAAACACTATGAAACTTTGCGAGCTCGGTATGCACTGTTCTACTCGGTAAGCTCTATTCTACTCGGTAAGCTCTATTCTACTCGGTAAGCTCTGCTTGGCTCGGTAAGCTCTGTTCTACTCGGTATGTACTGTTCTGCTCAGTATGCACTATTCTAAATAAGTGTTGTCACTAATGACAATCATGCTTAATGCCAACAATCTCCCCCTTTGGCATTAGTGACAAAACACTTATAGCCAAAACTTATATACAAGAATCATGTTGAATCTTATTTTATTTTTCAAAATTTATCTTTGTCAAACTATTGTTTATATATTTCATGACTCCCTTATATAGAGTACTTTCTCCCCCTTTCGTATTACACACCTTAATCTTATACACTTTCTCCTATACATTTTCTCCCCCTTTTTGACAATAATGCCAAAGGTGTATATACAAGTATTTTACAGGGAGAATCCAAAATGTGAAAGAAAATCAGAATGTACCTTTATGATTAGTGCCAGAGTTCTGTCCCAATTCTCTTGCAGAATCTTGCATGTTTAGAGTGCAATTTGGACTTCTACAGAGAGTTCAATCATGTGATCTGCAATGGAAAATTGATTGTCATGGAGTAATGCTTTTGAGTGAACAATGTGCTTTTGCATTATGTCCATGATGGGAAGGATCGTGTTCTGAATATCTAGCAGTGTTGACCGGATCTTTGTATCTTCTTTTAATAATTCTGACTACCTATTTGATAGGAATGTGATTTTCATATGATGTGCAGAGCTTGAACTAGGTTCAAGTTGCAACCTCTGTACACTGTCCTTCAGATCCTCATCAATCTTATTCAATTTTTCCTTGACTTCCTTAGTGAACTCGGCAACATTACATAGCTTAGCAACAAGTGAGGTAACATTGGAATAGGAGGACTCAATATCTGTCAAAACTAAAGATAATTCTACTTGATTAATAGCTATATGCTGAGCAACATGCTCAAGCACTTTATTGTCAAATTTCTTCTCGGCTTTCTCAATAATCTTCTCTGACGTAGAGGAATCCTCATGGAACTTGTTTACTGCCTCAGCTAACTGTAACAAAATATGTTGAGAGGAATCAACTTTAATACCTAATGCTTCTGACAAAATATCCTTTGCATCTTCAATAATTTTATATTCCTTGTCCCTTTCTTCTTTTAGTTTCTTCTGCTTTGCTTTCTTTTGGAGGAGTTCACCAATGTTTTGCATTTGGTCTGCTGAAAGATTTGCAAAGTCTAGTTTTGGAATCTCTATCTCCTCATCTAAGTCTATATCCTCTTCTACATTCTTACTCAAAAATCTTGTACTTGGTTGAGCCTTAGGATCAACTGTTATTGCACTTAATGCCTTTGTAGAATTTATTGTAGACATTGTAGGACTAGCTGTGAAAAATGATAAACTACCGACTGGAATACTTGAAGGGCTCAAAACTGAAGTATTCACAATTGTAGAATCAAAAACTAAAATACTTACTGAAGTATCCAAAACTGAGGTACTTACTACTGGAAAACTTGATATGGAAGTAGGTACTGAAGTAGATACAGGAGACTACAACTCAGTAAACAAGGTGGTAGACATTTCTGTCGATGATTCATTGAGTTGTGCTAGTGATGATTTGACATTTGATGTATCTATGGAAGTTGTCATAATCATACTTGAAGTTATCTCCATGCTAGGTGTAGCAACTTTTGCTGGAGAGTGAGGAAGTGAGGCAATGACTTCTGCAGCTATCCGAACAATATTATCTTCCTCATCACTTTGCTTGTCTACCTCGGTATCTTCTTCATGTTCATCACTGTCATCATCAATATCCTTGATTATCACAGTTTCGACACTCAGTTTGTGAAGATTATAGATGTTTTTCCATGTGGCAGTGGCACTCTTCACAACCGACTCAATATCTTTGATCAAAATCAAACAACTGTTGAATTTGAGTGTCATCTTAATTTCATTATCTATCAATGCCTTATTAATTTCAGCATTTTTCAAACTTGGCATTAATTGCCTCAAGGTTTGAGCATAGATGTCCTTGACAGTTTGTCTTGCATTGGACCATCTCAACTTAATTTTGTTAAGCAAAGTTCCTAGGATTTGAGAAGCTATCTCTTCAGGTGAGTATTTCCATCTTCCTATTTTCTCGATAACAGCATCTTCAATTTCCTTCTGCTCTTCCTTAGATCTGATTTCATATTTTAGAGATTTGAAGTTTGCAATTCCAAATCCTTCTTTCATATCCTTGATCTTTTCTTTTAATGAAGGAGGAGGCCTTTTGAATACTATTTCTTCACTATCTTTGCCTGCCTTGCCTCTTGCACTCCTTCTTGTAAATACTGCAGAGGGTTGCTTGGGTGCCTTGGTGATAAATACTTTTCCTTTCTTCTTTGCTGGTAGTTGTTCTTCTTCCTCTTCATCCTTTTTCTCTTCTTCTTCTTCAAAGTCCTCTCCTTTTTCCTCAGTTGACATTAGAGGTGTGCTAGCTTGTATTTTGGCCATCCTCTTTCTTCCTTTGTTAACCACCTGTGGAAGCTTTATACTAAGCTCAATTCTCTCCTTAGCTTCTTCATATGTCCCAAAATATGGTGCCTTTGGATTAATAGGTTGATTAATTAGGGCTTCAATAATATTCTTGGTTTCATCAATATTTACCTCATAGGGAAGAGGTTTCACATGTACAATCCTTGGTTTTGCTGCCTGTATATATAGATTATCACAGTCCACCATGAAACAAATATCATCTTTGTAATCTTCCACCAATTTCTGTGGAATCCGGAATCTATTGTTCATTTTCTCTTTAAATGATTCAAAATAGTTATCCATTATGCTTTCAAAATTGTCACCCATTTCTGAAATGTATTCATTCATCTGATAAAGAACCAGCACATCTTTTCTCCATACTACCATGCCTTTTGATGGGAAAAACTTTTGAGCATAGAAAAATAAACAAACCAACAGTGAGCCAAACTTACATGGATTGTTCTTTGAGGTTTGGATGCTCTCCATGTTCTTGTTGAATTGTTTCAACAAAAGATCTGCTAGGTCAAATGACAGATTGTTCTTTACAATTTTATATGGTAGGTCAACTGCTTCACACAGAACACTGTTTTGCTGACTTGAACTATATATCTTGTGAGCTATGATATGTATACCAAATTTCAATTCTGCATCAGTAATTCTGCTTATCTTCATACCTCTACCATCCCACTCGACTAGGGTTTTCTCTTCCAGTTCCGTCTGACTTAGGGTTTTTGTAGATTTTGCCTTATCGAGCATGGGAAGACTAGTGATTCGGTGAATCATCTTCTTCATAATCTCTATTGGTTGCTCAAGCCATATTTTACCTTCATGTACTTGACTGAGGATATATCTGACCCATTTTATCTGAAAGCTCCAAGGCAAGTGTGTGATGTGAACTAAACCCTTATCTTCCAAATGTTGATGCTCCGGTTTGAGAACACCATCGACACATAGTTCCTCACGAATAGTATCTATCTCTAGGGTTCCAAGCTCTTGAATTGTACACTTAAAATGTCTATGAATATCATTAATAAGGAGTACCTTAGGAGGAATCCGAGATTGAGCTCCACTCGGGTCTAGGGTTCCGGCAACTGTGGGCATGAGTTTAAAATCTGGTGCTTTCCATTCTCCATGAACCAACATTTCTGAATCTTTCTTCATTTTAGCGCTGGATGATGCCATGGTAGCTCGGTGAACACAGTAAATTCTTCAAGGAAAGAGAATATCTTGCTAAAATATGGTTCAAAATGCTTGATTGCACTAGGAGACTTTTGTTCACAGTGAATAGTGAACTTGATTTCACTCCTTTTGTTAAAAATTTGTCATTAATGCTCAGTACGAATTAGGGTATTAAATTAGACAAGCTATCATCCACTATGAATTAATTGCTCGGTGAAGACTCCACAACTCGGCAATCATACGAATTCATACTTCTCTGACCTTACTCGATAACCAAATGAAGTTAGGTTACTCCTGACCTTGCTCGGTCGTAACTGATACCGACCTTCTTGTGATCCTGTTGTATCTTGCATACTGATTTGGATCTATCTTCCTTTCAGTTCAGGAACTGTTTTGGAATATGTCTATGAAGATACAATTCCAGTGCTTTCTTAGAGACTAGTTAGACCTCATAGAGCCACTCCCTTCATTAGTGACTTTAGGATTGGTTTTCTCGATAGGTTTAGGAATCCACTTCTGTCTCATCTGCTTCCTAATGTTATTTGCTTTTGCTTTCTTTTCATCTTCAATTTTGCCTAAATTCATGCAGTTTTTAGCTATGTGACCAAGCTTAGTGCAATTATAACATCTTATGGTAGAATCCCTTTTTCTCAAGTGGTGCCTTACATAATTAATGCCAATGTGTCCATATTCTCCACAGTAATGACATCTACACCAAGTGTTGTAATCCCAACCAAACATTGCTTTAATAATTTGTTCCGCTGGATTGGGTGTTTTAGTTCTGCATTCTGATGCCTTATGACCTTGTTTGCTACATTTGTGACATATGCCTTTAAATCTTGGTTTCTCCTTGCATTCATTTGCTTTATGACCAAGCTGATTGCAATTGTAGCATTTTCCATTTAATTTTGCTTTTCCATTGCTCCAACATTTGTTTGAAGTATGACCAATTTTGCCACAGTGATTACAGGTATGTTTTTGATTCTTTTGAGTACCTTGTTTGGAGGATTCACCTTCCTCTTTGTATCCAAGTCCTGCTTTTCCTTTTTGCCTATGAAGGTTTCATTCATACACCTGATTCATATCTTCTTGAGATTTCAACATTCTCTCATTGATTTTCCTTTCAGCATCTAGCTCACTCATCACTCTTATATTGATTTGCTTTTCAGATCTCAGCTCTTCTCTCATATTTTCATTTTCTGATCTTAGAGTCAAGATTTCTTCATTTGCATTGGAGATTTGATCAATAAGATTTTCTAGCTGAAGAGTTTTATTTTGGATTTCATTGTTCTTTCCATCTATTTCATCTTTCATCTTGTTTCTTTGTTCCAAGACTTCACAGAATCTTATTGACTGAATTTCCTGTTCTCTTTTCAATTTTCTCACTTCTTCTTGCAGAGATCCATTCTTTTCTAGAAGTTCTTTGATTGCATTGCTTGCTTCATCTGAGCTACTTGAAGGGAAAAAATCTTCAATCTTTTCTTCAACATATTGGTGGTCATTGATCTGATTTGCAAGTTCCTTCCTTCTTTTTAGGGAAAGGGAAAGATGCTCTCTTGCTTCTTTGAGTTGACTTATGGCCATTTCCAGATCTAGCTTTTCATTCTCAATTACTTTGTTCAGATTGAATATCTCCATTGTCCTGAATCTTTTCTCAAGCTGTCAAACTTTATTTTGAGATCCACTGTGCTCTGATACCAATTGTTGGAAATATTCAAGACTATCTAGGTTACTGAGAGGGGAGGGGTGAATCAGTAACTTCAAAACTTTTAACAGATTCAGATCTTAATAATATTAGATTGATAATCTGACTACATGCATGAGTAACAAAAAGAATAAAACATTCATAACACTTAGAACACAGAGATTTGGTGACCCAGAAACCTTCCAAGTAGAAAGTAAAATTGGGGTGGGGATGATACCCACAAAACTTCAATACTACAGTATAAAGTTTTCCGGTTAAGGCTTACAATGATCACTTCTGATGATCTGCCCTGTTAGGAGCAATAAGGACTACTAGGTCCACCTTGTTAGAGGTTTTACAAACATATAATGAAGTATGCACTCGGTTAAGAGATTTTTACAAAGACTGTTAAGTCTACCCGGTTAAAGAATTTCAAGTTGATTCACCTGTTAGGATGAAACAGTAGATCTCTTACTTGCAACTATACTTGCTGATTGAGATTCTCTGATGTAATGATCACCTTCTGTGATGGATAGATCTTTTCTACTTCTTATACTGTTGTAGCCCTTTGTAATTCACTTATCTCTACCTTTCTCTCTTTTTCATACTTATCTATTTCATTTTTTTTGGATATGACATAAAACATTGTTTATATATCAATCTAAGTCAATTCCAAAACAATTACAAAGTCGGCTCTTAAACAAGTAAACACAAATATTACTGAGTCAGCCCAAATATAGTTACATGGTTACTACAAACTAACTCGGTGACTTTCTGATACTCGGCATCCACTGCGTTACTCGGCATCATCATGCACTCGGTAGAAGTGGAAACTCGGTCCATACTAACCACTCGGTCGTAGTTTTGAACTTAGTAAATACTGGAGACTCGGTAGATAAAGTGTTACTCGGTAGAAACTAAATTTCCTATTTAACCGTGTAGCACTCGGTAAACACTGTGAAACTTTGCGAGCTCGGTATGCACTGTTCTACTCGGTAAGCTCTGTTCTGCTCGGTAAGCTCTGCTTGGCTCGGTAAGCTTTGTTCTGCTTGGTATGTATTGTTCTGCTCGGTATGCAATATTCTAAATAAGTGTTGTCACTAATGACAATCATGCTTAATGCCAACACTCATTCAATCTAGCATCTGCATCTAAACAAAGGGCTACACCTAAATCTTCCAATTCTAAAGAGTCCAAAACAACATCCTACAGTATCATCCAAAAAATGCAACACACTAATGCCAAAATCTCTATATTTGAGTTATTGAGGATTTCTCCAACTCATCATGCAATTCTGGATAAAGCTCTCATTGGTTCTAATGTTCCTTAAGATCTTGATCTTGACAAATTCCAAACAATGGTGGGTTACTTGATGTACCCTCAATACATATCATTTTTAGAGGAAGATGATAATTCACTGAGTCATCCACATAACCAACCCTTGCATATTGAAGTCCTAATCCAAAACCATCATGTCAAATGTGTGTTGATAAATGGAGGTGTTGGTCTAAATATCTATTCCTATAAACTGGTTACTCAACTGGGATTGTCAGAAGATGTTATTGATCTTAAAAAGAAAATAACTATAAAATCATATGATGAACAAGAAAGGAATTCCAAAGGAGTCAATGTGCTACCTATCATAATGAGACTTGCCATCATAAATATCACTTGTCAAGTACTAGATCTCCCATTGGCCTATAACATTCTTCTAGGAAGGCCCTAGATTCACAAGATGTAAGCTATTCCATCAACATACCACCAATGTGTCAAATTTACCTATGATGGAGTAGAGATCACTATACCTACAGAAATGTCAGCATCTTGCAATGCTTTGAAGGAAAGTGCAGATAAACTTTTTCCACATAACAAAGAGTCTTCTACCGAACAAGTTGACATAGCATCTACATCCAAAATGGAAGACATAGGAAAAGAAATCAAGATCAATGATACAAGCATGGGAGAATACATAATGGAACTAGTCCTATCTCTCACATCTCTCCCACTTTCACATGTCTTACGGACAACCTTCAGAGAAAGTGAAACCTACAACTAAGGAACCCCAGGTCATCTTTGATGGGAGTTTTGTCACAGAATAGGTATCCAAACAAGAATCAAATGAGGAAGAGGCTATATTATCTTGGTTATAAAAAGATGAGTCTTAGTCACAAACAGTTCAAAAATGTGACCTTAAATTACCTAAGATTCCTACAAGATCATATGGACCAGGTTCTAAGCTAATGTCTAAAATGGGATACACTAGAAAAGGACCTCTAGGAACAAGAGGCAAAGATATCATCAAACCAATTGAACACTGTGGAAGGACAACCAAAGATACTACAGGCATAGGTTATCAAAAGAAACCTTTCCATCTCAGTGGAAGCTCTACACATGTCCTAGAATAGATAGAACCAGAAACAAATACTCAGCAAAAGGAAGGAACACAACACTCAGACAATGATGATTCAGACACAACTGATGTTTTTCCTTATGAACATATACCTCAACACATCTTATAACTTCTTGAATACAAAAAGAAACCTAAAGAAAGAATCAACATGGTAGGCACACAAGAACCTACTACTAAACAAGAGATAGTCACAACACAAGAACCGGTTGATCCCAAAAACAAACAAGAAGAAGAAGGTATACCTCTCATAATAGCTAAACATTTGGGACACTCTAGTGATTCTGAGACATATTCCCATGAATATGAATTCCACTCAGACTCTAAAGGCCACCCTTCTTGGGGGATTCATCCTAATTTTACACATATTCTTGACTTTTCTGGAGATCTAGATGATGAATCAAATGACTGTGAATGGGGAATTGTTCTGGAAGAAGATGAGGTTATAACAGAAAAACACATAGATTTCATTCAATGATATGTACCTATGCCTGATGTGAGTCTAGAATGAAATGGCAGACCTCATGAGTCTGATTCACTTATCACTAACGTAGGATCCAATGATGACGTTGAGACACTTAACGAACTGAACATTCTAAGTAGTAATATCATCCTTGAATTTGAGAGTCAAATCATAACCAATGATGAAAACACTATATGTGTGAATACTATCAGCCAATCCTTTCCTACACTTACTATCCAACATCTCAAGCTTATTGACCAAACATCCAACGATCAAAGCCAAGATATCCACACTTTTTGAACAGACTATGCTCTCGCATGCTACCTAAATGTAGTAGAACCCATGATGACTTCCATCAGCAAACCTAGCATCAATATGATGGAGTCAGATATTAAATATCTCAGTCAAAAGAATAAAAGCAAAAAGAAAAGGAGTTTTGAGGGTGAAAACCACCATGTAGCAGTCTTAGAAAAAAAAATAGTAAAAACAAAAGACGTATCTAAAGGTGAAAACCTCTTTGAGGGACCTAAGGATGAGATATTTGATGTCCTTCCAAGTCATTTACAAGACATGTCTCTAGTTTTGATAGAACCAACTCAGCCTATCAATCTAGGCATAACGGAGGAACCTCAGTTGATTCATGTAGTACAATCTATGTCAGAAGAGGAAAAGAAAGCATTCACAAAATTCCTAACAGAGAAGAAGATCAAATTTGCATGGAAATATTCATATATTCTAAGATTGGATCCTAATCTCATCATGCATCACCTTTCTATAGCTCCAGGAGTTAAACCAATCAAGCAAAAGTTACGTAAACTGCATCCTCATGTTGCACTCCTTATCAAAGCTGAGCTAAAGAAATTGCTAAAAGCCATATTTATCTGAGTCATAGAATATGCAAAATGGATCTCAAACATAGTTCCATTATCAAAACCAAATAAATCTATCAGAGTATGCATAGACTTTAGAGATGTAAACAAAGCATTCCCTAAGGATGATTTTCCACAACCAAACATCGATATGATAGTGGACATGACTGCGGGCTTTGAAATGTACTCTTTAATGGATGGTTTCTTTGGATACAATCAAATCAAGATAGCTCTAGAAGATCAAGAGAAGACAACTTTCACCTATGCATGGGGTACTTTCTGTTGGAATGTAATGTCATTTGGTCTTAAGAATGTTGGTGCTACATATCAAAGAGCTATGACATCTATCTTTCACAATATGATGCTTAAAAACATGGAGGACTATGTTGATGACACATTGGCTAAATCAATGAAATGATTTGAACATCTAGTAGACTTGGGTACAATACTGGATAGAATGGAAAAATTTAGTCTCCGACTAAATCCTAAGAAATGTGCCTTTGGTGTCACTTCAGGAAAACTTCTAGGGTACATTATTTCAAAGAAAGGTATTGAAGTAGATCCAAAAAAAGTCAAAGCAATCATGGAGATGCAACCTCCTATGAACATCAGTCAAATGTGTACTTTACAAGGAAGGGTGCAATCAATCAGACGCTTCATATCTCAGCTAGCAGATATATCACAACCTTTCACAAAGACATTACATAAAGGTGTGACCTTCACATGGAATGAGGAATGTGAAAAGAACTTCAATCGTATCAAACAATATTTGGCAAATCCACCAATTCTCATGCCTCCTATTCAAGGGAAGCCATTAATATTGTATGTCTCTACTACAGATACATCACTAGGGGCATTGCTAGCACAACATGATGAAAATAAGAAGGGACGAGGTATCTACTATATCAATAGAACATTGGTAGCTTATGAGAAGAACTATTCCATGATAGAGAAGGCATGTCTAGCTGTGATCTTTGCATCACAAAAATTGAGACACTACATGTTATCTCATACTACACATCTAATAGCAAAAATTGATCCATTGAAGTACTTATTGAGTAAAGTTGCCCTTACAGGTCGACTAGCAAAATGGGTAATGTTACTAAGTGAATTTGACATCGAATATGTTGAAAGAAAATATATCAAAGGACAAGTCATTGGACATCAATTAGTTGAAGCTCCAATGTTCAATGACCAACCACTACATATGGAATTTCCTAATTTATCTATCATGCACATATCCTCCAAAACATGGTGCTTATTCTTTGATGGATCTTACACGGAGAATGGGTCTGGAACTGGCATATTGTTCATAACACCACAGGGTTACTCTATTCCAAAAGCATTCAGAATTAAATTCCCTTGCACCAACAACATAGCTAAATATGAATCTTTTCTAAATGCAATGAAAATAGCAAATGAATGGAGAGTAACAAAACTTCACATTCATGGAGACTCACAACTGGTCATACACCAAGTCAATGATGTGTATCAAATAAAAGATGAGAAGCTTATTCCCTACAAGCTCATGGTAGATGACCTAAAGAAGTATTTTATTTCAGTCACATTTGAACAGATACCTAGAATGGATAACAAGGCTGCTGACGCTATGGCAACATTATCATCTTTACTATAACAGTCAGAACATGAGCTACGCTATGATTTCTTGGTGGAAGCACTGTCATTCCCTGCCTATGATTGCCCAGAAACCCACATGATCTGCATCGTTGTTGATCATGATTCCTCTCGCTACAAAAACATATACTCCTACCTTCATGACCAAATCATTCCTGATGCCTTTAACTATCATGAAAAATGCTACCTTATCCAAAATGTATCACGATATGTCATCATTGGTAATGATCTATACAAATAAAGTCTGGATGGTACACTTCTTAGGTGTTTAGAATGTGAAGAGTCACGACACACATTAGAGGAACTCCACGAAGGTATTTTTGGATCACATTCCAATGGTTTGGCATTAGCTCAAAAACTCATTAGGGAAGGGTACTATTGGCCAGACATGGAAAAAGAGGCCATGAAATATACTAAGAATTATTAGAAATGACAGGTGCATGGTAGCTTGATTCATGTATTGGGATGAGATTTGATTCCCTTTACAATACAATGGCCTTTTCAACAGTGGGTTTTTGATCTCATAGGAGCCATCTATCCACATTCATCAAATGGTCACACCCATATCATCACAATAATAGATTACTTCATGAAATGGGTAGAAGCGGTTCCATTGACATAAGCAACTGATAAAAAAATTTCTATATTCATTCTGAATTACATCATTTGCCGGTATGGTATACCAAACTCTATCATCATAGATAATGGAGGCCAATTCAAGAAAAAGGAGCTAGATTCCTTATGTTCTAAATTTAAGATCACTCAACATTGGTCGTCCATTTACTATCCACAAGGGAATGGACAAGATGAAGCATCCAACAAGAACTTATTGAAAATCCTTCATCCTACAGTCAACAAAATAGGAAGAGACTCGCACCTGATGATAAATCCATATCATTGGGCTTACAGAACAAGTATCGAGACACCCACTGGGACTACTCCTTTTGCTTTAGTGTATGGGGCTGAAGTAGTACTTCCTATCGAGGTTGAAATCCCATCACTCAGAATCAGAATGCATGGTCTGGTAATCGATGATGATTACAAAATGTCTAGGTTACAAGAGCTTGAACTACTAGATGAGCATAGACAAGTTGTGTATGATCATCTCAGATTTTATTAGAAATGAATGTCAAGAGGCTACAACAAAAGAGTCAGACATAGAGAATTTTAAGTTGGCGATCTGGTCTTGAGAGAGAATACTAAAAATCAATCCCATCGAGAATGCAAGGGGAAGTTTGAACCCAAATGGTTGGGTCCCTTCGTTATCACTGCTACTTTTGGCTCTGGAGCCTATCAACTCTCAACGACTAAAGGAGAACAGCTCCGAGAACCAATCAACATTCTCCATTTGAATAAATTCTATGGGTGAGACATTCAGTATGTGAAAATGTCTTGAAAAAAGTATAAAAATTGGAAAAAGTCCTAAAAAATGATCATCCTGGTGAAAACCTAGCAATAGGCACCTTGATGGTTCACAAAAAAATGGAAAAATTCAAAAAAATTGAAAAGATGAAAGATACAAAAAAAGAATAAAAAATAAAAAGTGCCTTGGTGAAAACCTGGTAAACAAGCGCCTTGGTAGAAAAAATAGAATCTCTGCCAAGATGGTGAAAAGTTAGAAAATGGGTGCCACTTGTACAAAATGCTCTATCTATTAACGCAATCTTGGCAATCTCCTAGCTTTCAATACTACTTTAGTTTGTACATATCTCCTTGTTTACTTTCGTATCCTATTTTCAATAAAGTCGCTTTGTGCACCAAGCAACAAATCATCTGCATCCTATCAAAGTTTCAAATTTGGGGACAACGAGTGTCATATACTATGGTCCTCATTATCTAAGACAAGTCATATCTAGTCAAATTCCTTCAGTGATCTATCCGAGTCAGTTTGTCTGTATCCCTACCAAAAAAGGATTTTGCACCTAACAACAACACAAACAAACACACAACTACAACAAAAACAATATCTGCAACATGCTTTAATCTTCTTGTATGCTAACTGATTCACATTGAGATTTCTACATATTATGTCTCTTGGAACTCATCAATGATGCCCTTTCACAGAAATTAGAGAGTGATGACTAGGGGCATAATCTTTTATTTGTTTTCTACTTGTAAGTGAAAATATAATTACTCTGAAAACTCTGGATTGAATTGGTGTCCACTATAATTGCCTCCATCATGATTGGATGGCCACGTATACCTCAACCATTGATACCTGGATGCTTCAGGGAAGTTAGATATAACTTTGTCTTTTTGAGTGATTTCTTATTCCTACTGTGAAACACAACATTACCCAAAGATATGAATGATAAAGGGTCACTACGGGTAATTCACATTGGAACAAGAATGATCTCCCCACTGCTTGGTGTGTTTCTACACAAGGCATATTCAGGTCATCACAACGTTTATGTTTTGATGCTTATACAAATTGCTAGATCAAAATGGACATGATATTCAGGTCATCCTAGCTCTTGTGCCTTGATGCTTATATCTAAATCCGACATTTCCAACTAAAAGTCAATATTCATATGTTAATGGTTCATGGTTATCTAATCAGTGGACATTATATCGACTATCTGGTGTTACTTAAAAATATTCAGTGATGATAAAGACTGACAAATGATCAGTGACTAAGTCCTAGGTTTGCATACATTTGCATTTTGCATTTAGTCTGGTTGCATCTTTTTCATGATTTGAATTCAGCATAGTGTTTGATGTTCTCTAAATTGCACTAAACATATCACGAGGACTGAGCGTCATGTGAAGGTCCCTTCAACTAATCATCAAGAAGTCATCATTCTAGGTTAAACATCCTTTTTGACAATCGACTGAGCACTTAGACTCTCTATGTACCTGCAAAAATATCATGTGAATCACTACATTTACATATCATATCATCTCATACATACATATGCATCCATGAAATAAAAATAAAGCCATACATTTGCATTATTCATCTACCATCTAACATTGCATTTCACATTACATAATCATACATTCAATAGTGAAAGGGAAATATTTCATACATTTGCATCACATGATAAACATCTTAATTCAAAATATTTCATACATATAGTACAAGGGGTGCAATGCGCATATGATACAAAAGAATGAGCTCTAACAAGCTATCAAGTATAAAAAAATGAAAAAATGAGGAATCAATATGTATCAGCTATTGGCCTAGTCCTTTGCATCAGGTGTTGCTCATCCTCCTACTAGTGCATCTAGCGGTGGCTTAGCCCACGACGCTCTCACTCCCTCAGATGCTAGCATATACTAAGAGTATGAGGTAACTCTTTTCCCAGGTGGCACGATAGAAAAGTAAGCAAAAACATAGTATGTCGCTTACCCAGTATGGTGGATGACCTCTACCTGCAGTCATCTAACCTCAACTTGTGACTCCCTCGGCTACCTATCACACTCTCTTAGCTAGACCTCTAATGATAATCTATGGGATCTCTAGTCCCTCAACTGGTGTCGTATCCATCGAATCACATCCTAAGGTGTCTACCTCTGTCTCTACCTCCTCCTCGGCCATGGTCTCATCAATGCCACCACCTATATCAGTTTGCACCTTATGGCATTGAACCTCAGCTCCTAGATCAAAATTGGGCACCTCTTGCACCTCATCCATAGGTGCATCCTGATGTGCACCTAATACCCCCTCGGTAGCTATAGTACTGCCAATGCCACCTAAACTCCCGCCCTCACCCTGCGGATACTACTACTGCAAAATTGTCGACCTAACTAATGGAACTGCCCATGGTCTAGGAGTAGGCCTGACATCTCCTGTAAGGCATGGTGGTAATCATGCCACTCTCTACACTGGAGGAATCAATTGAGCCATAGGGATGTAAACCTTCCTCCTCCTCTGTCCTCTCCCCTGCAGAGCACTTGTAACATCCTCTGCCTCCTCCATCATGGGTATCAGCTCCATTGGATCTAAGAACTGCTTGATGGGATGCTTTGCTAGATATATCATGTAGGCATTTGTCACACCTGCATCAATCATGTGTGGTCGTTAATCCCAGTCTCTACTCTGGAGTGCAGTGTACTCCATGTTGCATACTACATATGATAATCTGGGTGAGCATCCCAACTTGATCTCCCACACCTATCTTGCATAATATGTGAACTCCTAGGGCTCATCCAGAATAAGGTCATACTACCTCCAAACCTGAGTGATCAAACATTGCTCAAGGACGCTGGTAGAGCGCCCTATAAGTATCTGACTCTGACAAAAGTAGCCAAACTGAGCCCTCGTCGTAGGCCAAGCCTCCACATGTAAGTATGGCTGCCAAACGACCACTGTCATATCATCAAGAACCTGATGCTAGTACTTCATCCAGCCCATCCTCACCTGGGTGACAAAATCTAAATACCTATAAATCAAAGGCTCCTGGTCCTGGCTCTCATCACTGCAAATGGGCCTGCATATGGGAATATGCTTCCATACCCAGATCTAAAGAAAAATGACTCCAGAATTGAATGTCTTACCCTAAAGTCCTAAACTAAGGCACATCTGCGCATCGAATAATCAAAACCCTAATCGATCCTATTTCAATTATGCATCGGGGAATATTCCTAATCTATCCTAATTATTTCTAATTAAATATTATTTGGTGATAAATGATATTATTTTATGTATCCTAAAGTTGATTAATTAGATATGTTGAATATTTAATTAATTAAACTATATTTAGCCACTTAATTAATTTAATTAGATTTAATTAACATTTATTCCTAATTAATATTATTTTTATTTGACAATAAATCATAATTTCTAAAAATAATCGATTGAATATTTATTTAATTGATTAAAATCAAATTGTCAAATTTAATGATTTAATTTTGATTAAATAATTGATTAACCCATAAATCAGTTATTTTTATTTAAAAATCAGTTAAGTTGAGAATAAAAGCACATGGAAATTAAATAAAATCATAATTATCTATGCACAAATCAAAAGATCAGTTGAACTGTAAATCAACTATTAAATTCAATTTGTTAACTTTCCAAACTCAACATGTGATTGTGAGTTGAAAAGCAGATTGGAGTGATCTGAACTTCTAATTTGAGTTAAAAAGTTGATTTTGCATGATTTTGTGAGATAACTATTTCTAAATTTCTTGATAACTCACCAATCAATTTGAGTTTATCAGGGAGAGATTTTTGGCTTTCCATGAGTTCTCAAAACCCTAGGTTTCTATATAAATAGGCCTTAGTCCCTCACAAACAATAGCGAATTTGGAGAATCAAGCAGCGCCATATTGTCGAATCTTTGAGATTTGTGCAATTATTGAGATTCTTTGCTAACATTGATTTCTTCATTCATAACATTTATTATTTTCATTTTTTTAGATCAATTTTCATTTATATTTCATCGTTATTTTGCATAGAAAATACCAAAAACATAGATTAAATCTGTATTTCATTCATTAGATTGTGCATTCAAATCATTCATTTAGATGTTACATTGTCACTGATCTCGGTTAAAATCTAAGAATACCATACTCGCATCTACTAGAAGGCAGTAAATCGCCTAGTTGGTGATATTGTTCGTTATTGCATATTTTATGATCATTAACCTATAATGTTTTACTGAAGTGTTGTGTCCCATAAATAGGTACAATTTCCATACACACGCTACCCTATTCATAGCAAGAACTGTGGACTGAATGACTACTTGGTCAAGAGGTCTTCTTTGTTGATTTTATCTTTTTGTGTCAATGGATCCTGCTCATAATTGCCTAGATCTTTCATATCTTTGTACATTGTGAATGGTGAAATTTGATACAAGTGTCGATTATAGTATGATCTATTTGTGGATATTTTAGGAGCATTTTTGTTGGTTTATCAGTTACGATTATGTGTATCTTAATGGAGGTAATGATTTTGCATACTTACATCCCTTAACATACATAAGTGTGCCCAGACCTCTCCACTAAGTCTATGTCATAGGTTTCGTCATAATCAGAAAATCTACGTCTATTTTTCTAGAGCTATATGAGAGTCTAGTCCACGCAATGGAACAATGTCATCTGTGCTTTTATAACACATTGATGCATACCTCTTATGTTAGAATAACTGAGAGGGGGGTGAATCAGTTAGATCAGTTATCCTACAGTCCCAAATACAAAGATGTAACACTCAAAACAATTTCAATAAATTTTGCAGCTCGATAACATAAACTATTAAACTGTTTGTGCCTTTTACCAATTACAAGTTAATTAACTCACTATGATTACCAAACAAATCAAATATGCAGTATGTAAAGTATGACAATAAAACAATCATGACATAAACACATAACACAATGATTTAACGTGGAAACCCTGCTAAGGGAAAAACCACCTGGGACCGGTAACCTAAAATAATTTTCACTCTTCTGAAGTGAGCTCGGTGAAGAGCCAACCTTGTTAAAGGTTGCAAACACACTATTAGGTGTGACCTTGTTAGAGGATTTAAGACTAACAGTTAACTTTTGACCAACATTTACTATGGGGTCAATAAGATAACAATGTACATTCATTGAATGACATAGGGGCATAACATAAGACGGTTAAGTCCACTCGATTAGGAGATTTTTTGTATCAATGGTTAAACTGAAATAGTAGTTGATCTAATTATAATACAACTTAATTTGTAGATGTTTAGATCTATTCTTAGCCCATACAAATCCTATGATCAATATTTTAATTCACTTTCTCAACTTACTTTCACTTGGTAATAGCTCTCTGACGCTCGGTAATGTTCTGTAGTTTGGTTCTCCTTCAACCAGTCTAATCAGGCATGCATGAAATTGTATTCACGCAAACTCTCTGCAGTCTTCTTTCTTCGAGCATGTTTCAATAAAGAAAATCATATCTCTTATATAGACAGATAAATCATTTTCATATCAACCATCAGATTTTGCCGCTTATTCTTCTTCATTGATTTTGCCTCTTAAACCTTCCTCGGTAGTTGTGTCAATAACATGTTTCAATTCCATCCTTTAGATCTTCTCCAAATTTTATCGGTCATGGACCTCATAACAAACTTTATCCTCAATCTCGAAATCATAACAATTTCTAGTTCACCATTTTATGTCGACTAAACTAAGCATTTAATACTTTCATCCATACTCGGTTAACAAAGAAATGTGTCGGTGAATACAAGCTCGGTTAATATTGTCACTCGGTATACACTACACTGGCTCAGTGTATATTGAAGTCTTCATTTACTGACCACATTATCCTGTACAATTTTGCTTCCTTCTTCATAAAAGATTAATGCAACATAATCAAGTCAACAATATGAGATCATAGACTCATCAATAAGTTACCCAAAGTATTCCTTATCCTCATCTGTCATATCCATCTTTCTCCATGTAGATATCTCAGTTCTTCATCTTTTTATCTCTTTTTACAGATGTTTAGATGTTTGTAACTTACATTATAAATACTGTCAAAACTAGTTGACATCAATGACAACATACTGACTGATTTAATTATCTTACATATCATTTCAGTAACTCGGTGATCTTTAATCACTGATCTTCAAGTCATTCAGGTATTCAATCAGTTGTAGTTCATCAATCTCTCCCTTTGGCATTGATGGCAACACAAGAAATATGAAATATGTCATACACATACCAAACATGTATTCTACAACTATGTAAGTAAATGTTGTAGCTCAGTAAGCTCTCCCTAGCTTGATATTTAATATGTTTAATCATTACATTACATAACAAACATTTACATGCAAGCTCTCCCTACATTCTTAGGGTCTTGTTCTCAGCAACAGATAATCAAACTCTCCCTTTCTCTAATTTCTCTCCAATCTAATTTTCATATTGTAGCCTTCTCTCCCTTTGACAATAATGCCAAAGAAAAACATAAAACATATAGCTCTGCAATAGCCAAGTAACTCTCTGTGTTCAGTGCAGACAATGTATCTTTGTATAATGATATGCAAATTCTTTGTTCTAGCTCCTCAAATCTTTCACAACCTTAGACATAATCCAAAGTGTGAGCTATGTTGCATCAACATGAATGATCTTCTAATAAGAATAGGCTGATGCAACCTCCAAATCACATTAGTGACTGGTAGACAAGGGACGGACCCCAAGTCTAGTCCTCAAGTATCCAAAAGTGTCCTTCGGTAGAGGCTTGGTAAAAATATCAGCAAGTTTCTCCTTTGAAGTAACATATTCCAGTTTAACTTGCTTCTCCTGTACTTGTTCTCTTAAGTAATGATGCTTAATTGATACATGCTTTGTCTTTGAATGCATTATAGGATTCTTAGAAATATGTATTGCACTAGTATTGTCACAATATATAATCACCGGCTCAGTGATTGCCACATTCATCCCTTCCAACACTTGTTTGATATAAGCAATATTTGAATAGTTTGTAGTAGCAGCAACATACTCTACTTTAGTAGTAGACTAAGAAATACAAGGTTGTTTCTTACTTGTCCAAGTTACAAGTCTTTCACCAAAGAAAAATGCTCCTTAGGTTGTGCTCTTTCTGTCATCTATATTTCTAGCCCAATCTACGTCGGTGTAAGCTCTTAGTTCAAATTTGCCTTCCTTAGGATACCATAAACCATCATCCTTTGTTTTCTTTAGGTATCTCAAGATTCTTTTCACTGCAACCATATGTGAATCCTTTGGATTGGCAAAAAATCTAGCAACAATCCCCACTACATGTGCAATATCAGGCCTATTGTGTACTACATACATCAATTTACCAAGCATAGATCGATACAATGTTTGATTTACCTATGTAGATTCATCATCTTTTATCAATTTGCAGGCTGTAACCATCGGTGTTCCTACTAGTTTAGCATCTTCCATGCCAAATGTTCTCAATACTTCCTTAATGTACTTTGATTGTGTGATGAAAATTCCATCATTCTGCTGAATAACCTGCAAGCCTAGAAAGAATTTAATCTCTCCAAACATTGACATTTCAAATTCCTTTCTCATCTCATCAGCAAAAGATTTAAAAATATGATATTGTCCTCCAAAGATTATATCATCCACAAATATTTCAGCAATCAAAATAATATCATCAGATCCTCCTTTCATATACAAATTGTTGTTTTCACTAGTTCTTACAAAACCAATACTTAAAAGATAAGTATGTAACATTTCATACCATGCTCTTGGTGCCTGCTTCAATCCATATAAAGCTTTATGCAGTCTACATACTATGTCTTTCTGATTCGGATCAACAAATCCTTTTGGTTGTTCTATGTAGACCTCCTCTTCTAGTATTCCATTCAGAAAAGTTGACTTAACATCCATTTTATAAACCTTAAATTTCTTATATGCAAGTAACATGCAGACTCCTTCTAGTCTAGAAATGGGTGCAAAAGTTTCACCATAATCAATACCTTCTTCTTATGCATATCCCTTGCAAACAAGTCTAGCTTTATTTCTTGTAACCTCTCCATTTTCATTCATTTTATTTTTGAAAATCCATTTAGTACCAATAACATTTTTATCTTTCAGCCTAGGTACTAAAGTCCATGTCTTATTTTTCTCAATTTGTTCAATCTCTTCATTCATAGCATTGATCCATTCATCATTCTCAAGTGAAACCTTAACATTCTTAGGTTCAAACTCACAAACTAAGCATACATTTTGTCTTAACTTACTTCTTGTCATCATTCCTGCTTGCTTATCTCTAATGATTTGATTCTTAGGATGATGTCTTCTGACAAATCTTGCTAGCACTTGATCTCTTCTTTATTCTTCATTCTATTCAGGTTCATTTCCTTGCTTGGCAGCTTCTTCCTAATCCTCAGTTTCCCTTTGTTGTTCCTCGGTGTTATTTTCCTAATGCTCAGTCGACTCAGCCTGTGGCTTCGACAGGTACTCTAGATGTTCAACATAAACAAATCTACCATAGTCTTCTAGTTCCTTAATGCTTTCTTCGTCATTTTTATTAGCAAATTCATCAACTCTAACATTAGCACTTTCAATCATCTTATTAGTAACCTTATTCAAACACTTGTAAGCTTTACTTTTAGTAGAATATCCAAGAAATATTCTCTCATCACCTTTAGAGTCAAATTTCCCATTCCTGTCATCTTTTAGAATAAAACATTTGCTACCAAAAATTCTAAAGTAACTTACACTCGGTGTGTATCCAAACCATAACTCGTAGAATGTCTTGTTTGTGTCTTTCTTTAGTTGAACTCAGTTTAGGACATATACAGATGTGCTAGCTGCTTCTCTCCAATACATTTGTGCAACATTTTTCTCTATCATCAGTGTTCTTGCATAATCAACAATAGATCTATTTTTCCTTTCAACAATCCCATTCTGTTGTGGTGTTCTAGGTGTAGAAACCTAACTTTTGATGCCATGCTCATTACAATAGTTAGTGAATTCATCAGAAATAAACTCACCACCTCTATTAGACCTCAAGCATTTTAGTTCTTTTTCAATTTATTTTTCTACTTTAGCCTTGTACCATTTAAACATTTTAAATGCCTCAGATTTCTCTTTTAAAAACATAACATTCATCAATCTAGTATAATCATCAACAAACAGAATAAAGTATCTATCACCATAGTAGCTTTGAGTTCTCATGGGACCACATAGGTCTGTGTGAACTAACTCCAAGATTCTTTTTATTGAATAGTCTTTACTTTTAAAACTAGATTTTGTCATCTTCCCTTTCTGATATTGATGACACATAACATGATCAGGTTTAGTTAGGCTAGGTAGTCCTCCAACTTTTCTTTTTCTACTGATCTTAATCATGTTATCAAAATTTACATGACATAACCTTTTATGCCATAACCATGCATCTTCATTTTTCACCAGTAAACAAGAAGTCAAGTAGCATTGTAAAGATAAAATAAGTTACCTTTTGATTGTTCTCCTATTCTGACAAGCTTTCCACTTTCATCATAGATTCGCACCTTCTTACTTTCAAATGCCACTCGATGACCTTTCCTCTTCCTCTAAATCATCTTTCATTACAACATACATCACCTTAGTGTCATCATATGTTTTGGTGTCGGTGTCATTCTCTTCAGTAAAGTAACATACCTTTTTACCTTTATCTTTATGATCTCGGTTGTCTCTATTATACTGTTGGTTATCTCTGTTGTACTGTAGGTTATCTCTATTGTTCCTTCTACTATAGCTTCCACCTCTGGATCTATCTCTGTTATTCTCATCTTCTTTCCTGTTCAGGCATCTAGTAGCAATATGACCAACTTATTTGCAATTAAAACAAGCTAAAGGTAATTTACCCATATACCTTCCTTTACCTTTCTGCAGTCTCCAAGCCATTAGTTCTTCTAGTTCATCAAGCTCATCATCAGTATTACTATCACTTTCATTCCTTATATTGTACTTACTACTAGATTTACCAATCTTAAGAGAAGACATAAAAGCAGACTCAACAGTTGGTATAACATTGTTATTATAATTGTTCAGCTCAAAAATGGTTAACTTTCCAATAAAACTATCAAGAGTAAGTGTGTTATTAGGTGCAGACCTCATTTCATGAATTGTCAATATTCTAATTGCATAGATAGGAAAAAGTGTTCTCAAAATTTTACTTACCACAGTATCCTCCTCAATGATACCACCAGCTCCACGAATAGCATTGACAACATCTTTAATTTAGTTTGAGTATTGTACTATGTTTTCTCCTTCCTTCATTTTCATATCATCAAATCTACCTCTCAAGCTTTCAGCTCTGGATCTCATCACATTTGCATCACCACCATGTACTAGGGTAAGTTTATCCCACATCTCCTTTGTTGTAGTGCAATCTTTGACATCCTCAAATTCAGCATCAAATAGAGCAGCAACAATCTCTATCATAGTCATGTTGTGTTCATGTCGATCTTTCAATTTATCAAGATTCAAAGGTCCATTCGGTGGTTGAATGTAGCCATTGTCTAGTTAGTGTAATGCAAAATCTCCAATTCCAGATATGTGAAGTCTCATCTGACTTTGCCATGTAGAAAAGTTGTCTTTGTTCAGCTTTGACACTTCCCTCTTATACATCTTGTAATCTTTCTGCTTAAGTCCTTAAAATTTTTGTCAAAGCAACCAATATGCTCTAATACTAATTGTTAGAATAACTAAGAGAGGGGTGAATCAGTTATATCAGTTACCCTACAGTCCCAAATACAAAGATGTAACACTCAAAACAATTTCAATAAATTCTATAGCTTGGTAACATAAACTATTAAACTGTCTATGCCTTTTACCGATTACCAATTAATTAACTCACTGTGATTACTGACCAAATCAAATATATAGTATGTAAAGTATGACAATAAAATAATCATCATAGAAACACATAACACAATGATTTAACATGGAAACCCTGCTAAGGGAAAAACCACCTGGGACCGGTAACTCAAAATAATTTTCACTCTTTTGAAGTGAGCTCGGTGAAGCGCCAACCCTGTTAAAGGTTACAAACACATTGTTAGGTGTGACCTTGTTAGAGTATTTAAGACTAACAGTTAACTTTAGACCAACATTCACAATGGGGTCAATAAGATAACAATGTACATTCCTTGAATGACATAGGGGCATAACATAAGATGGTTAAGTCCACTCAGTTAGGATATTTTTTGTATCAATGGTTAAACTAAAACAATAGTTGATCTGATTACAATACAACTTAATTTGTGGATGTTAAGATCTATTCTAAGCTCATACAAATCCTCTGATCAATATTTCAATTCACTTCCTCAACTTACTTTCACTTGGTAATAGCTCTCTAACGCTTGGTAATGTTTTGCAGTTCGATTCTCCTTCAACCAGTCTGATCAGGCATGCATGAAATTGTATTCATGCTAAATCTTTGCAGTCTTCTTTCTTCTAGCATGTTTCAATAAAGAAATGCATATATCTTATATAAACATATAAATTGTTTTCATATCAACCATTATATTTTACCGCTTATTCTTCTTCATTGATTTTGCCTCTTAAACCTTCCTTGGCAGTTGTGTCAATAACACATTTCAATTCCATTTTTTAGATCTTCTCCAAATTTTGTCAGTTGTGGATCTCATAACAAACTTTATCCTCAATCTCGAAACCATAACAATTTCTAGCTCATCATTTTCTATCGGCTAAACTAAGCATTTAATACTTTCATCTATACTTGGTTAACAAAGAAATGCGTTAGCGAATACAAGCTCGGTTAATACTGTCACTCGATATACACTACACTGGCTCAGTGTATACTGAAGTCTTCATTTACCGACCACATTGTCTTGTACAATTTTTCTTCCTTCTTCATAAAAGATTAATGCAACATAATCAAGTCAACAATATGAGATCATAGACTCATCAATAAGTTACCCAAAGTATTCCTTATCCTCATCTTCCATATCCATCTTTCTCCATGTAGATATCTCAATTCTTCATCTTTTTATCTCTTTTTACAGATGTTTAGATGTTTGTAACTTACATGATAAGTACTATCAAAACTAGTTGACATCAATGACAACATAATGACTGATTTAATTATCTTACATATCATTTCAGTAGCTCGGTGATCTCTAATCACTGATCTTCAAGTCATTCGGGTATTCAATCAGTTGTAGTTCATCATCTTATTGCAATATCAAACTAGGGTGTTCTCTCCAACATGAACACAAGTGATCCCACTAAATTATGTAGTCAGGTTGCATTATAGCTTAATTTCATATTAGTTTGTTTCTTTTCTACATTTTTGTTTGAGGTAAGGGTCTTGTTTATTCACCTTCCCCTTCCTCTTCCTTAGTGGTTCAGTTGATCCTATTGGTTATATCAGATAAATAAATAAATAACAAAATGGCATTGGTTTATTCCATTGCATTCTACCTCATATAGTTAAGTTCATTTAGTTACTATTGCATCATTAATCATTAAATACACATTGCATGTCAAATATATCTTATTAATTATTAATCATTAAATAAACATTGCATGTCAAATATATCTTATTAATCATTAATTATTAAATAAACATTACATGTCAAATATATCTCATTAATCATTAATCATTAAATATACATTGCATGTCAAATATATCTCATTAATCATTAATCATTAAATACACATTGCATGTCCAATATATCTATTTAACCATTAATCATTAACTATGCATTGCATATTATATAGTCTATGATAGTGCTACAAATGGAGCTGTCTACTGGGAGTTTGTTGGTCGTTGGTGCTTCGTTATCTGTTGGTGCGACACTGGTGGATTCAACTAGGGTTTTGTCTCCTATTGGAGGCTTTCCTAGGAAGTTGCAGGCCTTGAAAATTGTTGGATGTTCTAGGGTTTCACTGGTTGTTGGTGCTTCGTCGTCTACTAGGGCATCATCGGTTGTTGGTGCTAGGGTTTTATCTTCTGTTGGAGGTCAGTCGTCGGCGAGGAAATCATAGGTGTCGTTGGATGCATGAAACTCTAAGTTTTTGACTAGTGTTTCTCTTGAGAGTGAGGGTGGGGTGAAGGGCCCTCAGGTGGTCTTTGTTGAGCCCTTCACTACTTCTAGGGATGATGTGTTGTTGAATCTAGGGGTTTTTCATGGGTATGTCCCTATCTCTTCTCCTTTATCTATTGTGGTGGATTCGGATGTTGAGGAGGATATGGCTCACACCATCTCTATTTTCTCTTCCCATGCCTTGATTTGCAGGTTTAGGGTTTTTTGGCCCAGCTTGTCAAAGCTTCATGACTAGATCTCTCATCACTGGGAGCCAGTCCTTGAAGATACGATGCATATCTTCCCCTTGGCTAAGGGGTATTTTATTATGAAGTTTGAATATTCCTCGAACAAGAATAAAATGTTGTGTGATCATTTCTTTAGCTAGGAGGATAATTTTATGCTCATGGTTAAACCTTGGCATATCGATTTTAACCCCATCTCAGATTCCTTCACTCGGTTCCCCATCTGGGTCTGTCTTCCTTACTTACCTCTACATCTTTGGATCGATTCTCTTTATGAGGAGATTGGTAATGCTCTTGGGGAATTTTTTAAGGTAGATAGTGCCTCTTCTAATATGTACCATTCTACTTATGCTCACATTCTTATTGATATTGATCCTTCTAAGGGTCTTCCTATGGAGATAGTGATCAACTCCTCCAAAGGAAGCTGGACGTAGACCCTGGATTATGAAGGGTTTCCCTTCAAATGTTGTATATGCTTTAATAATGGGCATATGGCTGCTTAGTGTGGTTTGGGTAAAAAGAAATCTTCTACATCATGGTGGAAGGGTGCCTTGACTCATCACTATTTGGTGAAGAAGAAACCTATTTCCCAGAAAAGCTTATCCCAAGTGGTTGTGCAGGTCCCCCCTCCCTCTTCTATTTGTCAAGATTTTGCTCCTGAGAGTCTATCAATAGTCAATGCTTCGGCTAGGGTTTTGTCTCCCACTAGAGGTCTTTCTCAGAATTTGATGGCATCACAAGTTGTTGGTGATGCTATTGCTAGTGTGTTGTTGGCTACTGGTGTGTCGCTGATTACCTCAGCTAAGGTTTTGTCTCCTATTGGAGGTTTTTCTAGGAAGTTACATGCTTTGAATGTTGCTGGTGTCTCTAGGGTTTTGTCGGTTGCTGGATCATCATTTTTTTTTGAGTCGTAGCTGGTTGCTTTGGCTAGGGTTTCATCTTCTGCTGGAGGTTTTTCGTCAGCGAGGAATTTGCAGGTTTCACTAGATGATGGAGATTTTTTTCCTATCTCTCTGGTTGTTTTATTTTCTAGCTTGGCTAGGGAGGTAGCGCTTTTGTCTTCTCCTAGTGGTATGGAGTATGTAACTCTTGTTCAATCAACTGGTTTTGTGGCTACCTCTATTGGTAGCCAGGATTGCTCTGGCTTGGCTGATGATACTTTGCATTAGCAGGTTGAGGTGGCTAGAGTTGAAGAGGGTTGGATCATTGTTAAAGGAAAAAAACTTAAGAAGGCCTTCTCTTCATTTGATATGACTCTTCGTTCCCATCAGAAGGGTGTTCCAGGAAAATCCTAGTGTTGGATTTTTTTTTAGTTATGGGTTGCATGATGGTTGTTTCATGCTTGAATCATCTAGGTTGTGGGTGCCTATTGTAAAACCCTCTCTTTGGTCTTGACCCATTTCATTTAGTGGGCTTTTGTTGAATATCTTTAGTGACCTTTATGTAAAGGGTTTCGGGGCCCCTTCAAAACCTGCTTTTACCTTTATCAAAAACTATGCATTGCATATTCATAAACATCACATATGCATAATAAAACATTAATTCATTACATATTTGCATAACATCTGCACATCATGTAGTACATATTTCACATAATCACACACATCTTGCATCACACATGTTAGTACAACAATTTAGAACTATGCATAATCTCATAATCCATCAAATAAACTCATAAAATGGCTCCACAAAAATATATGTATATATATCGTAACATTGTAGTACATCAAAATGATACATCAAGCACCTCAATGTCATTATACATATGTCTCTCATCTAGAAATCCACAAAATATGTATCTTAGATAATCAGCTGGATGCAATGTCCATTGGGAAGACATTCTTGTCATCCTGACCCCCCTGTGCACCTCATGGAGTAGATATCTCTGCTCCTCTACCACTGTCACCTCATGTCTCCCTATCCCTGAGTGGCTTGGCTATTGACCTAATGACATACCTCAAGTCCTCTCTAATATCCCTCGCTCTAAATAAGGGGTTTGTCTCTGCTCTAGAGGTACCACATGATGATAGGGGACCATATAATAGGTCGCCTCTCTCCATATCCTTGATGCATCTCGTTGTGCATCTAACATAGTTGTCAATAACTATCCTGAACCTGTTGCAATCATTGCATGTCTTGCTAACTCTCGCTCCCCTGGATATGTCTATGCACATCTCTGCCATGTGTCCCTATCCTCTGTTATTAGTTGGGTGAGAAGGTATGTCTATCTTTGCATCTCCTATATCTATCCCGACAATTGGGCTACCTCCCCTGCCATCCCCTCTGTACCTATTCCATCTCCTATCTTGGTAATCTCCCCTGTACCCACTCAACCCTATAGTATGGCTAGCTCTCGACACATACTCTCTATCTGAGCCTCTGCCCTCTCTCTCTTTGTCGCCCTGGCTGCCTCAACCCTATCTACTTTGTCCTTCTCTGCTGCCACCAAAGCCTCTAATTATGTTACCTCTGCCTATAGAATGAATACCTTCTCATGATCCCCCTGCCTCTCATCTCCTAGTCCTCCTAGCCCCATCTCCTTATCCTTCGACAATGGCTCCTGGGCCACCTCCTCTCTCCCCCTCTATAATGTTTGTGGAGGGCCACCTGCAACTAGTCTCTACACTATCCCTCTCTTCCACTCTATAACCTACCTCTATGCCCCCCACTCGACTCCTAATGTTTCTGTTGGTCTCTCCTCCTCCTCCTCCTCCTCTGACTCTATCTCTAACTTTGTCTTCTCTATGGCCTCTCCTACTCCTAGCTCTATTAGCCTTGCTAGCCTACGCCTCTCCCACCAGGCTACATACTCAGTTGTCACCCTTGCATCTGCCACTTGTCCCTGGCTTGTTGTCCATGGTATTGGATGCATACCTCTCTAACTACTCCTAGCATTCTGAAGATCTACTATGATGCCCCATACTGAACTAATCTCCCTCAAGATGATCAGATGTGGATAACTATCTGGAACCATACCCTGCCTCAAGCTAAACTGTTTGCATACTCATGATAACATATATCTAGCTATCTAAAATGTCATCCTCCCGATCAACTTGTAATCTGTTTGCACATATCCTAAGTACTCTACATCTAGATCATCATCCTCTCTCCCTACCTTCTCATCCCAACATCTCCATGCCTCACAGCCTTTGTACGGTGTCCACTCAAACCATAACAGCTCATCCAATATCCTCCACTAGGTCTCTACTGCTCTTACATCCCCATACGATAAGGGCGACTGGTACCAACATGCAAATGGCTCATATCATTATTGTCGCCCCTCCCCTCATAATGGTCATACCACTACAATGTGCTCTCACGCCTAAACTAGCAGTAGTGTCACTCATGGTCCCATTGTCCATTAAGTACAATATGCGCACATATGTAAGTCATAATATACTTGTGTCAGGATCGTATATTCCTAGTAATACTCTATACCCTCCTCCTCCAACATCTGGCTCACTATTCTCGCCCATCCAATCAAAAAACCATTACCTAAATAGTCAGGCATCAACCTCCCTCCTACCAATCCAGCTAAATACAATGCTAGCTAGGGCAATCTTGCCTCCATCCCACCTCGCCATGACATCCACTGGCGGTCAATCGACAACTAGTCTATCTATCATCTGAAGCTCTCCTCCATAAACTTCTCCGCTCTCTCTAAATGATACTCCCATGTCTCCCCCTGAATCAGTACCCGCAAAATCCTCCATACATCTAACAGTGTTACTATCACCTCCCAAGTCGACAAATGGAAACTTGATATGTCTAAATGTCATCTCTTGATCAATGTTGTCATAAGTGCATTATACGCTCTCAAGTGTGGCCACTCATGCACATGTTGCAAGCCGCATAAGGTCACCTACCTCCACTCTACCTCTTTCAGCTCCTCTCGCAACATCATTATGTCCAGCCATCACTCTTTTGAGCAAATCCAATAATTTGGCTCTTGTATCCAATCACCCAACACTTTTCGGCAGTCCTAGTCATTACCAAATTCACCCTATCCCTACCCTCATATTACTTCTTCCCCCCGTCCCCATGCATCATTTTGTCATGCACTCACCCTCTTCCATGGCCTCATCGCCTGTCCAAGGATGCACGACACCAGAGCCTTCATCGCCTGTCTATAGACGGGCGGCAAGCCCCTACCATCGAGCAGGCAGAGCTGCCCATCCATAGATAGGTGGCTCTGCCTTCGCCTCCAGGTGGGCAGAGTCACCCATCTCTAGACAAGTGACCCGCCCCTACCGCTCGTCCATAGATGGGTGGTTATGTCCCGCCCTTAGGCAGGCGAGGCCACCCGTCTATTGACAAATGACACTGCCCTACCCAAGCAGGGCAGAGCCGCCCTTCCGTAGATGAGCAGCTACATCCCTTCCTTGGGCGGGTGACTCTGTGCCACTCGGGTGCGGGCCATCGCCGCTCATCGGCCAATGGGTAGCTCCGTAACATTTCCACTAGCAGGTGGAGCTGCCCAAAGATGACTCCACGTCATTTGTGGGCGGCCCCACCCTTTGACGTCTCCACCCCCCTCCCCCACATATCCCAAAATTTAAAAAATAAAAAAAATATAAATACAAATGAAAAATCCAAATGTTGAAACTACAAAAGAAGTTTTGTGCACTCACCGGCTCCCTCGTGTCCATCGCTCATCGATAAACTTGCACCCGCTCACCCAGCTATAGCCTGTCCCATCCTCCTGCTATCTTCTCCTCTCCTCTCCTCTTTTTCTTCTCCTTAGGGGTAAAAATGAATCATTTTCCCCCTTTTTGCCTTTTTATAAGGGGCCCTTTTTTTCAAAAGAGGGGTTCTTTTTTTCTTTTCTCTTTCTCTTTTTCTTTTTTGTCCAGTAAGTCATGTAAAAATTTTTCCCTCTTTTCGCAAAAATTGCCTAAAACTTTTTTTTTGGCCTATTTTCTTGAGGGGGCACATTGTCCACATTCTCCTATTGACTTTCTTCTGGGCCATCTATATTTTCTTTTCTTTGACGCAATCTCATTTTTGACACCACATCAAAGAGGGGCAAAATGTAGACACCTAAATTCATCTTTTTAACATTAATTTAATTTAATTTAATTAATGACCTCTAATTACATTATAGTTAATTTTTAATTAATTATATTTATTAAATTCATCTATTTATTTAATTAAATTTATTTAATTAAATAAATTCACTAATTATAATATTTAAATTAATTTTAAATACTACCTTTCATAATGTATTAAATTTAATTTAATACATGTTCCTCCATATTCCCCTTTTAAATAAATTTGTAATTTATTTAATTCCCTCACATTCTTTATTTCTACTAAGCCATGATTAAATTAAATTTAATGTAATTTAATCCTAAATCCAATCTAGATGTTATCCTACACACATCACTTTCTATCTAATAAACCTACTCACTAATTAACTAAGTTAATTAGGCTAATTTTTGGATTCCTACATCCATTAGTCCTAATTATTTGCTCACAAATGTGTGAGCAAATTTCTAAAAATTATCTTTTCAAAAATTGTTAAAATTTGCATAAACAAGGCTTCTTACAATTTTGATGACACTTCTTACACCTTCTAAAATGGTGAAAATAAACTTTTTTCTTATACATCTTTTACACACACTTACTTACACATGTACTTGAAGTACACATTGACCCTCATGTGTGAGCAAGTCTTGGACTTTCCATGGCTTATGTGTCTCCTTGGTGGTACCTATGTGGATTCCACATAGATGCCACCTCACCCCAGCCATCAAAAATCCTATAAATAGGACCATTGCCTCAAGCAAATCATCTCTCATTTTGCATGTAGAATTATAATGGTAGTTTATGATTATAATTGTTTTCTTACAGTTTTTACTAACCATTTGGTAGTTGCTAAATTTTCATTGTAGATTTAGTTTCATTCTATGTCTTAGCTTCATTCATTTCTACTTGTTAGTTGCATGTCATTGAGCTTAAGGGTTTCTTTCATAGCTCCTCCTTAAGCTTCTTTGGCTTCTTGCATTGAATGCTTGAGGGTTACTTCCATAGCTCTAGAGTATTTCAATCCATCTTTGCATTCATAGTGGGATTCATATTTGTGTTGGGAGAGCACACCCACAATATTCTCTAAGAGCTTAAATCAAGCAAGTCTTGGGTGCACTTGCTTCTTGCTCATCGGAGGTTGTGGTGGAAGCCTTTTGTTAGGTTCTTGCAAGTTTATAAAATGTTGGATTAATGTTTGAATATCTTGTTTATTGCTAACGTTAGCATGTTTGAACTTGCTCCCAATAGGTTGGTTGTCATCACATACACATAGAACACAAGACAATTAATCTACAAGAAATCATTGATCAACTTGTAGAGGCTCCTATTCCAGGAGATCATCCTATTGTCACAAATTTTCCCGATGAAACCATCATGACTGTCACCCCTAACATTCAGTGGAAGCTCTACTTTGATGGATCCTTCACTTAGAAAGGATCGGGGACAAGTATTTTGTTTGTTACATCACAAGGGGATTTGATCCCTATATCATACAAATTGACATTCACCTGTACAAAAAACATAACCGAAAATGAGACCTTGGTCACAGGGCTTCACCAAGATGTCAAATGGAAGATCACAAGTTTGCTTATTTTTGGTGACTCCCAATTGGTTATCAAGCAACTAAATGATGAATTTTACACAAAGTATGATAAGTTTCTCCCTTACCGACGCATGGTCGAAGATCTCAAGTAACATTTTACAAGCATCATTTACTAGCATATCCCTAGAGAAAACAATAAAGTATTTGATGCTATGGCTACCATTACTTCTATGATCTCTATGCCAGAGATGAGTACACGATGCAAATTTCTTGTCAAGAATCTCATGGTCCCTGCCTATGACTAGTCAGTTTCTGAGATGGTGTGTGAAATTGTTGGTCTTGAATCACCCTGGTATCAAGAAATCCTTGTGTATCTTTATGATAAGACAATTTCCCTCATTCTTATGCTTAACCAACAAAAAACCTTCATCTATCATACATTCTATTACATAATCCTTGGTGATACCCTATTTCAAAAACATTGACATAACTCTTCTTCAATGTCTGAATTCAGAGGAAGCACACATAACCTTGGATGAAGTACATCAAGGAATCTATGGAGCCCATTCGAGTGGCCTTACCTTAGCAAAGAAGTTGTTATGCACTGGATACTACTGGCTGACAATGGAGCATGATTCTTATCACTATGTAAAGAAATGTGTTCCTTGTCAATAGCATGACGATTTGATACACACCCTCGCTCAATCCCTCCAACCCACCATCACACCTTGGCCTTTCTCTCTCTAGGGATTTGATCTTGTGGGTCAAATATTCTCTAATTCTACCAGTGGTCATGAGTATATCCTAGTTTCCACTAAGTACTTTACCAAATGGGTTGAAGCAATCCCCCTCACCTACACTACTGGTAAACAAATTTCCAAGTTTATCCTGAACTACATCATTTGTCGCTATGACATCCCAAAATGTCTTCATATTGATAATGGAATGCCCTTCAAGATTAAGGATGTCGCTGACCTTTGTAAGAAATTTGGCATTACCCAACATTGCTCATCCAAATACTTCCCACAGACCAACGGTCAAGCTAAAGCTACAAATAAGACCATATTGAAAATCCTCAAAAAGACTATTGATGATGATGGCCATGATTGGAACCTACAACTCAACCCCTCACTTTGGGCCTACCATACCTCCATCTATACTCCTACTGGAGCCACTCTGTTCACCCTCATTTACGGTTTAGAGGCTATCCTTCCCATTGAAATTGAGCTCTCTTTCCTCATGATTTCTCTCAAGAACCTGATGTCCAAAGAAGAATACTAAGTTGCTCGCTTGCAAGAGTTGCAACTCATCAATGAGAGACACCTCAATTCCCTCAACCACCTTTGCATGTATCAAAATTATCTGCGCTTACAGTTCAACAAGAAGATCAAACCTTGTTAGTTTTTTGTTGTTGATTTGGTCCTACAGCACAACATGAAGAATCTCCAAAGTTGAGAAAAGAAAGGAAAGTTTGAACCCAATTGGTTGGGTCCATTTGTTGTTATTACCAAGTTTGGTTCTGGGGCATATCAAGTTGCAACACCTAAGGGAGATCTGATCCTTGATCCTATAAATATTTTGCATCTAAAGCACTTTTATGCGTAGGTCAACATTCAGTTCTTGTATAGTTTTTATTCAGCGAAAAAAATCCTAAAAATTAGAAAACGTCCTAAAAAATCCCTAAAAATTAGAAAAGAAAAAAAATCCTAAACAGTAGAAAAAGTTCCTGAAAAAATCATTGTCTTGGTGAAAACCTAGTAAACAGGCACCTTGCAAAAAAAGGGGGGGGGGAATAAATTTGTCCACCAGTGAAAACTTGACAAACAAGCACTCTGGGCAAGTGTCATGGTGAAAACCTATTTCAGACACTATGGTAGTAGACTTGGATCCATTGTCTTCTCTCACCCACTATACATATCCATCATCAAACTTAGTCTTAGTCTAGTTTTCAGTCCTTGCTCTATGCATCACAATAAAGGTCCAAGAAAACTCCTCATCACACTAAGCTTAACCCCATCACACTAAGCTTTTCCCAGACATAGTGATCGCAAAAGTGCTTATCAAAATCAACATCAAGATCGAATCTTTGAGTTATTGTTCATTTCACATCTATTACTAGCGAATATCCATCTTAGTCAATCAATCTTTGCCCAGCATGATGCGTCCTTCCCTAGTCAGCTCAAATCAAACCAATAAATCCTATCTCGTTCATGGTAAAAATTATGGACTAACTGACTACTTGGTTAGGAGGCCTTCTTTGTTGATTTTATATTTTTGTGTCAGTGGATCCTACTCATGATTGTCTCGATCTTTCATATCTTGGTATATGGTGAATGGTGAAATTTGATTCATGTGTCATTTTTTATATGATTTGTCTATTGATACTTTAAGAATATTCTTGTTAGTTTCTAAGTTATGATTATGTGTATCTTATTGGGGGCAATGGGTTAGCACACTTACACCCCTTAAAAATATTTGGGTGTGCCCATATCTCTCCAATAGGTATATGGCATTGGTTTCGTCATGACTATGAAATCTACATCTATGTTCTTAAAGCTATTTAGTTCATATAAGAGTCTAGTCCATGCAAAGGAACAATGCCACCTATGCTTTTATAACACATGATGCATACCTCATGTTGCAACATCAAACTAGGGTGTGCTCTCCAACATAAACACAAGTGATCCCACTAAATAATGTAGTTAGGTTGCATTATAGTTCAGTTGCGTGTTAATTAGTTTCTTTTCTGCATTTTTTTGTTTGAGACAAGGGTAATGTTTCTTCACCCTTCCCCCCTTTTTTGTCCAATTCAAACCTCTCATTTTCCTCCTTGACTTCATCCTTTCCACTCTATACCTAGTCAACTCCCCCTTGGCAAATGGGCTTCTTCTCACCCTTGTCCTTCCAGCAAGTGGAGACATATGTCTGGAAATGGGTGGCTCTATCCATTGACGGGTAGCTCTGCCCATTGATGGGAGGCTCTGCCCCAGGCCGAGATGCCCATCTGTTGATGGGTGGCCCTGCCTGTTGATAACAAACAGATGTCTTTGCTTGTTGATGGGCAGCTCTATTATGGGCCACTATGGATGGAGACACTCATCTATGGACGGGTGGCTCCACCCCTCTTAGTCGAGTGGAGATGCCCGTTTATAGACGAGCGACTCCATCACCCTTGGGTGCATCCCTTATACAAGTGGAGAAGCCCATCCATCTAATCCCCTTGATTTGACCAAATTAAAAATATATATTTTTTAATGTGCAAATGCTAAGAAATTAAACAACCACATATGGGTTTTTCAACTTACCAAATCGCTCCTATCTGTTGCCCGTCGGTCGACCCTCCCCTTTTTCAAGTCATGCAAAGTATTTTCCCCTCCTTTTTTTCATAAAAAAATGACCAATTTTTTTAGTTTGGCCTATTTTCTCAAGGGGGCACATTCTCCTACTGACTTTTCCTCTGTGCACCTTTTAGGTCATGTTTTTTCTCTGGGGCATCTATGTTTTTCTTTTCTTTGACGCGATGCCATTTTTTACACCGCATCAAAGAGGGGCAAAATGTAGACACCTAAATTTGTCCACTTAACATTAATTAAATTAAATTTAATTAATAACCCCAAATAATATTATGGTTAATTTTTAAATTAATTATATTTGTTAAATTCATCTATTTATTTAGTTAAATTTATTTAATTAAATAAATTCACTAACTATAGTATTTAAATTAAACTTAAATACTACCCCTCCTAATGTAATAAACTTAATTTGTTACATATTTCTCCATATTCCCCTTTTAAATAAAATTTTAATTTATTTATTCCTCCACATGTTTTATTTCTACTAAACCATGATTAAATTAATTTTTTATTTAATTTAATCTTAAACCTAACCTAGATGTTATCCTACACGCATCACTTTCTATCTAATAAGTCTACTTACTAATTAACTAAGGTTAATTAGGCTAATTTTGGGATTCCTACACCCATTAGTCCTAATTATTTGCTTGAGCAAATTTTTTAAAATTGTCTTTTCAAAAATTGCTAAAAATTGCCTAAACAAGGCTTCTTACAATTTTTTATGACACCTTTTACAACTTCCAAAAGTGTGAAAATGGACTTTTTCTTACACATCTATTACACACGGTTACACATGTGTAGTTGAAGTACACATTGGCCCTTCACATCCCAAGTTGCTCACACATGTGTGAGAAAGTCTTGGACTTTGCATGGCTTATTTGTCTCCTTGGTGGCACCTATGTGGATTCAACATAGATGCCACCTCACCCTAGTCCTCTAAAATCCTATAAATAGGGCCCTTGCCTCAAGCAAATCATCCATCATTTGCATGTACAATTATAATGCTAGTTTTCTTTCTTGCATTTAGAGCTTTTACTAACCATTTGGTAGTTGTTAAAATTCATTGTAGATTTAGAAATTAGTTTATTTGATGCAATAGCTTCACTCATTTGATAATTTTTGCATGCCATATGATCTTGAGGGTTGCTTCCATAGCTCCTCCTTGAGCCTCTTTGGCTTCTTATTGAATACTTGAAGGTTGTTTCCATAGCTCCTCCTTGAGTAGTTCGATATTTGTTTTAATCCATCTTGCATTCATAGTGGGATTCATACTTGTGTTGGGAGAGCACCCACAACCTCTCTAAGATCTTAAATCAAGCAAGTTTTGGATGCACTTGCTTCATGCTCATTCGAGGTTATGTGGAGAATAGTGTAGGAATGAGTTTAAGCATAGTTTTCTTGTTAGTTTAAGATCTTTAATATGCACATGTATAACTAACATTCTAGTGTTTATGCTTGTTCCACATAGGTCATTTTTCCACATATACACATACAAATTTTATTTTTAGAATAGGGAAGGATCCATTTTCACCATTTTTGTATATGTCACTCACCAAATGGTCAAGGAAGGAACAAACTATGAAGTTTGTGTGAATTGTTGGATTGCAAGTGTTGAAGAATTTGATGTTAGCTAAGAATGAAGGATAATCTTTTTGGTTTGGATATTTGGTTGTTTGTCTAGTATTTTACTTTATTAAATCACTACCATTAAAGGAGAATGTTTGAAGATGTGCCTATAGGGAAGTAGATATATCATTTTTTAAATGATTTGGACAACAAATAAATTACATGCATAAACTATTTCATTGAGCTCTGAAAGCACCTAACTTAAAGATACAAAATTACAAGAGATTATGTGTAAAAATACAAGGATTGTTGAATAGGATGAATAACTGAGAGAGGGGGTGAATCGTTTATTCTCAAACAATTTCCTTAACTTAAGTTAATTCAATGAATACTTAAAGAAACTAGAAACTTATAACATATGTGAACATGAAAGTACAAAAATATCCACATAATGAACACCAGAATTTAAGTGGAAATGCAAGATGAGAAAAACATGGAGAAGCTAATTCTCATGAAATGAACACTGGATAAGGTGACACTAGTTAAGGTGATCGATCATGGAGTGTGATCAGAAACATTGATGTTAAAAAATTCAACACAATCAACTCCTAGAAAAATTACATAGTATTGATATGGATTGTGGAAATCTAACAAAGTTAACCAATTAAGGTGATTTTTACAAAGGGTTCACTACCAGTTTTCTCACTGCATGTAGGCTCACTACCAGTTGGGATAACTATCCAAAAAATATAAAGGCTCATTGCTAGTACAAATAGGTTCATTTCCAAAATATAAGAAATAAGAATGAGTCCACCACTGAAGTCACTATCACTGATAATCAATAAAATAAAAAAATGATATAACACTCAACTACCAGTTGCACCAACTCACATATACATCAATACACAAATCTTCCCTTATCAAATTCACATTCACTTCGCATATTACTCGCACACAAGCATACCACATCAAATAGAATCATTGTTGTCCTATACCATGTCATGCCAACAACTAGATTGGCCTAATGCAATTTGAGATAGGTCACACTGAAGCATTCCCATGGTGGTAAGGAGTGAAACGTGGACCACCTCGCTTATGAGGTGGACAAAGTGTTAGCATTACTCAGAGAACCTAATGGAATAAAAGGAATGGGTGATACATATTTTTCAATACATTTGTATGAAAAATTTAGAATTAAAGAAGCCTTAATCATTCACATGCTCTAAAATAATATTGTTCCTAGTGATGTTGTGAGTTTACTCCTAGATGTTTTATTTTAACATTAAAATGAATATTTAACAATGAAATCTATAGAAGAAAAATTACTGAAAAATATGAAGAAGAAATGTGACTTTGCACAGAAGAGTTTGACTGATTGCATCAAGGAAATGAAAACTCGTGTCAGTGCTATTGCCAGAATGTACAAATATTGTCATAGATGGATTGTTTCCACTAAGGAACACAAGAACAAGATTGACTCCACTAAGTCTTAATTGAATAAGTTGGCTTTGTCATTTGATATTTTTGTAGACAAGGATGTCATGGAAAGAAAAATGATCAATTTACTATAGAAAAAACTTATTTGGACAGAAAGACAAAGAGATGATTATGCTAGATCTTTTAGGAAAGTTAAGGAAATAATAGAAGCTAAACTAAATCACTTTGTCAAGCTATTAGAAAAAGAAGAGGAAGAGGAATTTTGTTTATCGGAATTGAATGACTTAAATAGTTTTATTGACTTGTTGGTGCAATGACATAGTTAGATTTCAATACTTTTATCTAACATCAACCACTGGAAATATTTCCATCCAGAACTCAAAGAGAAATACAAGAAAATTTTCCCTTTAAGGTAATTGAAGTTTTTGTGTGCATTTTTGTATCTTTTTTATATCCTTTTCCTTAATGGAAAATGGGGATAATAGTAGAGAAATGATAATAGTACTAAAGGGGAGAATTCTAGAAGAAGGAATAAATATGACATAGTATTGAGAAGAATAGTGGCTTAAGGGATAGCATAACAACTAATGCAAAAGTTTTGATAATTTTAATTTTTTTACTCTTTTTCTTTTCTTTTTGCCATCAATGCAAAAGGGGGAGATTATTATACATTTGTCATTGATAAAAGAGAATGTTTAGTTATGCTATATTGTTTGTCATTTATGTCAACATATCTATGTTGGCCTATTTTGTTATGGCTCTTGGAAATTCAATGATGTCGTCAATACAATTTTGGTCCACATGTCTCCGCATGAACAAATTTAGAGATAAGATTTTGACAGATGCTTCTATATTCAAGACTTCACAAGTTTTGGTGCTTCAATAAGATCATTATTTTGTCTAGCAACTTTGTTTACTCATTACTTTGTTCCTTCGTAACATAACACACGCTCATCATGTCCACATTTGCTTTGTGTGGACATTTTTGGTTCTATATTTTTGGGACAAGGTTAAAAAATAGGCAAATCATGTAATATCAAGTTGGTATCAATAATTGTTGTATTTTGGCTAACTCATGGAAGCAAAGTGTGTGATATACTCTAGATGTAACGTGTGATAGATTACCTTAGCCGACTACTTGATGAAGATTTTATGGCCAACTTGGAATTTGATTGGATTTCATATAAATATGATTGGTGTGGCTTATTTGAAGAGGATATAGAGATAAGAAAACTTGTGGAGGAATATGAAGCTATATGTACTAGAAATAGATGCAAATTATTGAAGAACAAATGAAGTGTGTTGAGTTTGTATTTTGAGCTTCAAAGGAACTGATTTTGTGCATACATCAAATGCAATTGGAACAATTCATCTTGTCTACTTACTCTACTCTGAGTAGTGAGCCCTCTGACAGTGAGTCGTGCAATGAGCACTTATAATATTTTATAACTAGTGATATAATATTAAGAGTTAGCCCTCTCTATGGTTTTTTCCATTTGGATTTCCATGATAAAAATCTAGTGCTCTTTTATGCATGTGATATTTTTGTTTTAGTTAATTACTTGTTCTTTGTTTTATGAATGGTAAGAATAATTTGAGCAGTAAGTAAATTGGATCCAAGGGTTTTAGGGAATACTGATCAACCCCCCCTCCCTTAGTATTTCAATTGTTCAACGCTAAATACATTATAATATCATATTCTTCTAGGTAAACATCACATACATATTTAATGTTAGAAAAATGTATTGAGATGTGTTGGGAAATCTATTATGTATATCTATAATATTTTGGATCTATAGTTTCATGTGTATGATTATGTGTTCATAAAGGAATGAGATGAAGGTAATTGCTATTATTTTATTGTACTACACCCTTGGATTACAAATAATGCTTCTTCACATTGAGTAAGGGATGAGAAAGAAGGAGACACCCCTACGATGGGTTCAAATCCTTTCATGATCAATAACATGAGCATAGGAACTTGAATAATCAACTTGCAGAATTGAATTTGGAGTTTTTGAAATATTATTTATGTTACATATTCTATGACCACTTTTATATATGTGACTGGCTTCATGATTTTTTATGTTTGTTATCAATAACAAGGATTTTCGTATTAACCCCTTGTATATCTTATTTATGATATTATCTTCATTGTTGAGTATTATAATTGTACTTGTGAAACTTTCTTATTGATAAGACACACTTAATGATACTTCTTTATTGTACTTATAAATAGAAATTATATATTATGTGGATCTTATTGAATATCAATTCTATATTTTGTACTTGGTTACATTTTTATATTATAAAAATCATTAAAAAATCTATTGTGCATGTTTCTCTCAACAATAAGATGTTTATTTGATTACTTTTAAAAACACTTTGTTAACACTTGAATTCCTTTCATATATCCCCCACTTTGCCACTCTCTAGCTTATCTATAATTCCACTAAACTCTCTTATGGTAAAAAAAATTTAGAGCTAATTTTGGAGGAGGGTATCCTTCTCTTTTGTGGTCATAAATGGTTGGGTAAATAATATGTTTATTTAAATGCTTGTCCATTAATAGCAAAGAGATAAAGACTTTTGTTATTGATAAGTTTTACAAACTTACTTGGAACAAGACTAAGGGAAAAATATATATTGAGGATTTCAACCCCTTAGAGAATCATCAAGAAGCATACGTAAAGACTAGTATTCAATGGGAGAACAAAAATTATTATTGCTCAATTAAACACTTTCATTGATTCTAATATCAAATAAGGTAATCAAAAGGACCCAAATAAAAAAAATGATATGTATTTGTGCTCCACTAAAACAAGAGAAACGAACATGATAATATCTTGATAGCTTGTTTGAATTGAGAAGCTAGAGAACTCATCATCAACCTATATTTTTTATCTTTAAATGTTCTTCCATAGGAGGATGCAATAACACAAAAACAAAATGCTAACATATAGGGGAAAGGACTCAATGCCTGCACGCCCTAACTTCGTGTACTTGTAGATCGTAAATTGTATGTCAAATTTTGACATTTTTTTTGGTTGTCTATGTATGTGAGTTAATTGCTTAAAGCTAAGATTTCAACTTTTGGGTATTCATAAATCTCTTTATAAAGACCGTGGAACAAAGTGGTAAAAAAGTGGTCATTTCAAAGTGTCATCTAATACCCACTATGTTCTTGCACCAATAACCGTTCACTCAAAAATGCCACTACTTGTGGCCAAATGTCTCTCGTTATGAAATATCCCAATAGTAGTGCACAAATGGACCAATTACCAACTAAAAAAGCTAAAAAATGATCAACTATTAGTACATATGTGTTCCACTATTGAGACATGTATTATCATTTTTGAGGGCTCCTTTAATATTAGTAATTATAGTGTTAAGATGAAAAAAAGATCAAAGTTATTAGACCCCTATGGATTAGAGGTACTCTTCCCCTAAATTGGAGCATAACAAAAAAATTTAAAACATGGTTTGAAAGGACTTCTTCCACGCAGGAATTCTGTAATGGCGACAACATGAAAATGTTACACGCGTAGCAGGGTAATGTGAAGCTAAGCTCCCGATAAAAAGTGCATGTTAAGAGTTGCATAAGATACCATAAGATGCATGGCATCCATCATGTTATACACGGACGGTAGCGACAGATAGTAGACGGCAGCAACAAATGACAACAGAGAAAATGGAGCAAGACAGACAAAACGGAAGAAGATAGACGGTGACAGCAAGATAAATGGTGACGACAACAAATATTTTAAATTTCAAAAATTCCCACTTATAAAACTCTGCCCAAAACATTTTCAAAACATTTATTTTGAATTATCCCACTCTGGTTCTGCATTGCCATTTTCATTTTCTTTCAGCAATTGTTTGATACTTTTTCATGTGCATCTTGGTAAAATGTAGGAGCTGCCAACACCCAAGATCAAATATGAGAAGATAAATCTACCAAAACAGAACCGTCGATGGTGAAAAATTTATTCTAAAATTATTGATTATATTTTTTGTATGTGCATTATCAATCAATATTTGTTGTTTGAATTGACATATCTAATTGTATTTATATGTGTGTTTCCCCAGCATATTGAAGCTCAAATATGAGAAGATAAATCTGCCAGAACATAACCGTCCATGGTGAGAAATTTGTTCTAAAATTATTGATTGTATTTTTTGTATGTGCATTATCAATCAATATTTGTTGTTTGAATTGACATATCTAATTGTATTTATATGTGTGTTTCCCCTGCAGATTGAAGCTCAAATATGAGAAGATAAATACGCTAAAACAGAACCATCGATGGTGAGAAATTTGTTCTAAAATCATTGATTGTATTTTTTGTATGTGCATTATCAATCAATATTTGTTGTTTGAATTGACATATCTAATTGTATTTATATGTGTGTTTCCCCAGCAGATTGAAGCCCACGCGCACTCCACATTTGATCTCTAGCATATATTTTCTAGGGGAGATTTGAGCCACATCAGTGCTACAAATATATGGGAATCTGTTGGCACTGTCAATCCGGTGAAATTTTTCCTTGTTTCTAATAGTTTCAACATCTTATGATTTTTTTTTATTGAATAAAGTTATTCATTTTATGTGTATACTTGTGTGTTATTTTTTGAGTGAATAAATGTAAAGGAGAATTTGCGTTGGACTGCCTTCGCGCTCCTCTTATTATTATTATTGTTGTTCACTTTGAAAGTGGAGCAGCTGTAGCATAGCTCTGAGAGGACGAAGGAAATGATTTAAAATGACAACCAAAACTATGGCCCCGATATTTCCCATGCCTGTGGGTTTTGAGTTTGATCAGCTTTGCCTCAAACCAGAAATGGACTACACAAAGGTTTAGTGAAGGATATTATTTTGGTGTATTTGATTGCATTATTTTTTGTTGTTTAAGGTAACTTTAAAAAAAAATTCCGACTATAAATTTTGGTAGCTTGAATTTAATAGAAAAACATTTTAGTTTTAGATTTCTCAAAACTTTTATGAATTTTTATGCAAGGAAGATACAAATATGTCGCAATAGAGGGCTTCTCGTAGTTTTTTGTATCAAAATATTTTAGAATCTATTTTATGTCTATAACTTTGATTCCAATTCTTAATATTTTCTTTTACAGGTGAGGAATCTTCTTCTTGTATAACTGTGTACTCTTCTGGAGAGAGGGAGGAAAAGAGGAGAAACCACTACCACTACTGAGCTTTTGCCAAAGAAACCACTATTTCAGTTTGGCATGAAATTTTCTACTCTAATGTCGTGTCTTAGTCACAGTAAAAAGTAATGCAGGTGCGAAAACACACAACATTTTCGGTCTCGCGCACCTACGCACTTATCATTTTGTGCACCTTGGATTTAATCGCGCAGTGCAATTTAATTTGAGTCGTTGATCTTGGAAAATGTGATCGACATTTAAAGGTGATAGGAGTTATTGGGATAATATTGCCTATCGGGATGAGCCAAAAAAATTCCATATATAAATTGATTTTTATGAAACATATTATAATTTTTCTCATAATCATTTTGGGGTTTTGTTATTAAATTTACATAAGGATATGAATATTTCTTATGAGTAGTTGGAGAATATTAGGTTTTTAAATATTAGGGTTTTAAAGGTATTTTCTTCTAAATTCTTGTATTGATTTTTTTTGTAATTTTCATTGTTCAAGTTATGACATTTTTATATTAAAAATAAATTATGTTTCTAAAATTTAATCATTTAAATAAGTTAAAAATATGTGAAAAGTAACTTTTAATATATATATATATATATATATATATATATATATATATATATATATATATATATATATATATATATATATATATATATATATATATATATATATATATATATATACATAGTAACAAAATAATAAGAATTAATATGTTATATTGAAAATAAATATTTCTAAAAGATTGTCATTTTTTTTTTCACATTTATGAATATTTTCTATTAGAAATAAGGAAATCAAAATACAAAACGAAACGAAAGAGTCACTGCAAGAAACAACAAGGAGGCCAAGCCTCACCACGGAGAGGAGGAATCAACTGTACATCAGAATAAAAAAAGGAGAGAAACAACAACTAGCTGAGAACATCGTAATTGACATCCATCCAGGCAGTCCAACCTAAAGGACCCTCCATCCAGACGATATTCTTATGCTCTTGAATCTGAGACAGCATGAAGAGTTCTTCCTTTCTGGCATTCCCGTTCTTTCTGAATTCTTTTTTCAGCCTTATGCAGGCTTGTTCAAAGGCCTTTAAAATCATCCAAAGTTTTCCGCCACTAGTAACTATGGTTCAGCTCATAGAAAAAAAAAGTAGCATGCCCATCATGGAGGAACCTTCGCAGCTTATCCCTTTCTATCCTCATAGTCGCATGGACCTGCAAAATTTTTTTAACATATGTGAGTTTTTGAAAAAACTCAGTAAGAACCCTCGGCTTACCTTGGTACCTCTCCTCATTTCTGCACTTCCAGATCTGCCAGAGAATGTTAGAAGACAACATATTCTAGAATAGATTGGTATCTTTAGGAAGACCAGTAATATGACCAGTAACAATACTAAGAATATTCACATTAAGAGGATAAATAATGCCAAACATGTTCCATATCTCTTTAGCAAAAATACATTAAAAAAGAATATGTCTGCCAGTTTCAGGAAGTCTACACAGACTGCATATATCAGAGTTAGAAAAGTCTTTTTTAATAGGAAGTTTATCCAACAAAACTAACCATTTGAAACATCTAATCTTAGGCTCAACATAATTTTTCCACAAAAATGTCAAAGTATTTTTTCCAAACATCAGCATCAAAAGAAGAATACCAGATAGCATTAACATGGTCAATAATATCAGTGTTTTGATCAATAATTTTGTAAATATTCTTAGCCTTAAGCTTAGTCATAATAACTCCATCAGGTCACTTACATTTTAAATGCCTATGAGAGTCAACATTACACAAAGTAGGAAGATTACTAGAAGCTTGAGAAATCATGTTGTAGGTTTTCTTTTGAGAGTCCAGGATGTCAAATTTAGTTTTAAAGCTCGTCCCAAGGGATAAGATGATTCTGCTCAAAGAGATCAATGAATTGCCTCAAACCCTTCTTGGCCCAAAGTCTGGAAGAGCATCCTTGGGAGAGGGATAAAGGTTTACCATTAAGGTGAAGATTCCACCAAATGGATCTTTCACCATGGAGCTGACTGTTATTGTGGAAGTCCTTGTTAGTGATGAAGTTTCTAACATGATCCCAAGCCTTCCAGATAGACTTGAACACCACAAAACCTTGAACCAAGACAGGAAAATTGCCAATAATAAGGTCACAGAAGGGGAGGTTATTCCAAGATCTAGCTTTCTTAGGAACACCCCTCTCAATATTATGTCTAACCAGCACCTTCCAAGGACTATCACCCTCCATGGATTGAAAGATCCATTTAGCGGACAGGGCAATACCCTAAGTTTTAAGATCCTTTAACCCAAGCCCCCCAAGAACCTTGTCAATATGGCACCAAGCCCACCTGACAAAGTGAATCCTCTTGTTGCCTTTACCATCAGACCAGAGGAACTACCTGATGGCTTTTTGAATTTCTGCCACCTGATAGTTATTAAACAGCCAGGCAGAAGAATAATAAATGGTATAAGAAGACAAATTTTTTTGGCACACCTGAATCCTGCTAGCCAGAGACAAGGTCTTGTTATGCCATTTATTCAGCTTTTTATCAATCCTCTCTTTAACCCAGGACCACATGTCTCTGAGGGCAGGCTCCATCGAAAAAGGAATACCGAGGTCTCTAGTGATTCTTTTGGGGCCCCCCATTGGAAATTGAATTGAGAGAACCAGCAAGGAGGTTGCTCATCCTAGCCCAAGCAGATGGATTTTGCATCAGAAATCTAGGCACCAGAGATGGAACAAAAAAAATTAAGCTTATCTTGCATAGCTTTAAGATTACTTTCTGAAAGCTCAAAGAAAAGGGTGGTATCATCCACAAATTGATAGTTTATGAGCTCATCATTATTAGGGAGGTAAATACCTCTAACTTCAGAAGACAAAGACTTATCCCTGAGGATATAGTAAAGAGCTTCTGAGGCAATCACAAACAGGGAGGGGGCCAAAGGGCACCCGTGTCTAATAGATCTACCAAGAGAAAAGGGGGCAGAGAGGGCACCATTAACTTCAACCTGAGCTGAAGCATCATTCAAAAGAACCTTAACCATGTTGCAAAAAAAGGGAGGAAAACTGAAATCTTCCAGCATCATGATAATAAATTTCCACTCCACCCTCTCATAGGCCTTTTCAAAATCAAGAAGAAGCATGGCAGAGTTTTGATGGGAACATTTAGACCACTCCATGGCTTCCCAACTAGTGATAAGGTTTTCGAGAATATATCTACCTTTGATGAACCCAGTTTGGGTAGTATTAACAAACTTAGGAAGAATATTAGCCAATCTGAGAGCCATAATTTTAGCCAAAATCTTATAGGAAACATTAAGAAGCGTAATCGGTCTCCAGTTCTTGATGAGAGCCTTGTCACCATCCTTAGGGAGGAGCTTAATAATACCACTATTGATATCATGACCTAAGGTACCATTAGACAAAGCCTCAGAGTATATCTCCTGAAGATCCTTACATATCCAACTAATATTAGCTTTATAAAATTCAACAGGAAAACCGTCCGGGCCAGGGGCCTTATCATTATTAAGGGCCTTGATAGCTTTCTCAATCTCATCAATAGTAATGTCTTTGGAAAGATCAGGAATATCCATTAAGTCCAACTTATTAGGAATCAAAGCTCTACAGTTGTCCCTAATAGCCTCGGCTTCAGTGGAGTCCTCAGAAGTAAAAAGCTTCTTATAATAATTAGCAAAAGCCTGGATAATAGTCTCAGGGTCAGAGATGTCCTGGTTCTCAATTGAGAGCTTATCAATGGAGTCTTTGTTGTGCTTATGCTTAAGGAGATTGAAGAAGAATTTTGAGCCCCTATCTCCATGTTGGAGCCAGTGAGCTCACGCTCTAATTTTAGCGCCATGAATCTTAACCTGCTGGTGCTTCCTAAGAGCATCCTTAGCAGCCATAACCTGAGATAGGAGATCAATGTTAGAAGAATCTTTTTGGATGTTATTCTTAGCAATTTGAAGGTCAGAGGATAAATGCTTTTCAACAAATCTATAATCCTTAGCCTTCTTTTGGCCAATGGTTTGAATAAAAATCCTCCAAGAGGAGAGATTAGTTTTCCATCTATCACGGTGGGACAGGTGCTGAAGATTGCTCTTGTTGATGCCCCTAATAATCTGGATGGCCACAAGGACATCCTCATCCAAGAGGAGACTAGAATTCAAGATGAATTTACTGCCTCCAAACTTAGGCTTAATAGGACCTCTACTGAGGTTAACTTTAGTGTAAATGGGGTGATGATCAAACAAAGTAGTAGCAATAACATGAACAATGTTCCCATAACTGTCAGGTGGAAAAGAGAAGAAATGCTTGTCACCATAAAAACAGTTGAGTCTAGAATAAATTCTAGCATTACCTTGTTGAAAATTGCACCAGGTGTGCCATATACCAGGGTTGATATCCTTACTACCAGCAATAGGATTAAAGAGGTTTTTATAGTTTAACAGTTTATTCCACACAAATTGTTCATTATCCTTCCAGTGAAAGGGGTTACCCCCAAGTTTATCCTCCTGTGCTTCAACCATGTTGAAATCTCCACCGAAGAACCAAGGTATATCAAGAAGGTTAATTAACCAGTTCCAAAGCTCAATTCTTTCCTTAGGGTTGTTCGGGGCATAGATAGCACAAACACCAAAGACCTTATTGTCATAATCAATAATAGCCCAAACAACTTTTTGGCAGGGAGAACACCCGTTGTTAGTTATGTAGTTTTCCCATTTATTATTAATGAGAAGGGCAGTTGCTCCTCGACCTCTAGTGTGATTAGTAAAAAATTTAATCGCATCCTTCCATATAAAGTTTAAATTGGACTCAAGAATGAATCCTACAGCTTTGATTTCTTGCATCATAAAGAAATCGATAGAATGCACAGAGTTAAGCAACCGCTTGATGACAAATTTCCTATTAGGGGACTCTAAACCCCTCACATTCCAGGATAGGCAGTTCATTGAGACATATTATTAGGGGTGGAGCACGCATTTCCAGCTTGTTCAGCCAAGGGGGAAAACTTATTCGAGGTCTCACCTGTTTTTAACCCAGAGGGCTTGTTCTTTGAGCTAGGGGGCCTACCTCTACGCTTAGTGGCTGAAGGATCAATGTTGTGATCATCTTCAAATTCTGACTGGGAGTCTAATTCCATGGAAGGGATGCTTGTTAGGGATTTATCAGAAATGGGAATAGCTGGAATGACTTCCAGAGCATAATCCTCCCCGATCTCTTGGAAGACTTTCCTTATTATTAGTTGTAATAAGATCAGCCGAGGAAGAATTATGGTGGTCAGCACTGTTAATGGGAACAGGAGCCATAGTTTTAGGCTGAGAGCAATTATTACCCTTCCTTTTCTTTTTGTTATGGATAACAACATAACCATCATCCACGTTTAGGTCAGTGGCCTTGGCGGGATTAGAATACGGTTGGGAACTAGTGATGGGCGGAGGCGGGGATGAAATCGAAACAGGAGGAGGTTCACTAGTGGTACCTTTAGGCGAAGGGAAACTGGCAGCGGGAGGATTTGAAGCAGTATTGTTTGAAGCTTGAGCAGGGTTAGGATTTTTTCCAGTTTTCTTCTTAACAATAGGACAATCTTTACGGAGATGTCCCTCCTTTCGACACAAGAAACATGCATTTAAACCCCCCAGAACTTCAATAGGACAAGTATACGTTTCTCCTAAGATAATAACAGAGATATCTACAAGTATATCCTTACCAGGAAGGAGTGATACCAAGACTCTGGCATCCATATGAGGGACAAGTCTCACTGTATCATCCATTCTGATAACATTGCCAATAGGTTCAAGTAGTTGTGGTAAAAAATGCCACAGAAATGGCAGAATATTTTTAACAAGGATCCACCTAGGTGCCGACAGGGCAAGGACCTCATCATGGACGACTTTTGGTGACCATGCGAGCACCCTAAAGGAAGTAGTTCCCACATTCCAATATTGTTTTTTAAGAACCTCTTTCTGAGCATCAATATTAACAAAGAAAATCACATACAATCCCTTCTAGATTTGTCTACATAATGATATGTGAAGCCCTAATTTCAAATTCCAGTAATTGTGAAACCAATCATCCATAAATTTCCTTGGCGGACATTTATCAATTTCTAAAGCTGAGAAAAAAATAGCAGTACTTCTTAATCTATCTTTCTCCTTAACAATCTCCTCTAACATTTTAGGATTAGGAACAATGGAAAAGGGGGAAAGGGAAGCCAAAGAGTCCTTAACACATACGGGGGTTTCATTGGTGCCAGAAGAAGCACATTCAAACCTTGCCTTCGCGTTAATGGTGGTTGTTCAAGCCACACCCTCAGAAAATGATTTAGGTCGATCGCTGGTGGGAGGATTAAAAGTACCATCATCATTTATGGGAGCAGATTTAGAGATCGTAAGTGGCACATTTATGAATATTAATATAATAATGTAACAATTATTTGGAGAATATCTATACAAGATTTCTTTTATGAATAAAGTAGAAAAGTTATATAAAAATATAATTAATGAAAATAAATGTGTTTCTTTATTTTTAATTTCATAATGTTTCTAAAATTTGTTGAAAATAAATTAAAAATATGTTAAAAGCATCCTTTCATATTTATAAATATCAATATACAAACAATACAATGAGAATTAAGATATTTATATGTTTTTCAATTTTATATAAATCGATTACTTAAAATAAATTGCGTTAAGATTATTTTTTCATATTTATAAATATGAATATAATAAAAAAAATTTATAAAAATTTATTAAAAATTTATTTTTTCTATTATATAGATTCTTTAATGAGCTCTTAAACTAATATAATTAGGGTGTCCTATAATTAGCACATAAAGTAGGAAAATATATATGTATCTTTGGGTGAACGATGAAATTTATTGACAAATAATTCTATATCAATATACAAATAGTATAATTAGAATTGAGATGTTTATATATTTTTCAATTTTGTATAACTCAATTACTTAAAATTAATTAAGATTATTCAAGATAATAAATTTCGTTGACAAATAATTCAATACTAAGACTTAACATGTAATGAAGGATGGTGAATTTTCATAATTATTATATTTATATACATAATATAAGTCTATTATTAAAACAAAAGGATCATAAGATTTCTATAAATATTGATTCATAAACTATTATATAATTATTATAAAATTCTTTTTTGAAATAATATTTCAAATCACATCATAACTTATAAACGGGTAACTGCACCAAGATGTTTGGTCAATTAAGTGGCCACATGCCCCAAAAAATGAAATTTTTCATAACCCACTCTGGTTCTGAAAAAATTCAAAATCAATCTTGGCTTGGTGTTATGAAAAACTTTATATGTTTTTGTAGGCCACGGGTTATGGCTATTTTTTAACACCCAAAACGTCCAACAAAAGCACAAAAACTCCAAATTACCTTAAAACTTGAGCATGGTCTACTTTACATAACATGTTTTCGGTGGTTATATCAATTTCCAACCATGCACCACTTGGTCGAAGAAGTAAGATTTCATTTTTTCACTGTTTTTATTTTTCATTTTGATTAAAGTAGGGTTTTTTAATTGATTTAAGTTTTCTTTTATTAATTTGATGTCAGATCAATCCTAAAAAATGAAAGGGATGATAAATAACTTATCCTACACAACGGACACAAGAAAACCCTGCATATATTGCACAATCACATTCACAAAACCCTCATGATGCTGCTCCACAACCAAAAAACTCTCAAGGCAGTACTCCACAACCACAAAGCCCTGAAATATATTATTCACGAACAACCACCACCCCGAAACCCTCCGCCTCCTCCAGTAGATCATGTACAAGCCACATAGGATGATCTTATCAATCGCCTGACACAAAACATTGCCCAAATATCTATAATAGTAAATAGGTTGAGGTTCTATGTGTGTGTGTGTGTGTGTGTGTGTGTGTGTGTGTGTGTGTGTGTGTGTGTGAGAGAGAGAGAGAGAGAGAGAGAGAGAGAGAGAGAGAGAGAGAGAGAGAGAGAGAGAGAGAGAGAGAGAGAGAGAGAGAGAGAGAGAGAGAGAGAGAGAGAGAGAGAGAGAGAGAGAGAGAGAGAGTATGAATATGTTGATGGGGGAAAAAGAGGAGAGAGGATAGATAGATAAACACACAAGAGGGGGGATAGTGAGAGAGGGGGAAATGACAGAGAGAGTGAGAGGACATGGAGAGGGTGAGAGACATGAGCTAAAGATAGTGGAGAGAGATGCAAGATAGATAGAGTGAGAAAAGGTGTAGAGGGTGAGATACATGCACACACACACACACACACACACACACACACACACACACATGCCTATATATATACATATATCTACACACACACACACAAATATGTGTGTGTGTGTGTGTGTGGGCGGGAACACACACACACACACATATATAGTACATATTAAGTTTACATACATATGTCTACAAGTATTCTTTTAATTCTACATATAGGTTTATATTGTCAAGAATATGCTTGAATGTACATAACTATTTATAGTTATGTACTCCTTGTGATTTATGTAAAAGAGTTTAATCAAGAGTGATAAAAAGAATTTTGTATTCATTGTTGAAATGAGAGGAAGTGGAAGAATGAAGATTTTAAAAAAAGGTCAATGGGTCCTTTGTCCTAAGCGAACTAGGAAATAACAAACACTAATGTATTGTAAGGGGTCTAAAGGGGACCTAAGACACCCCTTAGGACCCCTTACTATACATTAGTGTATGGTAAGGGGTCGTAAGTAGTCATTAGGAGTCCTACAAGACATTAATGTATCCTAGGACCCCTGATGACCCCTTTACAACCCCCACCCATACATTAATGTGTGGTAAGGGGTTTTAAGGGGTCCTAGGACCCCTTAAGACCCCTTAGGAGCCCTTATGAATATATTAGTGTATGGTAAGGGGTCATAATGGCTTAATGGTTCTAGGACCCCTTATAACCCATTACCATACATCTTATGTGTCATAATGGTTGTTAAGGGGGTCCTAGGAAACATTAATATGTACTAGGATCCCTTATTACCCCTTACAACCCCTTACCATACACTAATGTATGGTAAGGGGTCCTAAGGTGTCTTAAGGGGTCCTAATGTATTATAATTTGGATTAGGGTTAGGGGTTTAGGAAAGGGATTAATGTTAGGGTTAGGATTTACACCATGGCTAGTATTAAATATTTAGAGTTATGGTTTATGGTTAGAGTTAGAATTAGGGTTTAGGGTTAGGACTAGATTATTGTTAGGATTATGGTTAGGATAAGGGATTAGGTTTAGGACTTGTCTTATGGTTTAGGGATTAGGATTAAAATTATGGTTAGGTTTATGGTTTGGATTCTCTTAATGTTTACTTAACTATGAGCCCTATGAGCTTAACCCCATCCCTAATCCTATCCATATGATCATATCATATGCTTTATCATAATTACAAGAATACACTATGAAAGATTAAAAGATGTGATTCACCTATATGCATTATATTAGTATATTTTGGGATTAAAAATCCACCTCTCTAACCATATATCATTATTCACCTCTTGGTGTTCCCCTCTATATATCTCACCTCTCTCTTTCCTCATCTATGTCTCTCATGACTCTCTCTCCCTCTAGGGTTCTAACCTTTATCTCTTACCCCTCTCTAGTTCTCTCCCTCCCTCTAGACCTCCCTAGAGTCATTCCCCTTGCCTCTCTCATCCTCTTTTCTCTTGCATCACATATCTATCTATCCATATCCCTCTCCACATAGGGTTTAGGGTGCAAGATTTAGGGTACATAAGTTTGAGGGTATTTCCTATGTTTATACTTTTCTCTATCTCCCCCTCTCTATCCCTATATCCTTCTAACCCTATATCAATCTCTCCCCCTCCCTCTCTCTCTATCTCTCAGGTGTTTAAGAGTATCTTATTATCCCTCATGTTTAATTGAATTGTTGAAAATTCCACACAAATACGATTTGTGTAGTTTTATAATAAATTTATCAAGCCTCTAGTAAATTCATGTATTGTCAAGTTGGTTGTTTCTATATATACTATTATATTTACTTGAAGGGGATCACATAAATACACACACACACACACATATAGATAGATATATATGTATACATATATATATATATCTAGATA